>CM035839.1:328295669-328821734 GCA_020510985.1 Pholidichthys leucotaenia | reverse complement strand
ATTTGCAGGATTCCAACCACTTGCAGCTTGTCAAAATGTTGGTCAGGGACAATTTTTCCATTCAAATTTTAAAGCTAAGGCCAGGGGCGCTGCCTATTCTTATTGATCGAAATATCCCATTTATTCCCTCTAATGTTGTATTAGATAAAAATGGACAATTTGTAATAGTATCAGGTAAACTTGGCAATAAACTTGGTCACCTTGGGCTAATCTGTATGCGCCAAATTTTGATGATGTACACTTTTTTGCAACCTTTTTTTGCAACTTCTAGATTTAAATACTCATTCTCTAATTCTTGGGGGTGACTTTAATTTGTATATGGATCCGATCTTAGACCGCTCATCCTCAAAACCTGCTAGTCTTAATAATCTGCAACTTATGTTAAGTCTTTTCTTGAGGAATATAGCCTTACAGACCCTTGGCGTTTTTTACATCTTAACGGCAGGGGACTATTCTTTTTCTCTCACATACACCATACTTATACCAGAATACATTATTTTTTGTTGACAATATATTAATTAATAACCTTTGCTCTTGCAGTTATGATAGCATCTCGGTTTCTGATCAAGCCCCCCTCTTGTACTTAAAATGATCCTCCATGGATGTGACTCCATGAGAAAGCATTGGAGACTGGATCCATTATACTTACAGATGAAAAATTGGTTGCGAATATTTCTGTCTAAAATAATTTTTTTTGAAAGAAAATAAAACTCCTGGTATGCCAAACAAAACGATATGGGAGGCCATGAAGGCATTTCTTAGGGGGGAATTTATCTCATTGGCAGCATTTAAAAGACAATCCATAATACAGGAACAGAAGGCTATTTTTAGATCAAATCTTGGACATTGACAGACAATATGCCTCAATCTCCATCACCCGCTCTGTACAAGGAACGTATGACATTACAAACTAAACTTAATTTACTTTCTACTCGACAAATTGAAGGTTGTTTAATAAGGAACAAGAGTGAATTTTATGAACATGGCAAAAAAACCATTCACAACCAACCATAATGTCTCCTGCACTGTGTGTCTATATATATACATTTATAGTAATATGGACATATGTTTACTAAGTTGTTGTTTTTCTTGCCTTCTGAGTGTTGCTATCCCTGTGCTGTTGCAATCCTGGAATTTCCCCATTGTGGGACTAATAAAGGGGGGCTTAAGCTTATCTTATCTTAAACTTCTAGCTAATCAACTGCATAGTATTAGAAGCTAAACAAATTATTACTGGAGTTAGGACAGATAAAGGAGAGGTGACATCTGACCAACAGGTGATTAATGATATTTTCAGGTCGTTTTATCCAAATTATATGCCTCAGAATATACTACAAACTTAAAGGATTTGGAAATTTTTTTGATTCTATTGATATCCCTTCGATTTCCTCAGAATCTCGGCAAATTCTAGAAGCTCCCATCACAAAAGAAGAAATTCAGCTGGCAATATCATCCATGCAATCAGGAAAATCTCCAGGACCTGATGGGGTTTCCGCTGATTTTTTAAAAAAAAATTCTCTGACGACCTTGCCCCCTTTCCTTTGTCAAGTTTTTAGAGTCGCTTGACTCCGGTACACTTCCTCCTTCATGTGATCAAGCCTGTATCACTGTGTTGCTTAAAAAAGATAAGGATCCTGTTGATTGTGCTCTTACAGGCCTATTTCCTTGTTAATACCGATTGTTAAATTTTTGTCAAAGTTGTTAGCTTCCAGGTTGGAAAAGATTCTTCCTTTTATAATTTCACAGGACCAAACCGGTTTCATTAAAAATCGCCATTCTTTTTTTTAACTTGCGGCGGTTGTTTAATATTATTTATACTCCTCACCACAGCATACCTGAATGTCTTATTAGTTTGGATGCTGAAAAGGCATTCGATAGGGTTGAGTGGGAGTATTTGTTTTTTTACTTTGGAGAGGTTCGGTTTTGGTCCTTCCTTCTGTTCCTGGATTAAACTTCTCTATGCTATGTCCTTTAGCTTCAGTGTTAACTAATTGTCGCTATTCTGACTATTTTAGACTTTACCGTGGTACGAGGCAAGGCTGTCCTTTGAGCCCGTTGCTCTTTGCCTTGGCAATTGAGCGTTAGCTATTGCAATCGTGGGAGCCGGGACTTTCTAGGCATTCGTAGGGGTGGCATCGAGCATAGGGTTTCACTCTATGCCGACGATCTTTTACTATTTCTCTCTAACCCACTTACTTCATTACCCGCTATACTCAACATTTTGGATAGTTTTAGTAGGTTTTCTGGTTATAAAATTAATCTTAATAAGAGTGAATTGTTTCCGATTAATGAAAAGATTCAAATTCAGGATCTTGAAAATTTTCCTTTCAAGGTTGTTATTGATCATTTTAATTATCTTGGGATATGTGTCACTAAACAACTTAATTACTTGTTTAAAAATAATTTTCTCCCCTTATTTAACCAGTGCAAGCTAATACTTTCCAAATGGTCCCCATTATCCTTGTCCTTAATTGGCAGAATCAATTCTGTAAAAATGATGTTACTTCCAAAGTTTTTATATTTGTTTCAATGTCTCCCCATTTTTATTCCTAAATCCTTTTTTAAGTCTTTGGACTCTCTGATTACCTCATTTATTTGGAAAGGTAAACATCCGAGATTGAGGAAAGTTTTTCTTCAAAGACCCAAATCAGTGGGTGGCATGGCTCTGCCTAACTTTCAATATTACTACTGGGCAGCAAATATCAGGTGCATGTTATATTGGAAACATTTCTATCTGGAACCCAAATCACCCATTTGGATCCTTATGGAGTCACATGTGGACAATCAAACCTCCCTACCGGCAATTTTAGGTTCACCACTTCCCCTTCCTTTGTCTACACTGGGTAATAATAAAGTAGTTCGTCAGTCTCTTAGAATTTGGTCTCGATTCAGGAAAAATTTCGGTCTTCAGTTTTTCTCCATTAGAAGTCCAATTGCCGCAAATCATTTATTTACCCCATCAACTATTGATAGTGCATTTCATATATGCACAGAAAAGGTTTTAAAATATTTTGCGGATTTATATTTTGATGGTCAATTCGCAAGTTTTTCTCAACTTTCCACTAAATTCGACATCACTTCTACACATTTTTTCCGCTTCCTCCAGGTCAGACATTATGTGCAAACCATGACAAAACAATTCCCTCAAAAACCTTCTGATAATCCTCTAGATGATTTTTTATTAGTTAAACCAACTTCTAAGGGGGGTAATATCAGTTTTATATAATTTAATTTCAAATTTACAATCTTCTTCTCTGGCCGCTATTAAATTGAATTGGGATTGAATTACTTTTACTGATGAACTGTGGGACTCTATTCTTGGCCAGGTTCACACTGCATCAATGTGTGCTCATCACGCTCTTATTCAATTTAAGATTGTACACTGGGTGCACCTGTCCAAGGTTAAGTTAGCACGTATTTACTCGGATATAGACCCAACTTGTGAAAAGTGTGGTAGCGCTCCTGGCACTTTGCTTCACATGTATGGTCCTGCC
Source organism: Pholidichthys leucotaenia (assembly GCA_020510985.1). Taxonomy (NCBI): domain Eukaryota; kingdom Metazoa; phylum Chordata; class Actinopteri; order Cichliformes; family Pholidichthyidae; genus Pholidichthys; species Pholidichthys leucotaenia. Next base: position 328,818,240 of record CM035839.1, on the reverse strand, counting down.
CTTCATTGATGAATTTTTGGCATTCTGTTTTTATCTCTATGTCTGAAGTCCTGCAATATCAAATTAAACCTGATCCATTATGCGCCATTTTTGGTGTGGCTCCAGAATTTGTCTTGTCAAATTCCAAATTAAAAGTATTCAAATTTTCATTATTATTGGCTAGACGTGCTGTATTACCGAAGTGGAAAGACTCTTCGCCCCTTCACATTTACAGTGGATAAAAGATATAATGCCCTGTTTGGATTTAGAAAAAATCAGATATACAGTTCGTGGCTCTGAAAACAAATTCTATAAATTATGGTGCCTGTTTCTTGATTTCTTTGAAAGACCCATGATTATAGTTTCTGAGTAGCTCATATCCCCTTTACCCCCCCCCCACCTCACACACACAATTTTTCTTTTTTTTGGTATTTTTTTTTATTATTGTTTATTTAAAGGTTTTTGTGTTTTGAAGCATTCACATTTGTTAGCTTTAAATTCTAGTTTTGCACTGTTTGGTTAAAACAAAAATGAAAATTTCTAATACTTTGTATTGTATTGATACTTGTATTGATGACTTGTATGTCATCCAACCTTTTTTGTTCCAAGTCCATCAACAACTGAGTCAAACTGTCCACCTTATTTGAATTTAGAATGCCTTCTTCTACCAATTTCTGATACAATTTACCACATTCTATTTTAACCTCACTTCTCTCTTTGGGTGATATACCACTGAGCATTTGAGTCACTGTTGAATCCCACTGCTTTTTCATATTTTCTTTACACAACTCAACATTGTCTACATCATCTCCTAGATAAAGTAACTCCCGTGAGTCACACAGCCCCGCCTTTCGCATTCTTCAACTTAGCTGAACAGAAATTGACACTTCTGTTTTTTCTACAGGCCAAATCTGCCTCTCCCCCGCCCCTGAGGCAAAAGGAGACACAGAGAGAGAGAGAGTGAGAGAGAAAGCCTCGCCTGCCCCCTTTGGGAGAGTGAGAAATAGAGAGAAAGAGAGAGAGAGAGCTGCTCCTTCAGCAGCCCCTCCTTTCACATTCCACAACTTTGTACTGTTCACACTTCTATTTTTTTTTTTTTTTTTTACCAAGCAAGCCTGTTGCTTGCCTCTTCCCTTGCTAAGTAGAGAGAGAGAGTGCTGCCGTTCACCCCCCCCCCCCCCCTGCTGATGGGAGAGAGAACCTCTGCTCGCCCCTCTGTTGCCCCCCTTTTTTTAACCTTTTAACTGAGTGTTACCTTCACACTCACAGCTTTATCAATATAAAACAAATAGCAATTGCAGCAGTGATTAAATAGTATTCTGGGTGCACTAAGTCCAGGGAATTTCACCCCGTTTATGATTAACGTCTTAATCAAAGGCCTTCAACCTGTGCAAGCAAACTGTTCGAGGGCGCCACTTCCTCGGGGCGTTACCCCAATTCTCGCCTTCCCGTCGGAATGCGAAGGATACTCTCCTTTGCGCTGACTTTTTCGGATACTAATCCGAGGGCGTCAATATAAGACCCAGGTTTTATAGCCTTCGTCAAGGCTTAAGGAGTCCAACCCAGTTCCTGTCCTCACAAGTCACGGACCAATTTGCTCAGTCCGTGAACCTGTAGTCAGGCCGGATGACCATGAATAAATATGCAGCGATATCATCCGGGCCGGGGGGCCTTTCACCTCCCCGGTCTTGGCCATTAATGTCCCAAGCGATCACAATCTAATCAATCAATATAAAATCAATGTCAAATCATGATTGGTTGGTCAAAAGCATTCATCAAAAAACATTTACTATATTCAACTGCTTTAAACTAGGACACACACCAAACCGCTTGACAACACAAACTTTGGTTATAGTCAAGAGCAGAACTTTGATATAACAGGCGTCTGCTTACCTCTTTTTTCAGGGCACCCTTGTGTTGTCAGTCGGTGATGCAGGTCCATTGTCCAGACAACCAAAGATCCAAATCAGATGATAATCTCCCCCTTTCCACCGGACGAAGCCCCCAAATTGTTAGGATAAAACTCAGTAAAAACCATCTAAGTCTACTCTTCAAAGATTGTCTATGTGTGTAGATGGTTTACCCAGGTTCGTTTTCAAGGAAGAGATTAGTTTACTTGGAACACGTATTTATTTAAGCAAGTTGAATATAGTAGGTTACAGCGCTGGGTCAAACCTTCTCTCCCTGACAGCAACAGGCTGTGTCAGTTCATGAAGTCTGACTGACTATGCTGGCCCTGACCCAGAATATTTATACACAAATGAACAAAGAAGAAAGCATGCATTATCAAGATGACAGTCCAGGTGCATGGTCCATAGTAGAGAGTCACAATCCGTTCCTGGCACCGAGTGTGTTCCACATAAAGGCCACTTCACCTCCCAGGTCGGTGTAGGCCAGGCTCAGCCATTCCTTATCACAACTGTGCCTCCTTCTCATAAATCCCAGGCGTTTGTTATCCTCTGTGCTGAGACAAAGGTCCACTATCCACTATTTTGCAGAAAGTGAACCACACACTTGGCAATATATATTCCATTATGGTATATTGGTTATTTTACCTAGACATAAGCAGAGCACAAATATTTTGAGTCACACAAATAACTGTTATATGATTATATTAATCATTTTATCCCATCAGTCTGGAAAAAACAAGGGGAAAAAATTAGTCAGATAAAACAGCAACTAAACAGCCTCTTATTCAGACTACTGGATAGAAATACTGAACTGGGTAAACACTGAAGAAGAACCACCGTGCCAGTTCTAACTGCGATATTCAGCTCAGCCAGCAATTGTTGCCTTTGTCGCCATAATTTCCAATGTAAATGTGAAAACAGCACTGCCACAGAGACAAGACAGTGCAGCAGGCTGCTAGTAGCATGTCACAGTCCGGTTTAAAGTTTCCCGGTTGGTCCGAGCCTCTGTGTGCTCCACGTACGTGGGCGCACAGGTTGGCTTTAATAACGTGGAAGACGACTTCATTGCAGCAAACTGTCTGAAAGCACCACAGTAACGGAAAAAAAACGTACTTTGTGCATGACACCACACTAGTAGCGGTGTTGTAAATGCGGTCTAGAGGCTGTGTCCACACCGGAGGAGACACGCACACACATGCATCTACACATAGAGCCGCATGTGCAGGCGTTCCGGCTACTTGGTAGCGGGCTAAAAACACCTTGCCAGGCTAAATTCTGTGGCTAAAGTGGCATTTGCCTCCACATTCGTACATGAAATGAACATGTGACTTCTTGTGCTGGTGCTAGTGTTCAGCAGAGAGTCCAGCCTGCACACCTACCAACTGGGTTACCATGATAATGTGGGTAAATGTTAGCGAACAAGTGTAAAAGGTGCTGACCACCTGATATACCTGTGGCGTGTTAAAGTTACTAGACACATTAGTTAACAGCTATTACAACACATTTAAATAAAAAAGTAAATTAAATGTTCAACGCTTATTCAAATCTTGCTAACATTTGCATGACTAAATGATAGCCTGTTTGGTTAGGTTTACAAAACCTAACCATTAAAAATTAACTATGCAGGTGACTTTGTATCAGAGGCTATTCTTAATTTAGTTACCAAAAATAAATATAAATTTGTGTAGACTTACCTTCTTTCGCAGACTGCGACAAGAGAAAATGGCAGCTTGCAAGAGTAGAAAAATCTGGAAAATACCAGACCTGATGTCATGACATCAGACGCACAAAACAGAAACCAAAATGGTTTGCATTTACTTAGAGCACAATAGTACATTAAGCCAACATCAAAAAAATCCAAATTGATCTAATCAACAAAAGTATACTATCACAACTAAAGCAGAAATATGAGCAAGACTGAGACAAAATATTACATTGTTTCAACTATTCATCAATACACTTTTTCATTGCATCAAAGAAACCAGTGCTGTGTTCGAAATGTTCACTCCCTCCCCATGTAGTGTACTATATAGTGAATCAGCCATTTTTAAGTGCTGTTTGAAATCTTAACTGAAAATTTCATTCACTATATAGTACACTCAAAATATCACACAATACATTTTGAAAAGTAGTGTACAACGGATGGTCACTACATTAGCCAATATATCCCATAATGCAATGCGCAGTCAACAGAGCAGTGAGAGGAGACTACATCACAACATAAACTACCATATGGTATTTATATTTATTAATTCAGCAAAAACGATTGGATTTAATACATATTTACTACAAATTACATGCAGGAATTCATTTTTTTTACTACTGTTAATCTGTTATGTTTTACTGTCTCACCATGATGACGTCATTAACCGTGCCATGAAAACAAGCCCAGCAGTGTCCAAAAGCTGTTAATTTTATTGTTATATTGAGTATACTATATAGTCCACTATATCTAAATTCACTATATGGCGAGTAGGGAGGGAGGGAGTGAGTGAACATTCCGAACACAGCCCTGGGGTGCGTTCAGTTGACAACACAGTTTGCAACTGTTCAGAACTGTTCGTTAGTTTCCGTAACCGAATGACATGGTCGCTGCAAACCGTTTTCTCTTTGGCTGAACTCTTTTGGAGGTTGACATAACGTTCGGCTCAGGAGACGCACACACACAGGCTCAGAGTAGTTCAAACTGTTTATTAACAACAGGGGTGTATGGGTGTGTGTCTGTGGAATGTTGATGTGTTGGTGGCGGCGTCTGCTTCGGGCACAGAGGCAGGAGACCGTTCAGCCGGCAACCCTATGGGAGAGAACAGAGACACAGGGTGATGGGCACACACCAACACAGGAGGAGAATAGGCGAGGGAGAAGCTTACTTGCTTGGGACAGATGACTGGCACAACAAGGACGGGACCCCGGGAGACAGCCACCTGCAGGACTCGGTGCAGCAGCGAGGAGGGACGAGGGACGGAGTTGTCCGCCGCCGAGGAATCCACCTGTGCACAGGGGAGCAGACTGGAGAGGATAAGGTACGTAATCCTTACCGGACAGCGTCGTGCTGAAGAGAGAGTTTGCGTCGTGTTGACGGGAATGAAGTCTGACGGCTTCAGGCCGAAGCTCAGGGCGAGGCGGCTTATATTCCCCGCCGCTGATGATTAACAGGTGTGCGAGCAGGTGGCGCCGCTGATGAGCGGCGCGGCGTGACAGAGGTGACTTTCGTAGTGAACAAAGATGGCAGCTAGGTAAGATAGTTTGCAGTATTCTTTTGTTTTCTTTTATTTTTGGAGCAATTCCATCAATTTAAGAGTAGAAGTTATGTCAGTTTGTAAGTAAAACAATATCACGGATAAAATATTGTTTTTGGTGGGGGTATAATGGAGAATTCTTAAGTAATATGAAGGTGAAGTAGGCTACAGTCTACACTGTAGTTACTAGGGTCCTCTACTGGCTGACAGAGGACCATAGATCTACACAACTACAGAATGCGCAAGCCGAACAGAAAAAAATGTTTGCCGAGAACTGCCCGTTCATTTAGGTCAGTTCGCCTTGCAAACTATGTTTGGCGAACTGTTTTGTCAACTGAACACAGGGCTACTCTCTGCAACACTGAACAAACAAGCACCAGCTGCTCAGGTGAACTGCCTAATGAAACTTCTGCCTGCAGAGTTGCCAGACCTACAAACTAAAACTGCTCCACACTGCCCTTTTGACCTCTTACTGTTTAACTACCCTTCTCCTCATGAAAACTTCCTAAAATACACCAAATAAAAGTAGGGCAGAAGAATTAAAGCCTGAGAAAAAGGGAAAAAAAACCCCAACACGATGACCTATGGCTTAAAACACACAGTGTTAGCAACAATACTCCAAAACTACTGGATGGATTTGGATGAAATTTTCACCAGAGGTGGTTCTTGGGCTAGAGGCAAACCCATTACATTTTGGTGATGATCTGAGAATGCATACCTCAGCCAAGTCTCTTATCTTCACACGGTGTGTTCGCAACAATACTCCAAAACTGCTGGATGGATTTGGATGAAATTTTCACCAGAGATGGTCCTTGGGAGAGAGACAAACCCATTACATTTTGGAGGTTATCCATGAGGGACAGAAGGAGCCTTGGCGGAGATATGTGCTCTTGGAGTGCTTTTCTAGTTTAGAGTTATTTTTATTTATTTCAAAATAAATAAAAAAGAATATTAGACAACCAATTATCAGACAACCAATCCACTAGTTGTTAAATTAAGAGTGTGGAGAACAGGTGAAGGACACAGATTTGTATTATATTAATACATTTGAATAAGGAGCATTATGAGGAAACATAAAAAGGATGAAAAGTAGCTTCTTCTAAATAAAACATTTGTCTCTAATTTATTAAAATATCAGGAACTAAGGCTGTGTGATCACTGTTGAAAGTAGGAAATGGATGACATTTTTCAGATTTGAACAATTTATGAATGTGATGATAATTAAAAAAAACTATACAAAAACTAGAAAAGCACTCGGAGAGCGCAGACCTCCGCCAAGCGCCACAGTTCCCCCCCATACAGTGTTTGTGTGTACGTTTTCAGATTCCTTGACCATGAAAACATATGACTAGCAATTGGATTGACAATGATATGGTGCACGGTGGCGCAGTGGTTAGCACCGCGGCAGCACAGTTTTACCCTTGGCCGGGGGATCGCGGGGATCATGAGATCGTGGGTTCGATCCCTGCCCCCGGCCAAAAGTGATCTGTGTGGAGTTTGCATGTTCTCCCCGTGTTTGCGTGGGTTTACTCCGGGATTTCTCCGGTTTCCTCCCACATGCCAAAACATGCAGGTTAGGGAGTTAAGGGGCGCTTGCGCACGCAGCGACTGGCAGCTGGTGGCTTGTCACCAGACTGCAAAACAAATCTACCTACGGGTACAAAATAAGTCCAAAAAAAAAAAAATGATAGGATTAGTGGTTCAGTAGTAAAACCATTACCTCCTTGGCGGAGGTAATAAACTGAAGTGTTGGTGTTGTGTCCATCTCCTCCATCTCCAAACTCCCAGGCTGCGGGCGTTGCAATTGAATGAATGAATGAAGGCATACCTCATGCCTCCTTTATTGGGGGGGGGCTTTCACACCTGTACTGACGTCATGCCTCCCTTATTGGGGGGGCTTTCACACCTGTACTGGGTACTTAAAAACTGTATTTATCGGCAGATGAAAGAAAACTGAAGCAAAAACAAACAAACAAACAAAAACTAAACAAACAGCAACTGCAACATGAACTATTTCAAACATATTTATTCAAATGTACACTTATATGGACACAATCTTGAGCCATAACTTTTTGGTAATGTGAAAATAATAAGCCAAGTAGCACAAAAAAATTGAGTGCTCTTGCTGTCAGGAAACAATGTTGGCACCAAATCACTGAAGTGATCTGCCACCAATGGGGGTAGATTGTGCTCTGCCACAGAATGACAAAACATCACTTCTGCTAGTGATGCATTGGATTTGGAAGGCGTCGGTTCTGTCACTGGCTGAAAATGTTCATCCATCGATCGAATTTGGCTACACAGTTTTTGTGGCGCTGTGTAGCAAAGTGCGACTTCAGGTCGAAAATCCCTGATGCAGTCACTTTTAGCATTAGAGTCACACATATCAGGCGCAGCATTACTGGCGCCGGGATTCCTCTCTGTTCCGGAGCCGCAGGACAAAAGAAGGTGCGATAATGGTTGCCGTGGGTTTTATTGGGTTTGCGCTCCGCGGAAAAAAGAGGATTTGGAAACTTCCCCGGCAGAGAGCTGGTTTTTGTGCAGCCCCTATGGCTGGCTGGGGAATTTCTGCCAAATAATCCGGCGCCGGACAGCTGCCCGTGTCAGCTTTTGCAGTGTAGCGCAAACACACACACAGGCACTCTGGCGGGCCCTGCCCACCACTGTTTTCCGCGTGCTTTTGTGCCTAAAACTTTGAAGAAGGTGGAGTTTGTGTTCATCAGACACGACGACCAGCGCCCTCTATTGCCCCTGCACTCATGTTGAAAATGGCCGTATCTCACAATGTTAAAGAATTCTTTAAAAAATTTCTGTATCCAGACGGTGATCCGGATCATCCCCAAAATTTAATCAGTTCTTCCTTGTACCATTTCCAACAAGGCCTGAAAGTTTCATCGAAATCCGTCCAAAACTTTTTGAGTTATCTTGCTAACCAACAGACAAACAGACAAACAAACAGACAGACCAACGCTGGCAAAAACATAACCTCCTCCTGGCCTTCGGCCTGGCGGAGGTAATTATGGTTAGATATTCAGAAATTTATTTTTCAGCACAAAATTATTTGTAATATTTTTCTAATACTTTTATTTCATGAATGAAGCTCTATATAAAGCTTGAAAGTTTTTATCCACTGTTGTAATATGAATTAATTAATAAGATAAGATAAGATAAGCCTTTATTAGTCCCACAACGGGGAAATTCCAGGATTGCAACAGCACAGGGATAGCAACACTCAGAGCAACAATCAGAAGGCAAGAAAAAAAAAAAAAAAAAAAAAAAGCAAGCAAGAGCAGCTAATATACATATGTACATATTACTATAAAATATATATATACACACACACACACACACAGACACACAGTGCAGAGCATTGTAGCTGGATGGAATAAATATATGAATATATGAACACACAGTGCAGAGCATTGTAGCTAGATGGAATAAATATGTAAATATATAAACACCCACAGTACGGAGCATTGCAGCTAGGTGGAATAAATATGCAAGTATATAAACACACACAGTGCGGAGCAATGTAGCTAGATGGAATAATATGTAGATATATAAAAACACAGTGCGGAGCATTGTAGCTAGATGGAATAAATATGTAAATATATAAACACACACAGTGCAGAGCATTGTTGCTAGGTGGGATGAAACAGCATAACCGTCTATTTAGTTATCCTACATGGTATGATTATGTGCCCATACATATTCTCACCCTCCATAGCGACCGGTATGTTCCTAGTTGTATGCCGGAGAGGACCATTAATGCCACATAATACTCAAGAGCGACTATATAAAAAACTCCATAAGCAGCATAATCTTTATTTTAAAGGTCAAATTGCCATTGCGTCCTGTGGTATAGTGAGTGTGGCGTGTGCGTGTTGCCGTAGCCGCCCCTAGTGTGACGTCAGGCGGGCATGGCCCTTGTGTATAAATAGTTCTGTTCTCAATATAAAGTGTTGACTTGCTGCATGGCAGAAGAGACTTCAGTCCCTCATTCTTCATATACAGTGATCCCTCACTTATCGTGGTTAATGGGTTCCAGAACCGACCGCGAAAAGTGAAAAACCGCGAAGTAGCGTCACCCCTAATGACGTCACCCATAAATAATACGTACGTTCATTCTCTCACTCTCTCTCTCGTGTGATACATGTGTGTGTGTGTGTGTAAGTGTACATACATATGTAGATGTAAATAAAGTGTACATAAATATGTTTTTAGAACTCTTTTATTCTTATAACAATATACGTAACTCAAGATGAAGATGATTTACTGCACAGGTTAATGAGAGCTTTACTGCTCCTCAGGTGACGCCTCATCGTCAGGTGCTAGAAGCGCAGGATCGTCGAGGGCAGCTTCCGATAGAGCTGGAGAAGCTGCAGGAGGCGGCGTAGCGGCTCGACGGGAAGACTATTTCGCACAAAATGGCACAAGAGAACAGCAAAAAGTTCCACGCGGCGAGACTAAGCAACACGAGCGATAAAGAGCAATGAATGCGGTCTTCCTTCGCTGCATGGGCGCTCGGCAGGGAGAGAAGCTGGGTGAAACGTCTCGGCCAATCAGCTTGCGGGGTGAAACGTCTCGGCCAATCAGCTTGCGAGATTCCCGAGCCGAGCCAACACGAGAACAGAGAACAGAGAGGTGGATTTTGAGTTGTGCGGGCTCTCAGTGTTGATACCTGATGGTCTAATGTAGTCTCCCTGCCTTCTGCTAGCGCCCGCCCATTATTTCTCAATTTTGAATTTTTGATGAATATTTTTGAAAAATCCGCAATGCACTGAGGGCGCGAAAGGTGAAGCGCGAAGTAGTGAGGGATCACTGTATAACATTTGGCAATGAGGAGAAAAATTATGGGAGCGTACGGGCTACCTCCACCACTATCACTGTTTCTAGAGTGCACAGGAGAGCCGGTGATTCTGTGGCCGAAGTGGAGGGCCATGTTCGAGGATTACATCGGGGTACTGGGCTTAAGTAGACTTGATGGTAGATGACGACGAGCACTTCTGACCTACCATCTCGGCATAGAAAGCAGAAGAATTCTCGGTACGTTGGGTGAAAATGGGGTTTGGGTGAAAATGGGGCTGCACGGTGGCGCAGTGGTTAGCACTGCGGCAGCACAGTTTACCCTTGGCCAGGGGATCGTGGGATCATGGGTTCGATCCCAGCCCCCGACCAACAGTGATCTGTGTGAAGTTTGCATGTTCTCCCCGTGTATGCGTGGGTTTACCCCGGGATTTCTCCGGTTTCCTCCCACATGCCAAAAACATGCAGGTTAGGTTAATTGGAGACTCTAAAGTGGCCCTAGGTGTGAATGTGTGTGTGAATGGTTAAGGGATAGCGCCGTATCGTGGCTGCTTCATCCATCCAGGTGGTGGATGACCCTCAATTTCTCCTCTGGGGATCAATAAAGTATACTAAATCTAAACAAAAAAAAATGAATACTATGAGGATGCTGTTGAGCAGCTGGCTGAGTACTTTGACAAGCTGTGGGTAATGGAGCTGTTGGCGCCAGGAATGGCTACGCTAGTTAGCTTGGAGAAGCTAAAGGCCCATTCCGTGCCTACAGACAGGTTAGCCGCTAGGCTAACTTCGCGCCAAAATCAAGCTACCAGCTACCAGCTAGACTTCGAGGTAGGACCGGGGCCACGAGTGGAGGAGTCCCCAGTCACTGAAGACGGTGGGCCAGTCAAGGAGCTCCGCACGGTACAGGACCATAGCGCCGTTGAGTTAGACGGTGCAGTGTGCAATGACAGCGGAGAGAAAGAGCAGCAGGAGTCATCCCTGCAGCTGGAGGCTAGGCAGTGAGTGTGCAGGACCATGAAGGCTGAGAGCCCCAGGGAAGAACAGCAACAGCCGGGCATGGAGACGACGCAGCGGAGCGCCCTGGATGAGGCTGCTGGGTGTTACGGCGAGGCGCCCGAGGCAGCAAGCGGTGCTGACGAGCAGGCTTCGGGTCTCCCCGGAGTGCGGCCACAGGGGGCCGGGGTGTTCGGGGCAACAATGGCAGCTGCAGTGGTGTTGAAGGCGGTCGGGAGCAGACCGATGAGCATGGAGAGACGGTGTGCCAGACAGCAGCACGGCGGGTCCCAAGGAATGAGGCAGTCGGTGGTGAAGAGTGACATTTTTGCAGGAGAGGTTGGTTTTGATCCTGGAGGCAGACAGCGGCCTGGGGCGTGCATGATTTAGGGCTGCCCTGGTCCCCCCGGGCTGGTGTTACCTCTGGCTGCCGGTGGAAATAGGTGTGACTTAAATATCCTTGATGTAAATATGTATACATATACTCTACTAGTGTGCATGTGAGAATGTATGTTATGGATTGTTTTACTTATTTTGTGTATATTTTGAAAAAAAAAAGAAAAATGCTGGTTTAAAATATTTTGTGTGAATGTGATACATCATTATCCTACAATTCATGATTCCTTGTTCCCTTAGTGCACGATTCGGGTCCTAAATTGGGGAGTGTGACATGTTTTGAGACCCAGGAAGCAGACACAGACCCAGAAATCAACTCAATTATCTTTATTGTGTAATGTGTGCTTGAGTGTATGCGTGTGTGTGTGTGTGTGAATATAGCAGCCGGGGCGAGCAGAGCACCGTACAGCCTGGCAACCCTATGGAGAAGCAGAGACAGGGGAATTAGTAACCATACACTGGCGGAGCTGTGCTGTGTTGTTAGCCTTACTGTTGGCGAGTTGGAGATCCACTCAGGTTTGGTCCCGAAGGCTCCGGCCAGGAAGACAACGTCTTCAGCGCCGGTTGCAAAGGGACAGGTTGAAGGAGTGATGAGGTGTAGGGAGTATTCGGTCCACCGCCACGGACTTCCACCTGTGCACAGGGGAGCAAGGGTGGAGAGATGAAAGCGATGAGAGGAGCTTACTTGGCGTCGGGGAGTAGCACTCCTGGGAGGACGATGAGATGGAGGTGGTTCTCTTTAGGAAGGCGAGGAAGGAGAGGAGTAGCCTCCGGAGAACGATGAGGTTGAGAGTAATCTCGGCGATTGACGAAATGTAGAGACGGTCTCATCAGACCAGGGAGAAAGACGACTCCGTGCAGACCTGAGAGCAGCACGACTTAAATAGTCTAGCTGATGAGGAGAGCAGATGGGCGCGCAGCTGTGGAGAACCAGTCAACAGGCAGACAAAGCGAATCACCACAGTACTCCCCCCCACGTGGCACCTCTTGGCGACCAATCCAACCTACCCGGGTGCGTCCGGGTAGGTTGGATTGGTCCGGTGGATTGGTCCGGTGGAAGTCTCTGATGAGCTGAGGATCCAACACGAAGGAGGGACGCACCCAGGACCTCCATTCAGGGCCGTAGCCCTCCCAGTCCACCAGGTACTGTAGGCTGTGACCCCGGCGACGAACGTCCAGGATGGCGTTGACCTTCCACGCCGGGTCGCCATCGATCACAACTGGTGGAGGTGGCGTCTTGGGAGGAGGACACAGAGGGCTGGAGCAGAACGGCTTTACCTGAGAGACGTGAAAGGTGGGACAGATGCGGAGGGAGGGGGGGAGAGCTAGGCGCACAGTCACAGGATTATAATACGAGTGATAGCGAATGGCCCAATAAAACTCTGAGAGAGCTTTTTCGACTCAGCCTTGAGATTGATATTTTTTGTGGAAAACCACACCTGTTGACCAACCCGGTAGGGTGGAGCCGATGTCCTGCGATGATTGGCAATGGTGGTGTTGTGCTCCGCCATGCGCTGCAGAGCGGTCCAGGTAGCCTTCCACAACCGGCGGCAGCATCTCAGGTGAGCTCGCACAAAGGGTACAGCGATGTCCCCCTCCTCCTCGGGAAACAGCAGGGGATTTTAGCCCAGAGAGGCCTCGAAAGGAGACATGCCTGTGGCCGACAACACGGTGGTGTTGTGAGCGTACTCAATCCATGGCAGGTATGTACTCCACGACGCTGGGTTGGCGGTGGTGACGCACCGTAGTGCTGCCTCCAGTTCCTGATTGGCACGCTCACATTGGCCGTTGCTCTGCAGAAGATTCCCCGATGACAGGCTCACCGTAGCCCTGACGGCGTTGCAGAAGGCCTTCCACATCTGAGAAATGAACTGAGGCCCCCGGTCGGATACGATGTCCAAAGGGATGCCGTGCAGCCTTACCACATGGAGGGTGAGCAGATCCGCGGTCTCCTTCACCGTGGACAGACCCTGCAGGGGGACAAAAATGGGCTGCCTTAAAGAACCTGTCCATGATGGTGAGGATGACGGTGTGGTTGTTGGAGGATTGGAGGCCGGTGACCAAGTCCAAGGCCATGTGAGACCAGGGCCTGCCAGGGATAGGGAGAGGATGCAGCAGGCTGGCTGGAGGAGAGGGGGACGTCTTGCCGGTGACACACTGGGAACAGGTGCGGATGTACTCCCCGACATCCTTCCAGAGTGATGGCCACCAAAAGGATCTTTGTAGGAGATCCATGGTGTGAGCCATCCCTGGGTGACACAGAAGTTTGGAGGAGTGAGCCCAATTAATCACCTCGCCCTGGATGGCAGATGGGACATACAACCTCCCCGGAGGTCCCCCGCCCGGGACCGCCTCGGTCTCCTGTGCTCTCAGGACCCTCTCCTTGATACCCCATGAGAGGGCGCCAACAATGCACGACGGGGGAATGATGGGGTGCGCCGATACCATTGCAGCATCTGAGGCGAATTGCCTAGATAAGGCATCGGGCTTGGTGTTCTTGGAACCCGGACGATAGGTAATGGTGAAATCAAAATGGCCAAAAAAACAGAGACCAACGGGCCTGGCGAGCGTTCAGACGTTTAGCTGTCCTGAGGTATTCCAAGTTCTTGTGGTCCGTTCAAATGATGAACGGCTGGGAGGCCCCCTCCAGCCAATGGCGCCACTCCTTCAGTGCCAGCTTGACCGCCAGGAGCTCCCTGTCTCCGATGTCATAGTTCCTCTCCGCCGGGGAGAGACGGCGGGAGAAGAACGCGCAGGGGCGGATCTTGTCCTCTGCCAGGGAGCGTTGGGATAGCACGGCTCCCACGCCAGAGTCTGACATGCCCACTTCAACCAGGCACTGCAGTGCAGGATCCACCTGCGGCAAGATTGGAGGAGAGGAAAATTGAGATTTTAGCTCCACAAACGGCATAATGAGGTGCTCAAAGTGCCCGCTAGGGGTCCGGAACCCTGTCTTCCACTCATCACCCTCCCGAATCCACACCAGATGGTAGGCGCTGCGAAGGTCTAGTTTGGTAAACCAGGAGGCCCCCCAGAGGGAGTCAAACGCCATATTGATGAGAGGGAGAGTGTATTTATCCTTGACGGTAATGTTGTTTAGCTCACGGAAATCAATGCACGGTCTCAGCGAGCCGTCCTTTTTGCCCACGAAGAAAAATCCCACCCCCACCCCCGTGGACAAAGGCCGGATTATGCCTGAGTTCAAGGACTCCTTGATATAAGTTTCCATAGCCTCCCGCTCTGGAGCTGACAGGCTGTACAGCCAACTGGATGGTAGTGGAGCTTCGGGCCGGAGATTAATGGCACAGTCATGTGGGTGGTGGTGGTGGTGGGGGGGTAGGGCTTGGGTCTTACTAAAGGCGGCCCCAGGTCATGGTATTCCGGGGGAACTTTGGACAGGCCAGGCAGAGAGTGCGTTCGGGACACCAAGAGGCATGGATGGCGAGCAAGCAGCAGATTGGAGACACGCACTGAGACAAAATGAACTTCATGACACTAGATTCCCGGCGCGCCAGTCGATGGTGGGATTGTGCAACCGGAGCCAGGGGTAACCTAGGATGACCGGACAGGTGGAGACCGGAAGCACAAACAGCCTGAGCTGCTCCTGGTGATTTCCAGACACTATCACTGATACCGGGGCAGTTTGTTTAGACACCATGGTCAGTGGGGCTTTGGACAAAGCAATAAGTTGGAGAGGTGTCCTCAACTGGAGGCATGGAAGTCCCAAATGGGTTGCCAATTCCCCATAGATGAAGCTCTGCTCAGGCCTTGAATTGATGAGTGCATGTGTGGCTACAGTATTTCAACTTGATTATAAACAAAACGGATGGGTAACATGAATTTAGTGAGGGGATTATCTTGGCGTGAGTCCATGAGTCCCCCTACTGCGATGCACGGACTCCCTCTTTTGGCCGTATGGGACAAGTAGCAAGTTTATATTCCTCGCTGCCACAGTATAGACATAGCTCTAACTCCCAGCGGCGCTGTTTCTCTGCTGGAGGTAACCTAGATTGGCCTACTAACATGGGCTCAGGGGAGTCTAATGAATCAGAGGTTGGTAGGGCCAACAGGGGGCACTGCGGGGAGCGGCAAAACTGGGTACCGGAGCAACCGGAAGTCTTATGCTCATTTGCCCCTTCCCTCAGTCAGTTGTCTAAGCTGATGGCCAGAGAAATGAGCTTGGTTAATTTACTGGGCTTCTCCAAATGGGATAGCTCATCCCACAGGCTAGGACTAAGGCTATGAATAAATATGCTGCACAGAGAGGCATCCTCCCAACCCACCGCTGCGGCTACCACCTGAAAGTCGACAGCGTAATTGGCTACAGATTTGCTACCCTGCCTAAAGTTAAGTAGCCGGGAGGTCAGCACACTATCACGATTGGAGTGGTCGAACACCTCGTTAAACTCATTCACAAACTGGTCGTAAGTTAATGCCACATCGGCAGCCCTAGTCATGACCGCATAAGCCCAAGCTAACGCCCGCCCCTCCAGGAGACTAACTACATAGCCTATGTGGCTGTGACTAGTTGGGAAATCCCCTGGGACCCGCTGGAAAACTATCCCACATTGCAACAGAAGCCCCCTAGCCTCCCCTAGCTTACCGTTGAAGCGTGTGGGTGTGGGGACTGGTGTCAACCGGGATGGTGGAGACGTAGTGGGAATGGAGCAAGCTGGAGCAGCTGGGCTACCTGAAGCCGGAGGGAAAGGCTGGGATCCTGACAGGCGATCCAAGCGAGAGTTCATCTGAACCAGCTGGGTAAGTGTAACTTGTTGTTGATGTGATAATTGGTCAATACGAGCCTCTAAGACGTTAATTTTGTGCATGAGCGCACTGTCTGCTGGGTCGTTCTGATGGAGTCGTACTGACATGTTTTAAGACCCAGGAAGCAGACCCAGACCCAGAAATCAACTCAATTATCTTTATTGTGTAATGTGTGCTTGAGTGTATAAGACAAGATAAGATAAGATAAGCCTTTATTAGTCCCACAACGGGGAAATTCCAGGATTACAACAGCACAGGGATAGCAACACTCAGAGCAACAATCAGAAGGCAAGGAGAAAAAAAAAAAAAAAAAAAAAAGCAAGCAAGCAAGAGCAGGTAATATACATATGTACATATTACTATAAATATATATATATATATACACACACAGACACACAGTGTAGAGCATTGTAGCTGGATAGGATAAATATATGAGTATATAAACACACAGTACGGAGCATTGCAGCTAGATGGAATAAATATGTAAATATATAAACACAGTTCGGAGCAATGTAGCTAGATGGAATAATATGTAGATATATAAACACACAGTACGGAGCATTGCAGCTAGGTGGAAAAAATATGTAAATATATAAACACACAGTGCGGAGCATTGTAGCTAGATGGAATGAATATATAGATACAGTGGGGCAAAAAAGTATTTAGTCAGCCACCAATTGTGCAGGTTCTCCCACTTAAAAGATGAGAGAGGTCTCCAGTTTTCATCATAGGTATACCTCAACTATGAGAGACAAAATGAGAAAAAAAAATCCAGAAAATCACATTGAAGGATTTTTAATGAATTAATTGGTAAATTCCTCAGTAAAGTAAGTATTTGGTCACCTACAAACAAGAAAGATTTCTGGCTCTCACAGACCTGTAACTTCTTCTTTAAGAGGCTCCTCTGTCCTCCACTCGTTACCTGTATTAATGGCACCTGTTTGAACTCGTTATCAGTATAAAAGACACCTGTCCACAACCTCAAACAGTCAGATTCCAAACTCCACTATGGCCAAGACCAAAGAGCTGTCAAAGGACACCAGAAACAAAATTGTAGACCTGCACCAGGCTGGGAAGACTGAATCTGCAATAGGTAAGCAGCTTGGTGTGAAGAAATCAACTGTGGGAGCAATTATTAGAAAATCGAAGACATGCAAGACTACTGATAATCTCCCTTGATCTGGGGCTCCACGCAAGATCTCACCCCGTGGGGTCAAAATGATCACGAGAACGGTGAGCAAAAATCCCAGAACCACAGGGGGGGACCTAGTGAATAACCTGCAGAGAGCTGGGACCAAAGTAACAAAGGCTACCATCAGTAACACACTACGCCGCCAGGGACTCAAATCCTGCAGTGCCAGATGTGTCCCCCTGCTTAAGCCAGTATATGTCCAGGCCCATCTGAAGTTTGCTAGAGAGCATTTGGATGATCCAGAAGAGGATTGGGAGAATGTCATATGGTCAGATGAAACCAAAATAGAACTTTTTGGTAAAAACTCAACTTGTCGTGTTTGGAGGAGAAAGACAACCATACCTACTGTGAAGCACGGGGGTGGAAACATCATACTTTGGGGCTGTTTTTCTGCAAAGGGACCAGGACGATTGATCGGTGTAAAGGACAGAATGAATGGGGCCATGTATCGTGAGATTTTGAGTGAAAACCTCCTTCCATCAGCAAGGGCATTGAAGATGAAATGTGGCTGGGTCTTTCAGCATGACAATGATCCCAAACACACCGCCCGGGCAACGAAGGAGTGGCTTCGTAAGAAGCATTTCAAGGTCCTGGAGTGGCCTAGCCAGTCTCCAGATCTCAACCCCATAGAAAATCTTTGGAGGGAGTTGAAAGTCTGTGTTGCCCAGCGACAGCCTCAAAACATCACTGCTCTAGAGGAGATCTGCATGGAGGAATGTGCCAAAATACCTGCAACAGTGTGTGAAAACCGTGTGAAAACTTACAGAAAACGTTTGACCTCTGTCATTGCCAACAAAGGGTATCTAACAAAGTATTGAGATGAACTTTTGTTATTGACCAAATACTTATTTTACCGAGGAATTTACCAATTAATTCATTAAAAATCCTTCAATGTGATTTTCTGGATTTATAGTTGAGGTATACCTATGATGAAAATTGGAGACCTCTCTCATCTTTTAAGTGGGAGAGCTCGCACAATTGGTGGCTGACTAAATACTTTTTTACCCCACTGTATATAAACATAAACATAAACATAAACACACCCAGTGCGGAGCATTGTAGCTAGATGGAATAAATATGTAAATGTATAAACACACACAGTGCAGAGCATTGTTGCTAGATGGGATGAAACAGCACAACCGTCTACTTAGTTATCCTACATGGTATGATTATGTGCCCATACATATTCTCACCCTCCGTAGCTACCGGTATTTTCCTAGTTGTATGCCGGAGGGGACCATTGTGTAAGTCTATTGCATCTTTTGCATTCAAAAAAAACTATTAGGTTGTTATGTCTTTTTGCTATCTCTGCGAGCAGCCCTGCTTAGGTTGTACAGTCTGACAGCCGTTGGTAGGAAGGACCTGCGAAACCTCTCGGTGCACCTGGGATGATGTAGTCTGCTGCCAAATGAGCTCCTCAGTGCATTCAGTATGTCCTGCATAGGGTGGAACTCGGACTCCAGCAGAGATGACAGTTTAGCCACCGTCCTTCTCTCTCCTATCTCCTCCACCGGATCAATGCGTGTGTGTGTGAATATAGCAGTCGGGGCGAGCAGAGCACCGTACAGCCTGGCAACCCTATGGAGAAGCAGAGACAGGGGAATTAGTAACCATACACTGGCGGAGCTGTGCTGTGTTGTTAGCCTTACTGTTGGCGAGTTGGAGATCCGCTTAGGTTTGGTCCCGAAGGCTCCAGCCAGGAAGACAGTGTCTTCAGCCCCGGTTGCAAAGGGACAGTTTGAAGGAGTGATGAGGTGCAGGGAGTATTCAGTCCGCCGCCAGGTGGAGGAGGTCCGCCACCACAGACTTCCACCTGTGCACAGGGGAGCAAGGGTGGAGACATGAAAGCAATGAGAGGAGCTTACTTGGCGACGGGGAGTAGCACTCCCGGGAGGACGATGAGATTGAGGTGGTTCTCTTTAGGAAGGCAAGGAAGGAGAGGAGTAGCCTCTGGAGAACGATGAGGTTGAGAGTAATCTCGGCGATTGACGAAGTGTAGAGACGGTCTCATCAGACCAGGGAGAAAGACGACTCCGTGCAGACCTGAGAGCAGCACGGCTTAAATAGTCTAGCTGATGAGGAGGGCAGGTGTGCGTGCAGCTGTGGAGAATCAGTCAACAGGCAGGCAGAGCGAATCACCACAGAGGGTTTCGATTGTGTGTGTGGTTTTGCATTTTTGCAAGGGGGAGGGGAAGTGTGGTGTAGTGAATGTGATGTGTACCCACCCCTGGTGTGATGTCAGGCTGGCACGGCCCTTTTGTATAAATAGTTCTGTTCTCATTATAAAATGTTGACTTACTGCATGACAGAAAAGACTCCAGTCCCTCATTCTTCATACATGACACGTCCCACAGCCACTCATATTTTAGTCGGAGACGGGCAAAATGGCTCTTCCTTTGGCAAAGGTTGCAGACCCCTGGCCTAACTGTAAAAATATCATTGGATTTATTCAGTAGAAACCAAGTTGGAATTACCTAAAACGATCTAAACAAATTGTTATTCTATTTTTTTTTTTTTAATTTCAGCCAGCATATTATTTTAGAGTGTAGACCATCTTCACCCAGTGTGTGAAATAGTAGGCCTACTACAATAATTAAACCCTCAGCTATTTGGTTAAAGCATTTCCAGACATTTCATTAACATATCTGGGAACTGTGTCAGCCTCTGAAACGAAACAAGTGCATAATAGGGCACTTTAAATCACAAAGATCAGTGGACTGTGACAGTTACTGTTTTCACTCTGGAAAGTTCTCAGAGTTTTTTGGGGATGAGTACAAAGGTAATTATGATGGAAAGGAATAGAAAAAAACAAAGCAAAAATCATCAAATGAGTTTAAAACAGTCCTACGCAGAATTTCTATGGTGTCTGTCTGTCATTGTGACAAATACAACCTTCCCCCATGAGCTGTGGTTTCTTTGACTCTGAACTGAAACAAAACTAGACATGAAATCTGAGACATTTCTCAGAAATGCAGTTGGGTTACCTGAAGGCTGGCTGACTATATGGACTGTCACACACAGAACAAGAACCCACTTTCCTCAACGAACTATACCTCATGGAAACTTACAGGCACAGCAGCTTACTTCATGGATGTGTTATGTTTGTGTTCCTCGCAACCATCAGCAAAGGTAAATTTACAGCAAAACTATTCATTTCCATTTCTCTGTTCATGAAAAATTCTTTATTCTATATAAATTTGAAGGTAGATAGCCTGCATTTGTGGAACATGGCAGTTAAAATAATCTCTTAAAATGACAGTTATGTTATGTGAAACATTTGCTACCAACTGTCGGTCAGCTTATCAGCATTATGTGGTTTTCACATCCTCACCTCGCAGTTCTGTGCAGTCTTAAAGTGACAGTTTATTGTTATTCTTACCAATCCACCTTAGTCCTAGGTCCCACGATGCCTTACGTGAATTATGGTAGCAATTACTGGAACTAGTTTAGAACATAAGGTTGTCACTGAAACAGGACACTTTTCCTTGTTAAAAAAACAATGACTTTGGCATCAGAAATGCGGGAACATGGCCTCTTGCACCTCAAAACAGTAATACAATCGTACCACTTCCCACAACTATTGAGGGATGGGAAGATGACCTTAAAAAGTGGCCTTGTACACAGTAGTGCTGTTAGTTAGCGCCGCTGCTAAGATGCTAACGCTGTAAACAAATGACCCGTGCTGGCAAAATGAGTCACTTTAAGATGTTTTCAAAACTGATGTAATGTTATTTCCATATTCTGTATTGAAAGACATTCAAAATCATATTTAATTTGTAGGAAGTGTGCAAAAACTGACCCAGAAAAAGACAATTTTTTTATATTTTAACTAGGTTGAAAATGCGTTCGATTGGTCGGGAGTTACATCTTCTGCAAAAACATAGGTATTTTTAGAAAGTACGATTTCTAAGCTTTCCAATGATACCAGGCACTCACGGGGTTTTCCCGGGACTTGATGCTACCAAACTGTCACGAGCTGAGCAGGTTCCGCCATGCTCAGTCTCGTGGTTTTTTCTCTGTATTTATATTTGTTGTATTTTTGTGCCTTTTAGTTTTTGTTATCCCTGCAATGTTTTTTATTTTCCTGTTTATCTCTTAGTTTTACTATGTTCTGATTCTTTATCAATTGGTATCTATTTCTCAGTTTGTACTTGTTTATATTTTATTATTCTTATTCCTTATTGTTGTGGTTAACAGCTGTCAGGCCATTTCGTGGTTGGTGCTCCGTGTGGACGTAGCCCTGTCAACTGTCACCCGGTCGCTCTCCTCTCATTACTTCCAGCTGATGCAAATTATTAATCATTGCTACCCACACCTGGCATTACTTGTGTTATTTGTTCTGACCCTATTGAAGGACAGCATTTTCATTTCATGTTGTCGCTGTCTTGAGTAAACCTGAGTTAGTCTCACCTGAGTTTCTCCTCGTCTCCACCAGAGCCCTGTCCTCACTCTGATGCATAATTTGTAAGTTACTCTCTCTTGTTGGAATTTTGCATTTATGTTTTTGTTATTTTCAATAAATCTCACAAATCGCAGTTCAGTGCGTGGGTCTGTCTCTCTGCCCCGAGGGGCCATTCATGACACAAACAAAGAGGGAGTCATCAGGTTCAGGTTCAGGTTCAGGTTACTTTATTTCTACCCGCAGGTAGATTTGTTTTGCAGTGTGGTGACATCCATATTTACAAGCCACAATTACATTCAACATAAACATAAACACAGGCACACATGAAGCTGACTATAGACATGATAAAAATACTCAAGGCTCCATCAATCAGGGTATAAAGACAAAGAGATGAGAGAAAAACCAGAGGTAAGAGAGAAGGGTCATATTAAAAAGTTAAAAACTAGTCAAAGAGGTCAAAAACTCAAAGGTCTAAAACCCAATAAAATATTTAGAACCCAAATAAAATCCTACAAAAATAAGTAAATATAAAATGGAGTTAATAAATAGGTACCTAAATTATGTGCAATATATTGTTACAGCTTATTCAACTCTTTGACAGCAGCAGGAACAAAGCTGTTTTTATAGCGCTGGGTTTTACTTTTTTGGGACAGCAAACCTCCGTCTTGAGGGAAGAAGCTGAAAGTTGCAGTGCAAAGGGTGGGAGTCATCATTTAAAATGGAGGTAGCCATCCTCTGTACTTGTCTGATGTACAGGGATGTCAGGCACAGCTGTGACTCACCAAGCAAACGACTGGACCATCTAACTACCTGATCCAAGGATTTCCTCTGTTTCAGTTTTATCTGACCAAACCATGACACTAAAGAAAAGGATAAAACAGATTCAATAAAAGCCCGATAAAACATTGTCATTATGGTTCGGTCAATTTAGAAGCGTGCAAGTTTCCTCAAGCAATACAAATGTTGCTGACCCTTTTTGCACACCCTTTCACAGATCTCTTCAAAGTTTAAATTACTATCAATAATCGTCCCAAGATATTTGTAGGATTGTACACATTCGGTGGTCTGACCTTTTAGTACGGTGACTTTGTGCCTGGGAGTTTTCCTCCTTAAGTCAATAATCACATCTTTAGTTTTTGTCGTATTCAGCTGCAGGTAGGAATCCTCACACCAGCGAACAAAATCATCAACTACTGGGCCGTGGCCACTCTCACCATCCTGGAGGAGACTGACAATAACTGAATCATCAGCATACTTTATAATGTGTCTGTTGTCATGTCTGCTCCGACACATGTTTGTGTACAGGATGAAGAGTAGTGGTGACAACACACACCCCTGAGGAGAGCCAGTAGAAGAGCACTTTAGGTCAGACAATGTACCATTGACCCTTACTCTCTGCGTCCTGTTGGTTAAGAAATCCAGAATCCAACCCACCAGATGTCAGTCATGATTTATGACTTCTCGTTGCCTGTACTCATAATGATGTGGTGCGCATTCCGACCAGGACGTTTCCACCGCAATAAAGTTGGCTACATTTTGTAAAAATATGTTGGACATAATCAAATTTACCTTAGAGCAGACGTATGCCACAACACCGTACTTGGATGTTGTCTGTCACCGTGTGATGAGAAGCCTCCATTTATCCAGTCTATGGCACAACCACAAACACCAGCAAGTACCAGAACTACGCCAAAACATTAAAAAAATACAAAAACTAGATGAGCTGAAATTAGCTGCCACTTGAGTGCAAAACACGTATGTGGACTATACATTAAAATGAATTTGAAAAACTTTTAAAAACGCTATGTCAAATGCCCCTGCTTCTCCATTCTTACTGACTGATTTAACACTACGTCAGCCGAAACCGGAAGCTCCGCCCATAATCGTTCCTACAGCGGCACCCCCAGGAATAAGGTGGATAAGAGCTGAAGTTGCTCTAATGAGACTAAAAAATATTAGGTGGTGGGCCAAGTGCGTCTTTCGTGTCATTGATCAATCCGCATCGGAAGAGTACGTCATTTTTTAAATATAGTCTTCTCTATTTTTGGTAAATCTAAGAAAATTTGTTTGCAGTCTCGTTCTGACGGCATTTTTTTTAATAAACTTACATTTTTCTCGTCAGTCCTCTCCGGCACCTCTCAGAACAGCTTTAGCTGACGAACCAGTCAGGTTGCGGTAGGTGACCGCATACACCAATAACATTCAATTTAATCAGGACACCCCCCTCCCCCCACGCCTCCAGGGTAAAAATAAAATCAAAACGCAGCAGGTCTGAATATTAATTTTCAAGAATTTAACTAGCTTACAAAAAAAGTGTATTAATTGTTGAAAATCAACCAGACAAGTGCAAAATTATAGAGCATAATACATTTATAAGCCTTGATTTATTACCTCACAGATTATCACATACATTTTCAGGTTTATTCTGTGAACAATATATAATATATATAATACCATTATTACCATTAATAGTAATGCCATTACTATAATACCATTAAGACCAATGTATCACAACATCCTTAGGAAATTTGATATTTATTCACAATATACTATTACACCAGCATCACTTCTTATATTTAGATCTGATCAGAATGTTAAAATAAACTAGTTTGTCCCACCCTTATGTCTGCTGCTCAGTTTCTTGCTTTGGTATGGGCTTATCTTTATTTATAACATGTCAATTGTGTCAAGTCAGACACATGCTTTCATTAGCTAGAATGAATATCAGGGACTGGTATGGAGTGCTGTATGCTTGTTAAAAGCTCTTTAGAAAATATAATTCAATTTTCAGACAGGAGTTGGAAAAAAATTGTGCAGTGTTCAATAGAGTAGGTAAATCTTGATACAAAGGAAAGCAAAATAGCTGAAAAAGCAATAGAAAAATATAATTTGCATGATACCCACCCTTCAGATGTGTCAGTTAACATAGGCTATCATCGATAATGCTACATGCAGTATGCTAATACAAGAAATATTGAAAGAGCCCAAGAAAAGACACAAAAATCCCTACAGACAAGTGATGGTGAGTATTCATCTTTAATCTGATGAAATCCATCTGAACTGATCATGTACATTAATGAGTGTAAACATTAATAGTCAATTTGAAAGGTGACTTGTGTGAAAAAATTGTTTGAAGTGAGGAGGAGTTTGCACGACAAGTCGACCTCACTCTCTCGTCCAAACTCCTCCTGGATCCAGCAGCAAGACATCGTCAAGATGGCTGGAGGAAGAGACAGATGTAGTGGATGACCGTGACGTCTTGTGCCTCATCACGCTCTTTGCAGTCCACAGCACGTTGCAGCGATCGCCATCCAGCTTGCTGAAGCATGTGATGGTTTGAAGCTTTCCGCCGAAGACTGACTTCACATGCTGGCTAGGCAATCCCAGAAGTGGCATGCTCACAAAAAGGATTGCTGGGACTGATGCCGAGTTGACAAGCAGAACCGCCGAGTGTAGTGACCTAGGTCGTATCCCCGGCCAACGGAGGCTGAGGGTGTGCCAACACTTGCCCAAGGTGTACACCCAGTCTCTTGGAGGGAAGGAGGCCCCTTACTTCTCCATTCTAGACCGGCTCCAAGCAAGGTCTAGCCACTGCTCCAATAGTCAATTTAAGACAAGACAGAAAGATCCAGACAGGTCCAGGAGTGTATCAGGAATGTCTGAGCAGCTGGAGTTGCCTGTAGAACAGAATAGACCATGTTTACACAATGTAGTTATCTTTAGAATGAACACTTATGCAGTAAATATATAGTTCTCCCATATTAAGCATCCCACCCAATTTTGTCTCCTTTACACAATATTTTAGATGAAGAACCACATACTTCCACTACAAATCCCCAACCAAACTGGGTTCTCCGGTCAGCAAAAAACAGAGGTTCCAGTCCACCTGAGAAGAGCACCACATCTGCTCCCAAGGCAATGCATCATATGCAGAAAGGAATGTGTACAACTGAAAAATATCGAAAGAGGCTAAGCAAGAACCTTAAGCAATGAAAATACTACTGTCCAACAAAGAACACTGCATGTCATTAAAGACACTGGGAAAAGCTTTTCAACTACTTCCAGAACAGTATAAGGCCATTGAAAAATCAACTTGTGTTCTGTATGACTTCAAAGGCTCCAAGGATGTGAATTACACAAGATGCCAACTGTTTAAGAGTGGCAAGTGCACAGACAGAAGTCTTCCACCAAACAGAGAATCACTATATAAACACATTCAGTGAACAAACTACCAGGCAGCCATCTATAGAAGATGCCTGCAGAGTCAGCCAGACATACCTCCACCAGTGGCCCATGGTTGGAAGATTGAGGGAGACTCCTTTGAGATCGACTGGATGACTCTTCTCCCTACACCTGTCAGTATTCTGGAGCTTGTATACTGCTCCTGTAAAAAAACACAACACTGTGAAAGGGAGATGCACGTGCAGACAGAACGAGCTTCCATGCACTGATGTGTTATTGCTTGGACTGTGAGAACATTTCTGACTAGGCCACATATACACACACGCTGTGTGTTCTGTATATACTTTTGGGTGTGGTATGTTGCAATAAGTTTTCTTGTTGTGCTTCACTTGCTCTTTGTTTGTTGGTAATTTTGTGGTGATTACAACACCAATAAAAATGTTAAAGCTAATTTAGAAAAAATGAGCTACTCCTGTTTGAAATGATGAATATTTATTCTTAAACCTCTTAAAATTCTGGTGTTCCACCTGTGGAACATTTCACATTGGCTGGAAACTTGCTGGAATGCTTTAAATCCTTTTAGTGCTGTAATTATAATAGTTCGCCTGGTGCTTATCTTTTTTTTAAATAAATATGTTTTAAAATGTCCTTTGTGTAAAATATTTCACACTGTTTTTCAGGAGAAGTGTACATTTCAAAATCTGGCAAGTATGTGTCAATATTATATGTTTTAAATGCTTAAAACAGTGTGTAATGTCATGATCTGAGCATGGGGGGATTTCACCATGCTCTATCTCTTTGCCTTTTGTTTTTCCTTATTTGTATAATGTTGTATTTTTGAGTTTTATGCCTGTTTTGTTATCTCTAGTTTGGTTTCACATATTCTGTATTGTTTCTTTGTATGATTTATTTTCCTGTTTACGTTCATTGTAGTTTTGTTATTTACATATTTGGGTTTATTTGTTCCCACATTGTATTTGCCAGTTGTCTTCTCGTTCTTTCTCTCTCCGGGGTTGCAGTTGTCAGGGGCCCTTCTGGGTTTTTCCCTGGCTGTGGGTGGTGCCCCTGTCAAGCTGTCAGCCCCGTCTCTTCTCCTCATGATTTACAGCTGATTGTCATTTTCTCCCCAGCCCGCTCATGTGATTCACACCAGTTGCTATTTGTGGTTAATTGTTTTTGGCCCTATTTTAGGGCGGTTTTCTCCTTTCTTTTTGCTGGCATCTTGATAAAGAATCATTGCGTCAGAACCCTGTTCCCGTTCTGGCATCTCCTTTGTATCCTGTGTTCTCTGCTTCGTTCGTAAGTTTGCGTGTACGCTATTTTGGATTTTGTGTTTGTGCACAGTTGAACTTTTTGTTTTTGTTAATAAATTTCACAAACTGCAGTCCAGCGCGTGGGTCTCTCCTCTCTGCCCCGAGGGGCAATTCATGACAGAAGACGCCAGCCAGTTCAAGACCCAGCTGCTGCAGTTTGTTGTTCTTTTTGTTTTTTTCACCTGGGGTTTGCCATGTCGGTCATCACGAATTTTTCAAATCTTGGACTGAGCAAAATAGAGTGGTGGTCTGTGTGCGTATTGGATGACATCCTCATGCAGGCTCATGCCTTCCGTACCCCTGAGGCAGCCAGAGAGTGTCTGGAGCGCGCGGCACAGGTACTCGAGGCATGCCCCAGCCTGTGGGACCACCCGGAGCTCACTGACCTACTCCTCTCCATAATCACCCCACAATCTACGAGTCATGGGCAGGGAGAATCCACTCTGATGTCCGTGCCTGCGCTGACGAAGAGCAAGCACCCATGTACACGGAAGCCTCCAGCCTCTCACTGCTCTCCGGCGACAGCTCCACCTCCTCCTCCCAAACACTGGCCCGCTCCATCGGCTGAGGAGCTGGAGGAGCACAGGCAGGTCATACTAGCGGAGACAGAGCTCCTTCTAGAATATAAGCCATGGCTCCTCCCGGATCTCACCCAGGAGCTGAAGGAGGTCTCACTGGGTCCTCTTCCACTTCTGCAGGAGCCAACGTCTCCACCTCCCATCTCCTGCCGTCGCCCAGGAAAATCTCGCCAGAGGAACACCTCCACCCCTCAAACAGCAGTTTCTTCCCCGCTGAATCTGACAATTCCCGCAGCAGTTCCTCCTTCGAGTTTTCCTTCGATGGCTGTCCTGTTCCTCCGTTGCTGCTGTGACCCCCATCTCCTCGATGTGTCCTCCCGCTGCTGAGGGTTCAGCCATTTCTTCCCCAGCTCTGCCCATTGCCGTGCCTGCAGGGGCGGCTACTCCATGTTTCTTTGAGGGGCCCACATCCACTGAAGTCACGGAGAGGGCTGATTTCCACCCAGCTGCAGCAGAAGGCATCACACCCCGGGAACTCAGGCAAGCGTTTTTCCACTCTCATTCAATTAAACATGAACTATCTTGTCTGATTCCTGGCGTTGAGGCTCAGATTAGTCAGTCCTCTGAGTCCTCACCATCTGCCGCAGCTATAGACTGTTCACCTGCTCTCTCCATGTTTCCTCCTTTCCCCCTTGAATGTGACTGAGCGGCCGGGATATGGAGGAGCCTGCAGCCCTGGAAGACCAGCCCCGCAGCCACGGTGTGGACGGAGGGAGAGCGCTGAGACTGAGCGCTCCTTCATCTGCCTGTGCCGATGAAGGAGCGTCCCTGGGCTTCAGCTGGGCAGGATCCAGTGCCAGCAGGGAGCCAACTTCTTGTCACCATACCAAGTGAGCCACCTGTGTGGGTCACTTCGCTGGGGGGGGTCCCAGGACTGCACCAACCACCGTGCCTGCTGTAGGGGCCGTTGCCGCAGAGCCAGAGTTGGACCTCCAGAGGGCCGGGCACGAGACATCACCACCTGGATCAACGGAGTCCTGGACGGCGGTGGAGCTTGAGCTCAGGCAAGTGCTCTCCTTTGTTTTTGTTGTTTCCATGTTGGAGAGGTCTTGTCAGACTCTTGGTGGGGAGAGCCAAGTGCAGCCGTCAGCTGCACCTGTGCTGACCTCGCCAGGCTCCACTGCCGCCGGTGACCCTGACCCTGCCTCTTTGTCCTTCCTATCAGAGTCTTTCCCCAGGGTCACCGAGGTTTGTCCGACTTCGCCAGAGGTCTCCGTGAGTCCGGCCTCACTCACTGAGATCACCATGGGTCCAGCTCCTCCTGCAGAGGTCGTCGCGGGTGCTCTGTCCCAGCCCGGGGCCTCTGAGGGTGCTGCTTCCCCATCAGCTGAGGTCATCGCAGGTGGGCCAGCCCAGGACCTCCATGGGTGCTGCTCCCCCTCCGGATGAGGTCTTCGCGGTTGCTCCATCCCAGCCTGGGACCTCTGACGGTGCTGCTTCCCTGTCAGCTGAGGGCGTCGCGGGTGCTCCATCCCAGCCCGGGACCTCTGAGGGTGCTGGTTCCTCATCAGCTGAGGTTGTTGCGGGTCCTCCGTCCCAGCCCGGGACCTCCGTGGGTGCAGCTCCTCCTCAGTCCAGGTCTCTGTGGGTGCTACGTTCCAGTCCGGGGGCCACCATGGGTGCAGCTCCAGCCCAGTCCGAGTCCACCGAGGGTGCAGCTCTGATGCAGTCTGGGTCCACTGTGAGTGCAACTTGGCTCCAGCCCGGAGCCACCGTGAGTGCTGCTCTGCTTCAGCCCAGAGCCACCACGGGTGCAGCTTTGCTCCAGCCCGGAGCCACCGTGGGTGTTACGATGTCCCAATCTGGGACCACCGTGGGTGCTACAGGGCAGTCTGAGGGTGTCGTGGTCCTCTCTCCTCTGCCAGGCACGGTCATGGTTCCCTCTCCTCTGCCGGACGCTGTCGTGGTTCCCTCTCCTCTGCCAGATGCCGTCATGGTTCCCTTTCCTTCACCTGAGGGCGTCGTGATTCCCTCTCCTCCACCTGAGGTCGTCATGATTCCCTTTTCTCCATCTGATATTGTCATGGGTTCCCCAACTCTTCAGTCCCCTTCTACGTGGGGCTTTCCCGTGGGGAAGCCGCTTCCTGGGCCACCCCTTCTGTTTAGGTGGCTAAAAAACTCTGGTTGACCACTTTACGGACTGTGCCATTGGGTTGGGTGGCCCATATTCTCCGGCAGGCCAACCGACTCTTACCACCTCGCCGTCTGCCAGGCCTGGGACTTTGGCCGGCCGCCAGAACTGTTTAGCTCTTTGGTCCAGGGGGCCTAGGTCCCTGGTTTGGATCCTGAGCAGGGTTTTTTTTTATGATTTGAATTTTATTGGGTTTTCAATTTAGAAAATAAAACAAAAAACAAACAAGGAAAAAAAAACCATCAAGAGCGAGTATACCCAGTGAGAGAATAAAACATTCCAGTTCCACCCTAGTACTCCTAAGATGATTGGCTTAATCTACCACACCTATAAAGGTGAGATAGGATCCCCACTTATTGTAAAAGCTGTCCATCCTGTCCAAAAGTTTATATGAAAGGCATTCTAGTGCAGCTAGCTTGCCCAGTTCCCTGAGCCACTGAGCTACGGGTAGGGCAGAGGAAGATTTCCAATAGGAGATAATCATCTTTCGGCCCACCATCAAAGTAGTCTGAATCCACTCGGCGTCAGAGATTTGGTCCTGAATAGTTGATGGATCCCCAAGGACAAAAAGTCTCTGAGTGAAAGGCACATCTTTCTTGACAACTGTCATAATATGTCTATGGATCTCCAACCAAAAGTCCTGTATTTCCAGACAACTCCAGATCATATGGATAAGTGTACCCTCCCCCTGTAGACATCTCCAGCAGCTTGATGAATGTATAAGATTTGCTCTAAACATTTTATGGGGTGTCCAGTAGAATCGATTCAAAATTTTAAATGGAACAAGTCTGGTTTTCAATTCCCTAGACACTTTCTTCCCATTTCTTAGAATGTTTGCCCATTCAGCATCAGTAAATTGTGAATTCAGATCTTTTTCCCATGCCTGTTTGAGGGTTGAAAAATCTTTATTTGAGCTCTTAAGGAGCATTGAATAAAAATTTGAGGCCTTACATCTTTTACCACAGGAACTCAATGCCTGGGTGAGCCAATCTGCCTCAGGAGGAGGGGTAGTTGTAGATCCAAAGATTTGACACAGCAAATGTTGAAGTTGTAAATATTTCCAGAACTGATTCTGTGGTAGTCCATACTGTGCCCGTAGGTCATCAAATGATTTGAGAGCTCCCCCTTCATATAAATCTTTTAGCATCAAGATGTCCTTTTTCACCCAGATTTTCCAAATAAATGGAGATTTTCCAATGTGGAGACTTGGGTTAAGCCAAATAGAAGCCATAGAATGTAGATGAGAGCTAAACCCTAGTATAGAAGCAACCCTCTTCTAAACGTGTTGTAAAAAGGATACTATAGGATGCGACTGAAATTCAGAAGGACGTTTGATTGTGATTAGATGTACTAAGGGAAGAGGGCTGCTCAGATAACTCTTCAAATGAAACCAAGGGGGAGCTCTCTCAGGGGGGAGAGCCCAATGAATCAAATGTCTAAGACTAAAAGCGTAATGATATAAAACTAGATTTGGGACCCCCAAACCTCCTGAATCTGTTGTCTTTTGTAGTCTTTTCAACTTTAATCTAGGGCGCTTACCATTCCATATAAACTTATTGCATAGCCTATCAAATTGCCGAAAATAACCAACTGGGATCCTAAGAGGAAGGGATTGTAGAAGGTAATTAAATCGGGGTGCACAACTCATCTTGATAACATTGACCTTGCCCCAAAGAGACAAAAAAAAGGGGCAACCACCTCTCTATGTCTATTTTAAATTTTTTGAGCAAAGGCTCAAAATTAACCTGAATCAGATCCGATAAAGTATGAGGAAACAGGATGCCAAGATGTTTAATTCCTAATTTTGGCCAAGAAAAGCCTATATTTTGACCAAATGTAAACAGTGTTTTAGGGCAATAAGGTGTTAGGGGGAGAACTTCTGATTTTGTCCAGTTAACTCTATAACCAGACAGACGTGAAAATTGGTTAATAATTTTAAGGAGAGCTGGAATTGATTTTTGAGGTTGTGTAACAAGTACCAATGCGTCATCAGCATAAAACATTATCTTATGGGTACTGCCATGGACCTGAATACCTGGAAAGTTGCTGTCTTTGTGGATAGCCATAGCTAATGGTTCTAATGCCAAAGCGAAAAGAAGGGGACTTAAAGGGCAGCCCTGGCGCGTTCCCCTATAGATTCTAAAAGGCTGTGATGTAACTCGATTTGATGTCACTGAAGCTCTAGGTTCATTATATAGTAATTTAATCCAGGAAAGAAACTTTGAACCAAAACCAAAAGTCTCTAGAGTAGCAAAAAGATACTGCCACTCAACCCTGTCAAATGCTTTTTCAGCATCCAGGGAGAGGGCTGCTACTGGAGAGAGGTGTGCAAGTGAGGGATCATTTTGAACTGACCATATGATATCAATGAATCGCCTAATATTGTCTGCCGCACACCTGGAACGAATAAAACCCACCTGATCAGGATTTATAAGAGATATCATTACTTTATCTAATCTTAATGCCAAAATTTTGGAGAGGATTTTACAGTCACAGTTTATAAGACTAATTGGTCTATAATTCTTGCAATCTAATGGGTCTTTATTGCTTTTTAAAATAAGCGAGTTTAAAGCCTCTGTTAAAGAAGGAGGCAAACGGCCTTGTTCAAAAGATTCCGCAAATATTTCTAAAAGTAAAGGGGAAAGCTCATCAACACAGGCCCTGTAAAATTCTACAGTGAATCCATCAGGGCCCGGTGCTTTTCCAGTCGGAAGGCTCTTAATAACTTTCACAATTTCATCTGTAGTAATTGGGGCATCAAGCAGGTCTATTTGTTCCTTCGTTAGGGAGGGCAAAGACAGGGAAGACAAAAATGCATAGATCTCTTGAGATCCAGCCTCCATTTCAGAAGAATAAAGCGAAATGTAAAATTCTCTGAAAGCACCATTAATTTCATTTGAGTCTGACACCAGAGTGCCATCCTGCGCCCTAACAGCAGATATAGTGCACTGAGCTTCTTTCATTTTAATATATCTATCCAGCATTTTGCCAGCCTTATCCTCCTCCTCGAATTGTTTGTGCCTAAGGCGAAATAGGGAAAACTCAGCTTTTTGTGTTAGGATTGAATTCAGCTCATACTTAAGCTTCACAAGTGGTGGCAGATTTATTAAGTTTGTGTCCTGTTTGAATGCAGTCTCTGATATAGATATTCTCCTCTCCAAATTGATCTGTTTAGCAATGTTAGCTTTCTTTTTAAAAGATGCATATTGAATAATATGACCCCTGATAAATGCCTTAAAGGCCTCCCAAGCAACACTGGCAGAGGAAGCAGAATCCCAAATTGTCTCGAGATATAAGGAGATCTCTGCTTTCAAAGAGGACACAAAATCTGGATTAAGAAGAAGACTTGAATTAAGCCTCCATCTAGAATTTTTTTTTAACTGACAAGGCGGAATCATATGTAAAAAAATGGGCATGGTCTGATAGTAATATGCTACCAATGGAGCTCGAATTTACAGAGAAGACAGAGGATTTTGACATTAGAAAGTAATCAGTCCTGGAAAACACATTATGAGCAGTAGAATAAAAAGTGTAATCCCTTGTGGACGGATTAAAAAGCCACCAAACATCTACCAAACCAATTGCATTGCACATGTCCTGCAGTATAGAGCCAAATTTAGATGAACGCTGTGAGGGGGTGCTCTGATCTAAAATGTTGTCCATGACCTGGTTAAAATCCCCACCTACTAATATGGGATAATTACCCATTTCGCTTAGTTTATGTTCAAGTTGTGCAAAAAAATGCACAATCTATATTTGGTGCATAGACATTTGCGAGTATCATCCTATGGCCCTGGATTTCTATAAGGATTATGAGGAGTCGTCCATCATCATCACTAACCTCTTTTAGACACTTGAACTGCAAATGTTTATGGATAAGGATTGCCACCCCCCTGGTCTGGCAATTACTGCAAGACGCAAACCCATGGCCCACCCAATCCCGACAGAGTTTTTTAGATTCTGTATTAGTGAGGTGGGTCTCCTGAAACAACGCTACATCCACTTTTTTTGATTTAATAAACGCCAAAATTTTTTCCTCTTAATTGGGTGATTAAGACCTTTAACATTCCAAGTTATAAGGTTAAGAAAGCTCTGACAATTAGCCGACATCATAAACAGTACATATTACCATCCAAAATATCCAGCAATTCTCTACCAAAAACTTCCTCACTGGGTAAAAGATGAACACAATAAAAGCTGAAAATACAAAAAAAAGAAACGAAAACCACTTAATCATAAAAGTAGCATAAACGGTGACCTAAAACCAATGTCACCCATCAGTGCCCAAAAACAGCACCAACTAAAAAAAAAAATAAAAAACTCTAAGACCGTGACTGTAAACAGTGCAACAAACTTAGGGAGAGCCGCAACATCGCAGCAGCCTAATGCTTACAGATAATAAAGCGCGGGCAGTAACTTTTATAAATTTTTATGTTCGGTTGTTAACAAAAACAAAAATGAAGCCTTACATTAATACTGCATCAAATCCTCCGTCAAAAAAATATATAACATATAACATGTGTTCATACCATTGTTCAACAATGTCTCACGGTAGTGAAAGAATCAGGTTCAATGCTTTCTTAGGATCAGTGAACTCCTGTTTGCCACTTGCCAACTTCACGACAAGAACTGCAGGATACCTGAGGAAGAATGCAATTTTCTTCTGGTGCAGCAGGTGTTTACATTGCTTGAACGCCGCCCTCATCTCGGATACTCGTCTGGAATAATCCGGAAAAATCATGATGTGATGACCATTCCAATCCAGCTTTCCCATCCCGCACGCTTCTTCCACAATACGCTCCCTATCCTGGAAGCGCAAAAGTTGAATCAGGATAGCCTTGGGTGGCTAGCCGTCTGGTTTGCGTCTGGTGGGGCTCCGGTGCACACGGTCAATTTCCAGCCCTCCATGAACTCAATTTTCAGCAGATCTGGGATAGCTTTGCGCATGAAGGTGAGGGCATCATACTTTTCACAGTTTTCTGGAAAGCTGACAAAACGTAAATTGTTTCGGCGTGATCTATTTTCCAAGTCATCCAGCTTCAAAAGCAAATCTTCCACCTGCGTCTGGGTTGCGGGAGGATTAGCATCCAGAGCTACATTAGCATCTTCGAGAAAGGCAATGCGAGATTCTACGTCTCCCAGCCGGGTGGCTAACTCCGTTAGCTTGGTGTCCACCGCCCTCGTTGTCGCCTCTATAGAGTTGAGCTTAGCATCTTGCCTCTCCGATATTTCTTTCAGCAGTGCATAGATCTTAGAAATGTCCTCCACCATTTGGTCTTTGGGAACACCTGCATCTGTTGAAGGTGGCGGAGAGGGAGGAGGGCTCATTGTGGTATCGCTAGCTTTAGCCAGACTTTCCTTGCTAGCACCAGCTTTGGAGCGAATGTTGAGTTTCCGTTGCTGCGCTGGCATTTTAATCCTGTTCTCCGCAAATGTAGTCTCAATGCAAAAGTGTAGAGTAGTTTCGACCAAGGAAACAAGTGAAAAGCGCCCTTGTAAAATTAAAAAGGCTGTCAGCACTGTGGAGCTCCCCACCTAAGCAGCCATCTTCACTGCCCGCGTCACCCTCCTTATCACATGTGAGCAGGGTTTTTTGTTTTTGTTTCCTCCTAGCCTGGGTTCTGCAGGGGGTGATTCATGGGAGTTCTTCTTATTTTCTCTGGTTTGTTTCGGTCTCTCCGTGCCTGGGTCCCTCTCCTCTCGCCCGGGTGGGGTTGTTCTCTTGTCTTTTGGTGGTTTGGGTTCTTAGTGTGGGTGGGTCCTTGTTCTTCCTTTGATGTTGCCCAGATTGTCTGGTCTCCACCCCTTGAGGGTGGGTGGGGGGGCTCTGTCACGATCTGAGCATGGGGCATTCCACGGTGCTCTGTCTCTTTGCCTAAAGGAAAATTTAAAGGGACCGTACTCCACCAAATTGAATGGGACTGCAAAGGCACGCTATTTGGCCAAGCTTGAAGGGGTTAATGGACTAGATCCCTACCAACATATCACATGGAGTTTGGATGTAAACATTCTGCCAAACTTCGACCATGCCTTCATTTATATTTATATGACTTAAAGCATAAGTCCATACACACATGAAGTTTTTAGTAACTTTAGGTCTTTGAAGCAAGAAAAAGTGCAGTTCACAGACGGATGGGTGCATGACTTGTAGATGTACAAGGCAGACGTGAAGACAATTGTGCACACAAAGGTATGTTTTTTTTTAATTTCTTGTCTTGATTGCAAGTATTTATTTACTAAATAAAATAAGTGCATTCCATAAATTGAATTATGCACCCAATATACATGTGAAAGTGTGCTTAAAATATTTTATAATCAACCCCTCCTTTCCTGAAGTTGGTGCAACCCGATGCACTTTTGTCCTGCACCTGTTGTGAAAAAGGCTGTGTGGAAATAAAATCCCCATATAAGCACCACAACAACATCCTGCAGGCCTGTGCAGACAAGGATTTTTACCTGAAACTCTCTGATGGGAGACTAGAACTCAAGCACAGTCACAAGTACTACAAGCAGGTACAAACGTAAATCTTTGTGACAGGCTCACATTTCTGTGCCTTTGTTGTGTGGACCACAAAAAGTTGTGTTGTTTTACGCATCACACCAGATTCTGACCTGTGGGAACAAACACTTTTACCAGTGACCCAGAACTTTTTTTTATGAAGTTGTCCTACCTGAGCTTGTTGCCCGCCACTTTACTGACTCTGACCCCACAACACAAAAGAGGAAAGCTGCAGCTGATAAACCCACCCAGAAGCCCAAAAGACGACGTCAAACTGCATTACAGCCAGGTCCCACACACAATCCCAAAAGACAGGTACATAACACAGCAGAAGTGTGGTGTACTTGCAGGCAGCCAGAAGAGCTGGATGACATGGTTGCCTGTGATAACCAAAACTGTGAAATTCAGTGGTTCCATTTAGGATGTGTGGGACTCAGTGAAGCACCAACCCCACAGCAGCCGTGGTTTTGCGACATGTGCACATTAGAGTAGTGCTGTAGCATGAGACAGTTATGCGCTATAACGTTGTGTGAACAATGATACATGTTGATCATGCATGTCAATTTAGATTCTTGTATTGTGTTATGGTTACAGTTTTGCATCTTTGAAATAAAGAGCTGGAGTTTGTAAGCCACTGTGTACTTTATTCCAAAAATTGTTACAAAGCAAGCAAGTGTATTTATATAGCACATTTCATACACAAGGGCAACTCTGTGTGATTTACATACAGTATATAAAAATAAGAGGAAAGAAAGCAAAATGCTTGAGCAATAACAAAAATTGACGAGGTGCTGCTTTAACTGCTTCAATATTATTGACACAGTTAAAGACGTTATGTCAAAAGGGCTAAACCACACCAAAAATATGTCATGGCCTACATTCTAAAACTAAAAAGTTCAAAGCAGTCAATAATTACTGTGACCTTACTGCCAAACATTTCAACGTGCTGACGTGGCGTGCTAGCCTGCAAACAATGTCTCTTTGGCCAGTACACCAAAGGGCTGAGGTGTGCATGGAGTACATTTATGGTGTCGCAGAATAGGATGGATGCGGTTTGTCTGCTTATGTCAAAAAAGGTGTGCAATATGTTCGAGAGGCAATTTAAGCCGCAAACGCATCATAGTTAAAAGGAGAATTTGAAAATGGGAAATTTTTTCCCCAGTGATCCCAGGAGCTATGTTGTCCGGGGCAATTTGCCTCTGATAGGGTCTCCCAAGACAAACTGGTCCTGGGTGAAGGGCCAGACTAAGAACGATCCAACAGACTCTCATGATAAATTGTATATCAAGGATTCAGTGTACCCCGCCCGGTATGGGGTTACCGGGGCCCCACCCTGGAGCCAGGCCTGGGGGAGGGGCTCGAAGGCTAGCGTCTGGTGGCCGGGTTTCCACCCATGGGACCCGGCCGGGCTCAGCCCGAAGGAGTTACATGGGTCCGCCCTCCAGTGGGTTCACCACCTGCAGGAGGGATCATGGGGGTCCGGTGCTATGTGGATCAGGTGGCGGTCAAAGGCGAAGACCTTGGCGGACTGATCCCAAGCTTTCTAAACTGGCTTTTGGTACGTGGAATGTCACCTCTCTGGTGGGGAAGGAGCCTGAGCTGGTGTATGAGGTTGAGAGATACCGGCTAGATATAGTCGGCCTCACCTCAACACACAGCTTTGGTTCCGGAACCAGTCTCCTGGAGAGGGGCTGGAGCTTGGCCTTTTCTGGAGTTGCCCCGTGTGAGAGGCGACGAGCAGGGGTGGGTATTCTTGTATCCCCCCACCTTGCTGCCTCTATATTGGAGTTTTCCCCGGTGGACGAAAGGGTTGCTTCCCTGCGCCTTCGGGTTGGGAAACGGGTCCTGACCATCATTTGTGCCTATGCACCAAATGATGTTTCAGAGTACCCACCCTTTTTGGAGTCTGTGACTGGGGTGCTGGAGGGTGCTCCTCCTGGAGACTCCATTGTCCTACTGGGGGACTTCAATGCACACGTGGGCAACGACAGTGAAACCTGGAGGGGGGTGATTGGGAGGAACGGCCTGCCCGATCTGAACCCGAGTGGTGTTCAGCTATTGGACTTCTGTGCTAACCACAGTCTGTCCATAACGAACACCATGTTCAAGCATAAGGGTGTCCATATGTGCACCTGGCACCAGGACACCCTAGGTCGCAGGTCGATGATCGATTTTGTTATCGTATCATCAGACCTGCGACCGTATGTCTTGGACACCCGAGTAAAGAGAGGTGCAGAGCTGTCAACTGATCACCACCTGGTGGTGAGTTGGATCCGATGGCAGGGGAGGAAGCCATTCAGACCTGGTAGACCCAAACGTATAGTGAGGGTGTGCTGGGAGCGTCTGGCTGAGGCCCCTGTCCGGGAGGTCTTCAACTCCCACCTCTGGAAGAACTTCAACCACATTCCGAGGGAGTCTGGAGACATGGAGTCTGAATGGGCCATGTTCTCCAACTCTGTTGTTGAAGCGGCGGCCTAGAGCTGCGGCCGCAAGGTGGTCGGTGCATCTCGTGGTGGCAACCCCCGAACCAAGTGGTGGACTCCAGTGGTGAGGGGGGCCATTAAGCTGAAGAAGGAGTCCTATCAAGCTTGGTTGGCTTGTGGGACTCCCAAAGCAGCTGAGGTGTACCGGCAGGCCAAGCGGAGTGCAGCTCGGGTGGTTGCTGAAGCAAAAACCCGGGTATGGGAGGAGTTCGGTGAGGCCATGGAACAAGACTTTCGGTCGGCTTCAAAGAGATTCTGGCAAACTGTTCGGCGGCTCAGGAGGGGAAAGCAGCTCCCCGTCCACACTGTGTATGGTGCGGATGGGACACTGTTGACTTCAACTGGGGATATCGTCGGGCGGTGGAAGGAATACTTCGAGGATCTTCTCAATCCCACTGATATGCCTTCCACAGAGGAAGCAGGGTTTGGGGACGAGGGGGATGACTCGCCTATCACAGGGGCTGAGGTCGCCAAAGTGGTTAAAAATCTCCTTGGTGGCCGGGCCCCGGGGGTGGACGAGATTCGCCCTGAGTACCTCAAGGCCCTGGATGTTGTTGGGTTGTCATGGTTGACACGCCTCTGCAACATTGCGTGGAGGTCGGGGGCAGTGCCTTTGGCATGGCAAACTGGGGTGGTGGTTCCTCTCTTCAAAAAAGGGGACCGGAGGGTGTGCTCCAACTTTAGAGGGATCACACTCCTCAGCCTCCCTGGGAAGGTCTATGCCAAGGTACTGGAGAGGAGAGTCCGGCCGTTGGTCGAACCTCGGATTCAGGAGGAGCAATGTGGTTT
The DNA here is from genome assembly GCA_020510985.1 of Pholidichthys leucotaenia. Lineage (NCBI taxonomy): Eukaryota > Metazoa > Chordata > Actinopteri > Cichliformes > Pholidichthyidae > Pholidichthys > Pholidichthys leucotaenia. The sequence continues at coordinate 328,778,584 of CM035839.1, read as the reverse complement.
TCGTCCTGGCCGTGGCACATCGGACCAGCTCTTTACCCTCTCGAGAATTCTTGAGGGTTCGTGGGAGTTTGCCCAACCAGTTTACATGTGTTTTGTGGACTTGGAGAAGGCATTTGACTGCGTCCCTCGTGGATTTTTGTGGGGGGTGCTTCGGGAGTATGGGGTATCGGGCTTGTTGTTACGAGCTATTCGGTCTCTGTACGACCGTTGTGAGAGTTTAGTTCGTATTGCCAACACTCGGTCGGAGTCATTCCCAGTGAGAGTTGGACTCCGCCAGGGCTGCCCTTTGTCACTGATCCTGTTCATAATTTTTATGGACAGGATTTCTAGGCGCAGCCAGGGAATGGAGGGTGTCATGCTTGGTGACCACAGGATCTCATCTCTGTTGTTTGCAGATGATGTTGTCCTGTTGGCTTCATTCAGCAATGACCTACAGCTCTTGCTGGGACGGTTTGCCGCTGAGTGTGAAGCGGCTGGGATGAGAATCAGCACCTCCAAGTCCGAGTCCATGGTCCTCAGCCGGAAAAAGGTGGATTGTCCTCTCCGGGTTGGGGACAGGCTCCTGCCTCAAGTGGAGGAGTTTAAGTATCTTGGGGTCTTGTTCACGAGTGAGGGGAAAATGGAGCGAGAGATCGACAGACGGATCGGAGCAGCATCTGCAGTGATGCGGACGTTGTACCGGTCTGTTGTGGTGAAGAGGGAGCTTAGTTCTAAGGCAAAGCTGTCGATTTACCAGTCAATCTACGTTCCTACTCTCACCTATGGTCACGAGCTTTGGGTAATGACCGAAAGAACGAGATCGCGGATACAAGCGGCTGAAATGAGCTTTCTCCGTAGGATTGCTGGACTCACCCTCAGAGATAAGGTGAGGAGCTCAGTCGTCCGGGAGAGGCTCAGAGTAGAACCGCTGCTCCTCCACATTGAAAGGAGTCAGTTGAGGTGGTATGGGCATCTGATTAGGATGCCTCCTGGACGCCTCCCACTTGAGGTGTTTCAGGCACGTCCGACTGGGAGGAGACCCCGGGGCAGACCCAGGACTCGGTGGAGAGACTATGTCTCCCAGCTGGTCTGGGAACGCCTTGGTATCCCCTCTGAAGAGCTGGAGCAGGTGGCTGGGGAGAGGGAAGTCTGGGCTTCTCTGCTTGAACTGCTGCCTCTGCGACCCGGACCTCCGGAAAAGCGGTGGAAGATGGATGGATGGAAATTTTTTCTGTCTTTGGTAGGCTGGGAAAAAATTGCATCAGCAGAGCCATTAAACTGAAAGATGGAAGCCCAGTGTAGTATTTCACCTTTGAGTCATTATCTTTGAGGAAATTCTCATCCAGGGTCTTTCTGGAGAGCTCTCCCTTTAACTTTCTGTTCTCCTCTTGCAAGAGTAAAATTTCTTTAAGTCTAAGGTGACACATGCTGCAGTTCTGTAGTTCTTGCACATTTTCCACTGGCGCATCATCAGCCTGACAGATCAGTGCTGCTTCATCAGATGTTGTCTCCTCCATCTCAGCCAGAGGTGTGGTGTCATCTGTTGGTGATCAGGACAATAAACAACTGCAGTTAATATATTTTGTAATCAAAAGGAATCCCAAGACACATTTTAGAAAGAAAAACATAGGTAAAAAAAAGACTACCTGAAGGAGCTACATTATCCATCTCAGTCACGGGGCCAGTGATGTTGGGGGGTCACTTGCATGCCCTGCCGATTCTTTTTGTCGTAATCTCGCCCGTCTGCAAAAGCGATTAAACCTGTCAGGAGTGGTAGCTGGAAGCTCTGTATGCCCAAGGTTTAGAGAAGGTGCCCAGTCAGGATCACAGTCCAGCATTTCATAAGCTGGTCTGCTGTTAAAGCAAAGGAAACGGTAAGAAAATACTTTGGTGATGAGCAAATTAAACCCGCTTACACAGGTGTGTGAGTGGTAACTTTCTCTAGTTACTCGGATATCAGAGTCTTTATTTAGCTTAGCTCTGTTTAGCTTAGCACTGCTGACGTAGGGTAAAAGCTATGACCAAGCAAGTCTTAACCACAACAGACATACACAATAAATCATAACGTACCTTTATGAAAATGCTTTGAGCACACCAGCATCGATACAGGTGTGTGTTTGAAAGTTATGTTGGGTCTTCTGCTGCAATCCAGGCCAGGCGTCGCCTCTTAGTTACATCCGAAACGTGTGCTGTTCTTCCATGCTGGAAAACGATAAAAGCCTATTCCCTGGTTTACCTTTTCTCCACGGTGGTTGTGAGAACGACTATTACAGTTTACAACACAGCTGCTTTGTGACGATGTCTCCTACGTTGACGTGATCGCAGCGAACTAACGGGCCCTACCCTACCCAGAATGCACTTGGTCAATTCTGCAGACACTATGTAACACTGGCGGAATCAAATAATGACATGTAATCACAAAAAAAAAAAATCAGATTTGAATTTTCACCGGTTTTCTTTTCATAAATATTTCAAATGTACATGAACAAAAGTTTTGCAATAGCAAAAATTAAACTAAACCCCTTGTACATGTTCTCAAATATTTGTGTTTGCCCAGAACTTACAGTGTCCAGTTTACAGGCTGTTTTATGTGTCCATGTCGAGGTGTTTTCTTAGCTCTGTGGTAGTCCAGGAATCAGTTCGTCTCCAGCTGTTCCTGTTCCACTGCTGGTCCTGGTGGATGGCTCTTCATCTGAACAATCTCTAAAAATATAAATATATAGCATAAGATTAGCTAAGATTTATCCAAAAGAAACTTGTGTTTCAAGAACAAATGTTAAGATAAGATAAGATAAGCCTTTATTAGTCCCACAACGGGGAAATTCCAGGATTGCAACAGCACAGGGATAGCAACACTCAGAGCAACAATCAGAAGGCAAGAAAAAAAACAAGCAAGCAAGAGCAGCTAATAAACATATGTACGTATTACTATAAAATATATATATATACACACACACACAGACACACAGTGCAGAGCATTGTAGCTGGATGGAATAAATATATGAATATATGAACACACAGTGCAGAGCATTGTAGCTAGATGGAATAAATATGTAAATATATAAACACCCACAGTACGGAGCATTGCAGCTAGGTGGAATAAATATGCAAGTATATAAACACACACAGTGCGGAGCAATGTAGCTAGATGGAATAATATGTAGATATATAAATATATAAACACACCCAGTGCTGAGCATTGTAGCTAGATGGAATAAATATGCAAATATATAAACACACACAGTGCAGAGCATTGTTGCTAGATGGAATGAAACAGCATAACCGTCTACTTAGTTATCCTACATGGTATGATTATGTGCCCATACATATTCTCACCCTCCATAGCGACCGGTATGTTCCTAGTTGTATGCCGGAGGGGACCATTGTGTAAGTCTATTGCATCTTTTGCATTCAAAAAACTATTAGTTTGTTACGTCTTTTTGCTATCTCTGCGAGCAGCCCTGCTTAGGTTGTACAGTCTGACAGCCGTTGGTAGGAAGGACCTACGAAACCTCTCGGTTGTGCACCTGGGATGATGTAGTCTGCTGCTAAATGAGCTCCTCAGTGCATTCAGTATGTCCTGCATAGGGTGGAACTCGGACTCCAGCAGAGATGACAGTTTAGCCACCGTCCTTCTCTCTCCTATCTCCTCCATCGGATCAAGGCGCTGCCCCAGGACAGAGCTAGCTTTCTTAATCAGTTTGTTCAGTCTCTTCCTATCGGCTGCAGTAATGCCACTGCCCCAGCAGACCACTCCAAAAGTGATGGCTGATGCCACCACCGTGTCATAGAATGACTTCAGCAGCGCCCCTTGTACACCAAAAGACCTGAGTCTCCTCAGCAGGAACAGCCTGCGCTGTCCCTTCTTGTAGAGTGCATCAGTATTGTGTGACCAGTCTAGTTTATTGTTCAGATGAATACCCAGGTACTTATAGGATGTCACCATCTCGATGTCTGTTCCCTGTATATTTACTGGTACTGTGAGGGGCTGCCCATGCCTGCGGCAGTCCACCACCAGCTCCTTAGTTTTCCTCGCGTTGATCTGGAGGCAGTTCCGATGGCACCAGTCCACGAAGTCCTGGATAAGCCCTCTGTACTCAGCTTCATCTCCATTGGAGATGAGGCCAACGATCGCAGAGTCATCAGAGAACTTCTGTAGATGGCAGTGTGTTGTGTTGTGTGAGAAGTCCGCAGTATAAAGAGTGAACAGGAAGGGAGCCAGCACCGTTCCCTGGGGGGCCCCCGTGCTACTGATGATCGTGTCGGACACACAGTCCCGGGTTCTCACAAACTGAGGCCGGTTCGTGAGGTAGTCCAGGATCCATGATGACAGGTGCTGGTCCACCCCTGCGCGCAGCAGCTTGTCCTTCAGGATCATCGGTTGGATGGTGTTGAAAGCACTGGAGAAGTCAAAGAACATGATCCTCACCATATTCCCGGGCTTCTCCAGGTGGGACAGAGAACGGTGAAGGAGGAAGATCACCGCATCCTCCACCCCAATGCCATGCTGGTAGGCGAACTGGAGTGGATCCATCGCTGGTTCCACCAGGGGGCGGAGGTGAGCAAGGAGCAGTCTCTCCAGGGTCTTCATCAAGTGGGACGTCAAGGCCACCGGTCTGTAGCTGTTCAGGTCTTTGGGGTGGGAAGTTTTTGGTACAGGTACCACACAAGATGTTTTCCACAGCTGTGGTACCCTCCCCAGTTTCAGGCTCATGTTGAAGATATACGTCACAATCCCACACAGCTGGTCTGCACAGGACTTGAGGAGCTTTGCGCTGATGCCGTCCGGTCCCGGCGCCTTCCTCGCCTTGATCTTCCTCAGCTCCGTCCTCACCTGGGTCCTGGTCAGGGTCAGGATGGGGGGCTGTGTGTTGGGAGTGGGGGGGTGTTGGTGGAGTGGGGAGTGGGCAGCAGGACTTGATTTCTTTAGAGGCAGCAGTGGTTGTTGTGCAGTCAGGGGGGAGGGCGGTTGGTCAAATCTATTGAAAAACAGATTCAGGTTGTTCGCCCACTCCCTGCCCCCTGTGGCCTGGGGGGAGGTATTCTGGAGCCCCGAGATGGTTTTGAGGTTTCTCCAGACCCCGCTGATGTCGCTCTGTTGCAGCTTGTCCTCCATCTTCTTCCTGAAGCTGTCCTTGCCTTCTCTGATCTTTCTCCTCAGCTCCCTCTGTACGGACTTCAGCATCTCCCTGTTCCCTGACCTGAAGATCCTCTTCTTCTCTCTCAGAAGTGTTTTTATCTCAGGGTTGATCCAGGGTTTGTTGTTTGAGTGACGCCGTATGGTCTTGGTGGGAACGGATTTGTCCACACAGAAGCTGAGGTAGCCCGTGAAGGTGTGAATGAGGCCATTGATGTCCTCACCATGTGGATCGCAGAGCTGCTTCCAGGCGGTGGCTTCAAAACAGCCCTTTAGGGTGTCCATTGTCTCCTCAGACCATAACTCCACAGTGTGCATGGCCGGAGGTTGTCTGTGCACTAGGGGTTTGTACACCGGCCGGAGATGAACCAAGTTGTGATCCGATCTCCCGAGTGGGGGGAGTTGTGATGAGGTGTACGCCTCCTTAGTGTTTGCGTAGAATAAATCCAGTGTTTTATTGTCTCTAGTGTGGCATGTGACATACTGGGTGAACGTGGGTAGAATGGGAGACAGTGAAACATGGTTGAAATCGCCTGAGATGAGGAGAAGAGCATCTGGGTGTTCTGTCTGCAGCCTGCTGGTTACTGAATGGATGACGTCACGTGCTGTCCCAGCGTTCGCCGTCGGATTTGCATAAACAACAATGCAGATCACGTGTGAGTGTTCTCTCGGGAGATATGTAGGCCTCATGCTAACAGCTAGCAACTCAATGTCTTTGCTGCAGTGTCGTTGTTTAACAGTGATATGTCCCGGTCTGCACCAGTTGTTGTTAACATACATTATCACTCCACTGCCCCTAGCCTTGCCACTGTCTGGTGTTCGGTCAGCTCGTATCATGTGAAAACCCTCCAGCTCAATGTTAGCATCTGCTGCTAGTTCAGTTAGCCACGTCTCAGTAAACAAAAGGAGAGAGCACTCCCGGTATGTGCTATCATAACGGGAGATAGCCGCTAGCTCATCTAACTTTCCCAGTATCGACCGTACATTTCCCATGACAACAGATGGAAGGGAGGGTCTGTACCTTATATTTTTTGTCCTCCGCCTTACTCCAGCCCGGCAGCCGCGGCGTTTTCGCCTCAGTTCTCTCGGTATGTCGAGTTTTTCCAATGGGACCGGGTGGCGGTTGAATGCTAGCAGCTGTTCTTTGCTGTATCGTATCCTGCTATAGACAGTGGCTCCGTCCACCGGCTCAGGAGACATTTAGGACGATCTGTGTGTCCGTGATATAAGTGGGGTGAAAAAAAAAGACGGATCAAAAGAGAGAGGAAGGGAAAAAGACTCGGAATCGAGCCGCTGTTGCAAAAGGCAGCCGACTCGTGTGGCGCCGAGAGGTTCAACAGTAAACAAATAAATAATAAATATAACAATGACAAAGCAATTTGAAACAAAGCTAATAAGAAAAAAATACACTAGATATTGGGGAAAAAATAGAAATAATACAAATAAATAGATATTGGAAAAAAAATATCATAATAAAGCTGGGAATAAATATCCAGTAATACAAGCTGTATCACTGTGGTTGAGATTGGGACACTTCTCCTGAGATTTCCTCTTCTTCCACGGGGCTTTCTTCTTTCTAACTGATCTCCTCCACATTTTTTATTGAGCTATTTACAAATTATTACTTAAAAAATCTATAAAAACAAGAACTAAAGCAAAAAAAGACAAACAATATGAAAAAAAGACGCTGCTCCAAAAACACGACAAAACACGTAACAAAAACAATAAACACTCAAAAACTCTCATAAACAATACTAAAACTACTATTTACAATACTACACTATTATTTATTGGTGCTGGTCTGATGCTGCTGTATGCCATTTGTTTTTTCAGCAGGGCTTCTGTAACATCAGCAGGCCAACGTGAAGGACGTGTAACTTTATTTAGCGGTATGCTACACAAGACGAGGGACAATGGGGAGCAGCACTTGCTTGTAATGTTAACTATGGAGATCGGTAACACGAAAAGAAAATACAGGGACATAAATATAACGTTACTGTGCTTACTTGGCTGATAAAATTGCAGCCTTGTCAGCCCATCTTTCATTTACTGTTACTTCCAACAATGACGCAGCTCATTGGTCAAACTCAAGTCAAGTGATCATGGAGCACTGTTTTGATTGGTTAAGCATATACAGGTCCTTAGTGAGCGCCTCAGAGCTGCCTTATCAGGTTTCGTAACTAAAGTTTAATTTTCATAAAAAATATGCACATACTTAACCTGCTAACAGACAGATTCATGTTTTGAAAAATATGAGTTTAGCCGATCTGTGAAACTCAGCTACTCTCTAGATGGGGATCAATCATCTCAAAAACTAAAGCAGATAGAGCCACTCGGCCCACCACCAATATTTTAAAATGTGCTTTCTGTGTGGATTGACAAGACTAAGACAACCAGGAGATATTATCCCTCCATCTTGGCTTCAGTAGAAGTTCTGCCATAACCTTGTCAGCTGTAGAAACAAAACCTGACATCACATTAAAAAAAAACAAAAAACATACAACACGATTTTCATATAATTGTAGATGACTTGTCTGTAGATTGTTATGGAATGGTTTGAAGAGTGTGCATGCTGGTGCAAAGTCATTAAAAGAGAGGCAATGTGAAAACAAAAACATCACACATCACAATGTCAGTGTTCTAAGCTCCAGCCAAATCAAATGCCAACCTGATCAAATCTGTATTCAGACAACTGAACACTGAGCTAATTTTGAAATATCTCTAAATGTCAGCATGTGAGAGGCCCTCCAGTCCACAGTGCTTCAGAAGAAATGAAGAAGAGACAGTTTACACGTGTGAATGGAGCCTGAACACCACTGAGGAAAATGTCACGTTTGACCTTCACATTAAGTAAGTATTCAGTATTCAGATGCAGTGATTTACGTATTTGCTCATATTTATAAACTCAAGTTTCACTTGTATTTTCTGTGTTTGCATGTGCATATAAAAATGTTGGAAAAAAAAACGATAACAACAAACTGGAGCAGTACAAGTCCCGTTAGTCATGTCAAGGGTTTTTTGGTGATGTGCCATCACTGCTTGCCAAAAGTATAATTGCAGAAATACCTTGCACTGGTAGTGGTAGAAGCCAAGAAGATCCATGGACAAGTAGATATAATGCATTACCATGGAGAAATAGCTTATTATCTTGTGATTAAAAAACCATTATTGAGTAATAATAATAATAATAATAATAATAATAATAATAATAATAATAAAGTTATAATAATAGGACATAATAAGGTTCCTTTTCCCCTGATACTGGGCTAACGGTGTTTAACCCCTTGAACTCTGTGAATTCCGCGGGCGGTCACGTCTCTACATCTTTGTGCGCCCCAGTGTGCACTGAAAAAAAAAGCTGTATTTCCGGTCTTCCAGTACAGACACAGCCTTGTTACAACCTGAGAAAAAAGCTGTGTAATATATTTTTTGTGGAATTTTTACAAAATTTTGACCTGAGCTTGAAAACACTTGGTTCTACATTTCTGTTGTGTTTTCCAGCCAGTGTCTGACAGCTGTATGTTATTTGTATCTAAAAAAAAAAAACACCCGGGCAAACTTTCTTGTTACTCAGTGGCAGGAGCACTTAGAGAGATTATGACTGTTTTGCCAAAAAATTCAGAGTGTTTTCTTTTAAATGAGACTAACCCCATGAAGATGCTGCAAAGAGTTGAAGAATAGCTTTTGATTTACTTTGGGCATGTTATTTTTAGGCGTTTTTAGGGAAGTTGAACAGAGTTCAACAGGTAATGCAGTTCCCTGCTCTAACTGCAGGAAACAAAACTATACTTTTAGAAATTTACTGTTATGCATCTTCTCCAGCAGTGAAGGACCAAATCCGTGATCCAGAACTAGTCTTTTGAGCCATTCATAACACCCCCATAATCTGCTGGTAAAACAATTTATTTTGAAATCTCAAGAAGCAGAATTTTGATAAAAGTAGCAGTGACCATGCTATTCAGGGAGGATAATAATAGTATTGGTCTGGCACATGTATACATTTCAACCGCAACATCTCCTGAGGGTAACTCAGTACAACAGAAGCATGCCCCTATGATATCAAATTGTATACTGGGTGTGACTGATCAATATTGTGTAATTTTCTTTAGTTAACTGTTCAGTGTGGTTTCATAACTCACTGGTCAAGTCTTCCTTTATTATCTGTGGACAGAGTGCAGCCCTGTCTGGAACTGATAAGGTTCAGGCAGAAGACTGATAAATTGTATCCAGTTTCCAAGGCCTTTCTGCTGAGATGCAATAAATTAAAGTGACAAAAATCATGTATTTTCTGTTAGCATGTCTGTTACATGTTTTTTGTGACTTACAAGACATATGTAAGAGCAAAATCAGACCCCAGTCCCAAGTCTGTGTTTTTCTGCTGTGAATTTGCAGTTAAGCCCTCCCCCCACCCCCACCCACACACGGGCAACTTTGGACAGAGCATTTCTTGCTAGGTAAGTATTCCTGCTTATAGCCTGATTGGTTATAATATTAACCAATCAGGCTAAGCACTGGGCGTGGTTAAACACCTCAGTTCACTCCCTCAGGGGAAGATGGAGGAGCCGATGTGGCTCTACGTGTCTGTGGATGGAGGCTCACGGTCTACCTACCACTGACCACGCTGAAAATTAGCGTCCTTTCCCAGGGACGGTGCAAAACCGAACACGGCCGCCCGTAGTTTTCCACCGCTAGGGCTACCGTATTCCGAAACTCCATAGCGCATGTGGGGCATGGTCAGCTCGAAGACTGGAGTCCACCAGCTGCCGCACTGCACATGCAGGGTCCCGGAGGACCAGAGGTACACGGTCGGAAGGCCGAACCAGAGAGAGACATCTGCTCTCTGGGGATGAAGGTGCCAAGACAGCCACCCATTCGTTTTACATTCGTTTGACTCAATTCAGTGAAGGGGTTTTCGGGGGGGACACAAACCTCCCCGGGTGCTACATTCCATCCCTGCCATAGAGGACAGAGTTGGCCATTGTTTAACGAAGCAGTCTTCGGTGTTCTCAGGTCAAAGGGAGAGGGCTGGCCTTGCAGCATACACTACTGATGGGTGGGGTTATGGGTGGAGCTAATTAGAATATTCATAGAGCCGTGCATACTTAAGTAAGTGGAAAATGTAAAAGGTCTTTCCAAGCAATTCTAAGGCAATGAATTGTTTTGTTTTGTTTTTTTTGTTTTTTTTTTGGGGGGGGGTGGTAAAATGCCACAATATATCATTTTGGGCAATCCACCTTATTCCTGAGGGTGCTGCTGTAGAAACGATTATGGGTGCAACTTCTGGTTTCAGCTGAAGTAGTGTTAAATCAGTCAGCAAAAGTGGAGTAGTGGGGCATTTAAAATAGCATTTTTAAAAATGTTTTAAATTGTATAGTATGTAATGTATAGTCCACATACCTGTTTTGCAGTTAAGTGGCAGATAATTTCAGCCCTTGTAGTTTTTGTATTTTTGAATGTTTTTGCATAGTTCTGGTACTTGTTGCTGTTCAAGGTGTGAGACTCCTGACAAATAAGCACAGCTAAATCTGTGGTTTCAACAGCAATGAGGAGATCAGTCACTGAAAACTAAAAAGGACTATTCATGTGATTGGTGGTACAGACACAACCGCACCAGGTATGATTTCACTTGTATGAATGCCACAGATCTGACGTTTATGTATGTCACCAGATGCAAGGCTGCATGAAGTAAAATAATAAATAAAAAAAATAGTAACAGTTTGCTTCCTAAGGCTTAACGATTTAAGAAAGCTATCAAATAAGTGGGCTTTTTTTTTGCATTCATTGCACTGCATTGGAATGATATGGACTTGATATTGGCAGCCTCAGCATGCATTAATTTTTAAATTATCACAAATTGATAACAACATTTTGAACAATTGGCAGAAAATGTCTGTACGTGTTAAATTAAATAACAAGTATTCACAGCATGACAGCAGCATGAGTATTTTAATTTCGGGGTAAATACAAACAGCTGCAGCTGTTTGTATTTACCCCGACATTAAAACACCCAAGCACAGTGTTGTGGTTCTTTTTTGCTCTGACTAGGTTCTGCGTCTGCTTTAAGGTAAATTTGATTGTCCAACACATTTTAACAAAATGCATCTGACTTTACTGTGGTGGAAACATTGATATATCTCAGAGTTTTTATTTGTTTACAGCATTAGCATTTTAGCAGCAGCTTTAACTAATGGCACTACTGCCTACAAGGCCACTTTTTAAGGTCATCTTTTCATCCCTCGATAGTTGTGGGAAGTGGTATGATTATATTACTCTTTTTGAGGTGCAAAAGGCCATGTTCCTGCATTTTTTATGCTGAAGTCATTGTTTTTTAACAAGGAAAAGTGTCCCGTTTCTGTGACAACCCTACTTTCTAAACTGGTACCGAAAGTTGCACCCATAATTCATACGAGGCATCACGGGGGCTAGGAATAAGGTGGATACACATTTGTTTTTGTGATGGTTTTAGAGCCACAGGGGATGCACAAGCCAGTGTACTCCTAGTGCCGCTCCCAAGCCCGGGTAAATGGGGAGGGTTGTGTAAGGAAGGGCATCTGACGTAAAACCTCTGCCAAATCAAACATGCGGATCATGACGAATGACACTTTCACACCGGATTGGTCGAGGCCCGGGTTAACAACGACCGCCACCAGTGTCAACGCTGAGTGCTCCTCCGGGGCAGAATTCAGGATCCAAATACTGGACGTAAAGTTGTAAAGTTTTATTTTGAGCTGGTCAACACTGACACAGCTCAAGGGCTCAAAACACAAGATCTGACAAGAGTCCAAATAATATCAAACTTGGCAGGACTATAGACGAGGCAAGGCAAGATCAAAATACATGACCTGAAGCGTGTAATCATGCCAAATGACAATTAAGGACACCAGACAGAATAAAGGGAGACATGGGTTTAAATAAGGCAATGGGTGATCAATCAATACTGAACAGGTGAAGACTAACAACTGACACATGGGGAGAACAGTGATGACAGGTATGGGAAAACAGGGTGGGTGTGGCAACACATAAAACCATTGACAGAAAAGGCACAGAAACATGAACAGAGGATCAGGGAGACAAGACCAAAAGAATCATAATGATAATAATCGTAAGTAATTGAGAGTCGGGCAGGGAAAACATAGGCGACCTAATGAAATGAACAAAGGGTAATAAGTACCACCAAAACCCATGATAACCATAATCCACCAAATGGTTCAAAATAATAATAATAATGACAACCCAAGAAAACAATGATAATGATAAACACAGAAAATAACAAGAATAAACTTAAAGCGTGAGCATGGTCCTCCACCTGTGCACAGATCCTAACAACTGGTGCTGTTAACCAACAGGGTGCCGGTGGAAATTGTGCTACTGTTGGTCGAAGATATGAGGAGGAGGAGAGGGGCAAGACATGTTAGGAGGGAGAAAGAGAAAAGGAAAGGTAGAAGTGTGGAGGTGAGAGTAGGGACATTAAATGTCTGGACTATGATTGGTAAAGGCAGAGAGTTGGCTGATATGATGGAGAGAAGAAAGGTAGATATACTGTGTGTTCAATAAACCAAATGGAAGGGAAGCAAGACTAGGAGCACTGGAGGTGTCGTGTGCGCTTCATAGAGGCGCACAGAGATAGAGATGAACCCAAGCGCTGGATGATATTTTGCAACATTTAATCATAAGTCCAAAAATACAAAACCCCCAAAATGCAAACAAGAAAATTTACAGAACGATGTGCTCCTGAGCACTCTGCTCAGGAGGAGACGAAGAATAAGGAAACAAGATAAATATTCTGGGAAGCACTCAGTGGATCACATTTAGTCTCACAATGTAGTGGCAAAGATAATGTGAAATGACAAAGCTTAAATAGTAAGCAAGGTGATAACATGACATATGATCACAGGTGGGGGTCAGCATGAGCAGGAGAATAGGACAATTATTAATGATTGGAACCAGCTGACAATAATCAGAGGTGAGGGAGGAGCGGCTGTCATCCTGGCAGGCAGCGCCAACACAAACCCAGAGACGTCACCTCCCAGCTGTCAGCTCATAGAATAAACATAAACAGAGCCAAATACAAACTAGAGAATAGTAACAGGTGAAGTAGGAAAATATTTTTTTTTTTTTTAATTTTGTATACTTTATTGATCCCCAGAGGGGAAACTGAGGGCATCCACCTGGCTGGATGAATCAGCCACGGTACGGCGCTATTCCTTTACCATTCACACACACATTCACACCTAGGGCCGCTTTAGAGTCTCCAATTAACCTAACCTGCATGTTTTTGGCCTGTGGGAGGAAACCGGAGAAATCTCAGAGTAAACCCACGCAGATATGGGGAGAACATGCAAACTCCACACAGATCACTGTTGGTCAGGGGCTGGGATCGAGCCAGGGATCCCATGGCCAAGGGTGAGTTGCTGTGCTGCCGCAGCGCTAACCACTGCTCCACCGCACCGCACAGTACACACAAGGAGAAAATACAGAAAACTGACAACAATAATAATGGCAGATGTACAAAACTCAGAAATAACTTGAGTCTGAGCTCAGAGGGGAAAATAGGAGCTCAGACCCATGACAGGAGGTGGATTTAAACTATTCTACCATGCTGCAGATAGGAAGAGAAATGGAGTAGGAGTAATTTTGAAGGAAGAGTATGTGAAGAGTGTTCAGGAAGCAAAGAGGGAGTCAGACAGAATCATGACTTGAAGCTAGAAATCGAAGGTGTGATGTTGAATGTTATCAGTGTGTATACTCCACAAGTTGGACGTCAGGTAGAAGAGAAAGAGGAATTCTGGAGTAAGTTGGATGAAGTGGTAGAGAGTGTTCCCAGGGGGGAGAGAGTGGTGATTGGACTTTAATGGGCATGCAGGTGAAGGGAACAGAGGTGATGAGGAGGTTCTGAGTAGTTATGGTCTTCAGGAGTGAAATGTGGAAGGAGTGATCGGTGGGGATTTTGCTAAAAGGGATGGAAATGGCTGTGGTAATCTGTGTGTTCTGTAACTGTTTTATTTCAGATTCTTCTCACTTATTTTATTGCTCAGCAGCCTGGTGGATCACCCACAATTTCATTGTGCTGTACAACTGTACAGTGACAATAAAGCCTATTCTCTTCTATTCTATTTTGCTAAAAGGATGGAAATGGCTGTGGTGAACACATACTTTAAGAAGAGAGAGGAACATAGGGTGACTTACAAGAGTGGAGGAAGGTGCACACAGGTGGACTACATCTTATGCAGAAGGGGAAATCTGAAGGAGATAGAGGACTGCAAGGTGGTGGCAGGGGGAAAATGTAGCTAGGCAGCATTGGATGGCAGTCTGTAGGATGACTTTGGAAAGCAAGAAGAGGAAGAGAGTGAAGGCAGAGCCAAAGATTAAGTGGGGGAAGTTACAGAAGGAAAAAGGAAGCACAGAGTTCAGGAAGGAGTTGATACAGGCTCTGGGTGGTAGGGAAGAATGAGCTGATGACTGGGAAAGTAAGATAAGATAAGATAAGATAAGATAAGATAAGATAAGATAAGATAAGATAAGCCTTTATTAGTCCCACAATGGGGAAATTCCAGAATTGCAACAGCACAGGGATAGCAACACTCAGAGCAACAATCAAGAAGACAAGAAAAAAACAAGAGCAGCGAATATACATATGTACATATAAATATATAAATATATAAACACACAGTGCGGAGCATTGTAGCTAGATGGAATAAATATTAAATATATAAACACACAGTGGCGAGCATTGTAGCTAGATGGAATGAACAGCATAACCGTCTACTTAGTTATCCTACATGGTATGATTATGTACCCATACATATTGTCACCCTCCGTAGCGACCGTATTGTCCTAGTTGTATACCGGAGGGGACCATTGTGTAAGTCTATTGTGTCTTTTGCATTCAATACTATTAGGTCGTCACGTTTTTTTTTGCTATCTCTGCGAGCAGTCCTGCTTAGGTTATACAGTCTGACAGCCGTAGGTAGGAAGTACCTGCGAAACCTCTCGTTGCGCACCACTAGGATGATGTAGTCTGCTGCTAAATGAGCTCCTCAGTGCGTTCAGTATGTCCTGCATAGGGTGGGACTCGGACTCCAGCAGAGTTGACAGTTTAAGCCACCATCCTCCTCTCTCCTATCTCCTCCACTGGGTCAAGGGGCGTTTCCCCAGGACAGAGCTAGCTTTCTTGATCAGTACAGCAAACGTATTAAGGGAAATGGGTAGGGGTGTAAAGTAGGGGTGTAACGATATGCCGAAAATCATGGTTTGGTATGTACCTTGGTTTTAAGGTCATGGTTCAGTTCATTTTCGGTACAGTAAGGAAACAAGATGCAAAACATAAAACTTCTCTTTTAGCAAATGAACGATGCAGACAAGTGCAACAATAGAAGTTTGAATAGTCTGAATATTCTTTATTTTTAGGAAATTAAAGTTCCTTAGTGTCTGAAGCAATGAACCAGGGTGCCCTGGTATGTTCAGTTTTCTATGGGAAATTAATTATCTAATTTCACTTGTTAATTTGTCAAAAAAATTGCAAATAATTGTCATGGCTGTGTATAGGTCTGAAGGGCACCCATGCACAACAACAGCAAATTATTTGCAATTTTTTGGGACAATTAGAAGTTAAATTATAATAATGCCCCACATAAATCTGAACATACCGGGGCACCCTTGAAAAACACAGGCTAAAGGGCAGGATTAAGAGATTTAGGGGCAGATTTACTAATGTTCTGCGCCATGCAAAACCCTGTTTTTGGCGTTAAAAAAAACTACTGTTGAGATTTACTAAAGGGCGTAGGGCAAAATTTGCGGTGGAAAGCTGGACCTATGTTAATTTTGCACCTGTCCTCATTGCATATGGTATTTGGGGGAGTTGTCATATCAATGCACAAATTTGAGGGAGGGGCGTATTGAAATGACTGGCGCAAGGGTGATTTACTAAGTTTGTGGTTGTCAGTCTCCTGGCTAAATGTGCCAGGATTTAACGCCTCAAAAAGGCTTGTCTAAATTATCTGCGCCTGACATGATAGCGATTGTTGCTGCCAGGAGAAGATACTGGCAAGAACCAAGGGCGCATGGCAGAAGCTTCTCTCTGCCCAGGACTTTATTTTGCATGACAGAAAAACAGATTATACAAATATCAGAGGTCTCACAGAGACTGGTGTTATGCTGAACTGGACATCAGCCGGGAAGTTTTTTTTTTAATTTCATTTGTTTATACTGTATATAGCCTACTACATGAATTTGTATCCATAAAATAGACACAATAGGAGCCCTTTATACCCGTAATAGACATTCAATGGTGTCAGCCGAGGATCAGACTGGGATCTGGAGTTCTTCAGCTCCCTCTTGCTCTTGAAGCAAAATCTTCCACATTGCCAATTTTCTTCATTTTTTTCTCTATCCATATTTCTATATTACAGTATTTCTTTTTGCTTGTGCATAAAACGGTAATTCATTTCTCTCTTCTCTCTATTCTCTCTCCCAGTTCAGGATACACAATATAGGAGGAAAACAACAATGAGATTATCAACAAAAAGAGCGCACAGATCCATAGAATCATCCCCCGAAATTGGAACACCGTAACCCACGGCATTTATAAAAAGTTGGCAACTGGGAAACCTGTAGATTTTGTTAAAACAAAGTTATTGACATAATGAAACCCCAGAGTCTCCATCAGACATCTTGATGGCTCTAGTGTTAATAAAATAAACACATTGGTCAAATAATCCTTTTATTCATGAGTAGTCCTTTATTAAATTAGATACAAATGCTTCATTAAACATATTAAACAAAAAACATCTGCCATATTAAATGAAAATCTAAATTTGAAATAAAATGAACATAAATAAACTTTTTAGTGAGGTTTGCGCTAAAAAAAAAAAAAAAGCTTTATATTAGGGATGAGCCGATACCACTTTTCAAGACCTATACCGATATGATACTATGACTTTGAGTATCGACTGATACCGATCCAAACCCAAAACCCTCTCGCTTAGTTAAAACAACAAAAGTACAGAACATACTTTGTTAATTGCTAGTTGCATTTTATACACATATAAAAACAGAAATCTAAAAGTCAAAGAATATATTACAAATTTGAGTCAGTTCAGCAATGCTGCTGCTGCTTTTTTTATTTAAACTTGCAAACACTGGCAGCATTTCACTGGTCAGAACCATGTAAATGTGCATTCTGAAGTTTTAAGTGCAAGTTTATACAAAACTTTGAAGCTGAGTATTAAGTAAACATTCAGATGAAATTCGAAGTGCCCATTAATGCATTAAGTAAAAATGCTATAGATCTGAAAATAAAGGAACTAACCCTTTAAGTTGCATTTTTGTCATCCATTATCATAAGTATTCTCCTGGTCCTCAGTTTATTTAGTAGTGTTTATGATATTATTCTTTGCTCATATTTAGATTTTAGGTTTGCTCTTATTTTGAAGTCATTCCTGTTCCATTTCGTGTTCATGTAGCCTTGCACCCTCTGGGATTAATAAAGTACACAAAATACAAACAAAATACAAAAAAAAAAAAAATTGCTATTTGTTTCTCTCACCTACCTCTCCTCAACTGTAGTCCCTGATAGTATGCTCCAGTCTGGTTTTTACTTTCTGTTTAATTTTTTTCTTTTTTTTTAGGTTTCACTTTTAGCGCCCAGCCTCCTGAGCTGGAAAAGCAGCAGCTGCTGCTGCAGAACTCGCATCTTTTCTCGGTTCTTGACCGAGTTGAGCATAATCCTTTGCCGTGATATTTTTGCAAGTGTTTTATCAAGTTAGTGGTGTAAAATTGTAAATGCTGCTACCACACAGCAACATACTGAGGCGAGTCTCACAGACAGACACCAGTGATGTGACACTCACCTCTGATTACAGAAGCCCTGCACAGCGCGGCTGACAACAGGATCGCGCCTTCATTTAATATTGGATCGGTAAATTACACTGGTCAACACCAAATTTATTGTCTAAGGGTTTTTTTAGCTGATTTAGAACAATTTTGATGTGCTGAATCCAAAAATCGCATTGGGTTTTGCTCTATCAGGTCACTTTTTGAATTATGGCCACATGTTTTTTATACGTTTTTGTTTACATGTACGGGTATTTTCACTTTATAATATATGCAAAATTCTTTTATGTCTTGAAATTCTCTTGATTTTGAACAATGATGAGGTAACATTCAATTTACATGTACTTACCTTTATAGGTAGTACAGGCACAGTACTAAGTAAGTACTAAGTAAGTACAGGGTTTTACTTAGCACCTGATCGAGAGAAGCAGATTCATTTTCGGATTCAGCGGTGCAAAATTGTCTTAAGATTTGTTGAAAAAACACAGACAACTTACAAAAAAAATATTTTTGTAACCCTGTGTTACTTTTATTCCTTACCGATACCGATCCAGCCATTTTGCCTGGAGTCAGGACCCGATACTGATACCACGTAGAGGATTGGCTCATTCCTACTTTATACAGTATATTATGCTCCTCTGAACTGGCTGTGCCTGTTTTGATGACCCGCTTCCTCATCAGCTGTGCCTGTGCGGAATTTTGCGGTGCTCTTGGTGGGCATTATTGAAATGAAGTGACTGAGTCTGTGTTCATAATTTTGCGTGTTGTTTGTAGATCACTGGCAAAAATTGACTACTCCCTTAGGCGCTCTGTCTAAATTGCACACTCGTTAATTTGCACTGCCTTAGTAAATCTGCCCCTTAGCTTTTTCTTAAAAATATGGTATTATTTTCTGGCTGAAGTGGGCACAACAAGGAACTTCATATCGGGGCTCAGTTACCTTCAGCATGTGTTTAAACCTGGTGTTCTTAACAATTGAATATGGCCTAAGATCCGCTGCTATAAATACACCAGTTTGCATTTGTTATTGCTTTGGCTCGATCTGAAAAGCCCTGGAGAGGCTGTCTAAATGCTGCTGGAAGCTGCGCTTGCACCGTGCTAGTTTTTTTTTTTTTTTTTTGTGCTGCACATATATTCACGTTTGCATAGTGCAGTTTGAAATGAGTTAACAAGTTGACATACTGCCAAAAGCATATCTGATGCTGTTTTTTGTCGATTCACTGCCTTTATCTGTTCACATATTTCACTGGAAAGCTGAAGTGGTTCCCAGACAGGAGACTTGTGAGAGGGTTTCAAGCCCTGGCATCTCCATACAACTAGCCATGACGATCCCTAGGCAGAGACTGGGCTGCACTACTTGTTTTGTCATGTACGGCTAGTAACGCGAGGCAGTTACACTTCCTGTCCATCACTCAACATGGTCTGTGTCAAAACCTCGGTACGTCTCTGTACCGTACCGAAGGGTGCCGTACTGAAAAATCAGAGTATGAATACTGTACCGTTCACCCCTAATAGAAAGGGCATGTGGTGTATCCAGTGGACAGAGGAAGGAAGACAAGAAACTTGGTGGTGTAATGAGGAGGTACAGGAAAGTATTCAAAGGAAGAGGTTAGCAAAGAAAAAGTGGGGATAGTCAGGGAGATGAAGAGAGTAGACTGGAGTATTTGGATTCTAGGCGCATGGCAAAGAGAGAGGTGGCAAAGGCAAAAGGAAAAGGCATATAGTGAGTTGTATGAGAGGCTAAACACTAAGGAAGGAGAAAAGGACTTGTATCAGTTTGGCTAGACAGAGCTCAAGCTGGAAAATATGTGCAGCGGTTAGGCTGATTAAGGACAGAAATGGTAATGTACTAACAAATGACGAGAGTGTGTTGGGAAGGTGGAAGGAGTACTTTGAAGAGCTGATGAATAAAGAAAATGAGAGGGAGAGAGAAGATGGATGAAGGAAAAGCTGGTGAACAAGGAAGTTCTGAGGATTAGCAAGGCGGGAAGCGAGGGCAGCTTTGAAGAGAATGAAGAATGGAAAGGCACTTGGTCCAGATGACATACCTGTGGAGGTATGAAGATGTTTTAGGAGAGATGGCAGTGGACTTTTAACCCGATTGTTTAACCACAATCTTGGAGAGTGAGCAGATGCCTGAGGAGTGGAGAAGAAGTGCTTTGGTATCAGTTTTCAAGAGCACAGGTGGTGCGCAGAGCTGTAGTAACTACAGAGGCATAAAGGTGATCAGCCACATTGTGAAGATATGGGAAAGAGCTGTTGAAGCAGGTTAAAAGGGAGATGGTGACAATCGGTGAGCGAGCAGCATGGTTTCATGCCAAAAAAGAGTACTACAGATGCAATGTTTGCTGTGAGTGCCGATGAGAAGTATAGAGCAAGGTCAGAAGGAGTTGCAATTTCTCTTTGTGAATCTAGAGAAAGCATATGATAGGGTGCCAACGAGAGAAAGTGTTGGTACTGTATGAGAAAGTCGGGAGTGCAGAGAAGTCTGTAAGGGTGGTGCAGGACCATGTAGAGGACAGCAAGACCAGTGGTGTGAGGTGCGCTTTAGGACTGACAGATGGGTTCAAGGTGGGGGTGGGGTTTACATCAGGGATCTGCTCTGAGCCCCTTCTTGTTTGCCATGGTGTATGACAGGTTGACAGATGAGGTCAGGCATCAGTCTTCATTGCCATGATGTTTGCAGACAACATTGTGATCTGTAGTGAGAATAGGGAGCAGATGGAACAGAACCTGAAGAGGTGGAGGTATGCTCTGGAGAGAAGAGGAATGAAAGTCCAGTAGAAGCAAGACAGAATACCATGCACGGTGAATGAGAGGGAGGCAGGTGTAATGGTGAAGTTGGAAGGAGTAGAGGTGGTGAAAGTAGATGAGTTTAAATACCTGGGGCCAACCATCTAAAGCAATGAAAAAATGCACAAGGGAGGTGAAGAAGAGAGTGCAGGCAGGGTGGAGTGGGTGGAGAAGAGTGCCGGGGGATTGTGACAGAAGCGCACCAGCAAGAGTGAAAGGGAGATTTACAAGACGGTAGTGAGACCTGCGCTGACGTATGGTTTGGAGATGGTGGCGCTGACAAAAAAAAGACCGGAAATGGAGCTGGACATGGCAGAGTTGAAGATGCTAAGATTTTCTTTAGGGAGTGACTGGGAAGGATAAGATTAGAAATGAGTATATCAGAGGAACAGAACTCAGGTTGAGGCGGTTTGGAGACAAAGTAAGAGAGGTAAAGGCTGAGATAGTTTTGCACCATGTGCAGAGGAGGGATAGTGGGATTTATTGGACAAAGGATGGTTGAAGATGGACTGCCGCCGTGGAGGAGGAAGAGAGGAAGACCAAAGAGAAAGATTCATGGATCTAGTGAAGGAGAGACATGGAGATGACTGGGTGTTACAGAGGAAGATGCCAAGGAGACGAGAGGTGAAGGATGGAGGCAGAATGGATCCGCTGGTGGTGGACCCTAAAGGGAGCAGCGCGGAAAGAGAAGAAGAGAAGAAGAAGAAGAAGAAGAGAAGGAGTGCGTCTTTAACCTACCTGTCTGAGACCAGTTGAAGGTGGCTCATTGTTTTAGCAATCCTGTTAGCGGTCTGAAAAACACAAAAACACCCCACTTGGTTTCAAGTTCTTTTATTTTCCAATTAGCAATAGGGGCTTTGACTGAAAACCCATCATGGTTGGAGCTGGATGAAGCCGGGTCCTTAGACGGTGGGAAGGAGGTTCCTGACAGTCTGCCATGTAATTTCCCCCATATTTTCCACAAACCTCTATGATTACCACCTCTGCCAGCTCAGCTGGCTGCAAAAAGCAGTCATTGGATTCCATCAACACTTTATGAGCTTGGACAAGACAATGCAGACAGGACAGGCCTCATGGATTGTCGAATCCACACCCTTTAGGACAGAGGTTGGAGAGTGGTCTTCTTCCTAACACTCATGTCTATGGACATGCACAACGTCAGAAAGTACAGTAGCTCTCAGCAGGCAGTCTGTTACAAACTCGGAAGTCACAGCTAACACCAACAACGAGCTGGTAGGCTCCACTTCAGACACAACTACTTGGAGCTTCCTCAGAAGAGTCATTCAGTGAGGTGAAGTGCAAAAGAACTGAAAGAAAACATATGGAGAGGATTAACCCCCACACCCCTCCTCCCACCACCACCACCCATGTCATCCGGGGTTCCTGCTGCCAAGATGTGATTATTGAGGGTTTCTTCAGCAAGGAGCACACAGGGTGTAGCTCTCTTCACGACAACAGACACAGGTTGGTTCTTTTAAACGGGCGTTTATTGGGACTTATGCACCTCCCTCATCGTCACGCCGTTGAGAACTGTAATAAGCAAACATAACGCATAACCATATAACAGTACAGAGCGAAATAATAAAACAAGTTACAAAACAAATACCTCGTTGGCCGCTTTGTCATGAAAAGAGTTCTGAGAGGTAAAACAAACTGCTTGGCTTCAATCTTCAATCAAACATAAGTGCCAGATAGCTGAATAACGTGGCACAGCGTTCTTCTCATTTCCGCTATGTGCTACAATAAAAACAATCCCATCGGCACTCCAGACGGAAACATCAGTTTCCGGTCAGGAAACAATAAATTTCAACAAACTATACAGTTGCAACAACCAACATGTAACGTACAGGAAAATATATAATTTTATAACAACACTTACACTCCCACCAAATCACTCATTGATTTAAATGCGGGATTCTTTTAAAACACAGATTATAAATGGAATCAATGGCTTGGGTTATTTGAACTCTGAAAGAATGTGACCCACTTTGTTTAATTTCTACTTAATTGCCTCAAGCAAAGGTAACCACCTTGTGAATGGGCCTTTGAAGGTAAAACCAGTCTAGGTTATACCTCTTCCTTGGTGGTATACACGCTCATGATGATGCTTGACAAGCAGTGTTGAAACATGGGATTTCTTTGGAAGGATCGCCGGATGTTTTACATCATGGTGCAAGGCTGACTGGGACAATCTCCTCCTACCCTTAGGACATTGTTCTTGTCCAAGAAGGCGTTCAACTTATATAACTTGCTGTACTTGTTCAAAGTGTCCACCCTTCTGCGCTTTGATTTTTGTATGTCGCAGCAAGGCATCTTCTTGCACTAGCCTGATGATAAAGCTTTCTGCTTCCTTCTTTCTTCAAGACTGGTTGCTTCATTTGTTCTTGGCTGAAGTCCTTTGATTTCTTTGGCAAATCTCTTGAGCCTAGCAATGGCTCTAACTGCCCTGGACCAGTCAGAGAATTTGGCGAGGCGTTTCGCCACTGACTCTATTCCTTTCATCATGACTGTATGGACATGGGCTTTGCGAAGTTCAGGGTCAGTTCTTTCAACATCTCCCACCATTTCCTCTTCATGTGGAAGATTCTGGTGCCAAAGAAAATCAGGTCCTGTCAGCCAATTAAGACTCTTTTAACTGAGCTGCACTCAGTCCTCTTGAAGCGCAGTCAGCTGGGTTGTTTTCAGTGCTGACATGTCGCCATTGTGCGGGATCTGTGCTAGATCTTATGCATTGGATCCGGTTGGCTACGAATGTGTGGAATGTCTTTGCATCATTGTAGTTAGCTTCGGGATTTGCACAGCCGACAATACTCCAGCCAAGATCAGTTCGCTGTGCATATGGATGATTGTCCTTTCCCAAAACAGAATTTCTCTTGAAGAAGGGCTTGTTGCAGTTGTAGCCGATTAGTAGTCCTACTTCACAATCTAGTGGTGGTGGAATCTTGTCTGCCAGTTGTTCAAGATGAGGCCACTTTAGTGCTGTTTCAGAGGTTGGAATGTGTGACCTATCTGCTGGGATGAACTCTCGTGTGAAAAGTGCTGGCAATGGAATTCTCTCTCTAAGTTGTATCCTCTTACTTTGCAAGTTTGTCAGTTTCTGAGAGGTTATGACTACTGATTTTGTAGTCATTGTGGATAGCCGCAAGCTGACATTCTCTTTGCTTGTATCGAGGTCTTGGGCTATTTCGTCTAGGATGAAAGTTGTATCACTTTGAGTGTCTAAGAGTGCATACACAAGAACTTCGTGGTCTGGGTGCTTTGTAGACGAGATCCAGACTGGTACGATTGAGGATGTTTGTGTGTTTGGGCCCTCTTGTATGACTCTGTTGGTAGTTGCTGTCGCAGCTACTTCTTTGATCTCTGCTTTGTCCTTTGAGTTATCTTCTCCTTTTGGAGCAGTCAGCCTTTGACGGTCTTTAAACTTCTCCTCATGCAAAACATGTCGGATGTCTTCTTTGGCACCTCTGGCATGTACTTCTGTTGTCACACTCCTTTGAGTGATGTCCTACATTCAGACATCCAAAACAAAGCTTTTCTGCTTGCACAAACTTGACACGATCTTGAACTGTCTTTTCACTGAACTTTCTGCACTTAGCAAGGTCATGTCCTGCTCTTTTGCAGAAAACACATGATGGAATGCCTGCTCTGTTTTGTATCTGTGGCCAGTGTCTTTGCTTGAATAGTTTTGGCTTCGGGTGTGTTTTGTTTTCTCACCTTCCCACACTTTTGAGCGCTTGAATTGAGGATATGGGATCACAAGCAAGGTCTGCTTCCTTAGACAGGAAGTCTACAAACTCTTTAAATGGGTGGATAATCAGCGTTTGCTTCTCTGACTTCCATCACTTTACGGTTCCATCTGGATACCAGCCAATCTGGTAACTTCAGCAGAATTTTTTGGCTTTCATACAGTCATTAAGAATTTCTAATGTCTTCATGTGGGGCATTGCAAGCCTCACAGCTCTTAAGGAAAGTCTGCAAATTCCCTTAATTCACAACCATCTTTTGTGCCTTATTTTTGGCCACTCCATGTAGTTTGTCCCTGAAGGATTTCCCAATTATAAATGGGTCTCCAAAACGTTTTCTCCAAAAGCTGCCAGGCCGAGTCATATGTCAGATTCAGTGCCCAATAAGAAGAATCCTTTCAACGGCCATTTTTTTGCAGAACCACCGAAAATACTTCCTTAGGTAATACAGTTTTTCATTCTTTGGGAATGGTTTTTCCTGTCAAATCAATGTTTCAAAAGAGAGTCGCCAGTCCTTGAATCTCAAGGGGTCTCCAGTGAATAATGCAGGCTCTGGTTGTTGGAAGACGATTCGAATTTATAGCTTCCGTTAGCATGCGGACCAAATCTGAGGTGTTCTGTACCTGTAGGAATGGGTGGAGCTTGAGCTGTGACTGGCAGGGACTGAGGAATGAAGGAGGGACTTAAAGCACTGAGGGCTTGTGTGGTGACTGGCAGAGACTGAGGGATGAAGGAGGGACTTGAGGCATTGAGGGCTTGTGTTTCTCCAAATTCAACATCATACAGCAATTCAGCTGGTTTTAAAATTTTCTTCAACTTGATCATAGACCATTACTCGTGATCTATTGCAGCATTTAACTTCTTCACTTCTTCCAAGCGTTTAAGCCTTCTACGTTTGTCTTGCATTTCTTGTTGTCTGGCAAAGGTTTCAGATTCAAATTGTGCAAGCCGTCGTTTATCTTCAGCCTCTAGCCTTTGGAGTTCAGCCTCTTCTCTTTCTTGTTCATCCAATACTGCTAAAACTTCCTGGGATGCGGCAGCCTCCGCTGCAGCCTCACATCTTTTGGCTGAGTTAGTACTAGAACGAATAGAACATTTTGATTGATGAGATGGTGGCCTTGATAAGGAGCAAGTTGAGTTTAGAACTGATCCAACATCGGGCCAAGGTTCATCCTCTTCTTCTGTTTTAGGCTCCTTAAGCTGCTCTTTTGCCTTTTGAATAATTAACTCTGAGAGTGAAACGCAAGTGTCTACTCTGCGTCGCAGATCTGGCTCAGGAGTTTGTATTTTGCGTAATGTTTCATATATGGCTTTTACCTCGGAGCAAGTGCTGCTTATATTTTCAATCAGCTCACTCAATTCATCCTCTGAGGCTTCATTGGTCAGTATTTCCTTGCCTATTCTAGCATGGTACCTCCATTTCTCATAAATGATTCAGTACCGTCGTTGGATACTTTTCATCTTGTCTTCTTGAAGTTCTCTCCCCTTCTCTGTGAGGGTTCGAATTCTTTCGCCTCTTCGCAGCCCTTCTGCTTCTGCAGATTTGGTAACTTCAGGTTGGGCAGATGAGTCAGCCATCTTGTGGCAGGTCTCAGTGTTTGTGTCAGACATTTTGAGATAACTTGAACAACAGTGAAACAACTGGATGATGTCTAGTTTGTAATTATACTGACTTCAATACTGCATTAAGATAACTGTATAAACATTTAAACTTAGCCACTTTTCAGCTAACTTCAATTTCAAAGCAAGAATAAAAACAGTGAAATTACCTTAACACAATATGTAAATATGAACTTTAACAGATGAGATAATATGTTTAGAAATGCATTAAATTGCTTATTTTACAAAATAGGAAAAAACAGAGTTGGGTTAAGTGTCCTTTAACTTCACTGAAAATGCCCTTTAAGCTTGTTGAAATTTTATAGACACAAAGCTTGCATAAATCTTAGTTTCAGATTAAAATGCCATTTTTTAACATTCATCAAAGATTGTTAATTTACATATAAATTTAACATCGACTTTAACCTTGTAACATGAAGCAACTGTGAAAATCAGGACATCTGATAATCTCCAACCACAACAGCTAAATAGCACACAAGCTGATAGATCTGAGTCCTTATTGCAATGTCCAAGTTAAACCACTTCTCACACCACCTTAACTTGAAACTTCAGGTGGAGCGCCTTTTGGCTTTAACTTGTAAAGTTGCGCTTTAACACAGTCTAACGGCCGTTACTTGCGGTTGCTTATGACGACCAGTGCGGTATGGACTTGCTTAACTGACGACCTGGATCTTCCTCTCCTCGCTACCCGCCGTGATCTCGGAGTCCTTGTTACCAGTGTTGAGCAGGCGAGTTCTCCACTGTAGCCTCTCTTCACGACAACAGACACAGGTTGGTTCTTTTAAACGGGCGTTTATTGGGACTTATGCACCTCCCTCATCGTCACGCCGTGAGAACTGTATAAGCAAACATAACGCATAACCATATATACAGTACAGAGCGAAATAATATAAACAAGTTACAAAACAAATACCCTCGATGGCCGCTTGGTCATGAAAAGAGTTCTGAAGGTTAAAACAAACTGCTTTGGCTTCAATCTTCAATCAAACTTAAGTGCCAGATAGCTAGAATAACGTGGCACAGCGTTCTTCTCATTTCCGATATGTGCTACATAAAAACAATCCCAGCGGCACTCCAGACGGAAACATCAGTTCCGGTCAGGAAACAATAAATTTCAACAAACTATACAGTTGCAACAACCAACATGTAACGTACAGAAAATATATAATTTTATAACAACACTTACACAGGGTGTGAATTAATATCTGTCATCAAGTGAATTGATCAAAGGGAACCACATTTTCTCAAGCTGCACCTTGGGCTAAAATCTCAAAACACCTTTGGATCCATTACTTGATTAAAAAAAAATCAATAAACAATGTAGTCAAAGAGGTATTTCACTTTTTTCTAAGAGAGGCACTTCTTTTTAGTCTGTAAATTAATGCTCTCCCACAACAGTGATAGATATCCAAATGCATGCTGATGATACGACTGTATGTACATGTAAAAACTGCTCAACTGGCAGCTAGGAAGCTGACAAATGCCATGGAAAGGATCACAGAATGGCTTGATCAGTTATGTCTCAGCCTTATTACCTCCGCCAAAGGGGGAGGTTATGTGATCATCGGCGTTGGTTTGTCTGTCTGTTTGTCTGTTTGTTTGTTTGTTTGTTTGTCTGTCTGTTTGTTTGTTTGTTAGCAAGATAACTCAAAAAGTTATTGACGGATTTTCATGAAATTTTCACAGATTGTCAGAAATGGGGTATCCTACAGATGATTAAATTTTGGTGGTGATCCGGATCACCGTCCACAAGAAAACCGCCATTACGCAAAATGCCATTTTCGTGAATAACTACTAAACCACTATCCTATCATTGTCAATCCAATTGCTTGTCATATGTTTTCATGGTCAAGGAATCTGAAAACGTACACACAAACACTGTATGGGGGGGAACATGTGGCGCTAAACCGCCATTACGGAAAAATGCCATTTTCGTCAATAAACTACTGAACCACTAATCCTATCATTGTGATCCAAATTGCTAGTCATATGTTTTCATGGTCAAGGAATCTGAAAACGTACACACAAACACTGTATGGGGGGAATTTGTGGCGCTTGGGGAGGTCTGCTCTCTCCCGAGTGCTTTTCCTAGTTGTAAATAAAAACAAAGGGCACATTTTAACAAAAAAACATTAAGCAGGCTTTGAATGAACTGACATTTTCATTAAAACTGACAAGATTTAAATACTAACCGAGTTTTAAACATCTCTGAGTTATTTTTAATGTGCATGTAAAAAAAATAACAAAAAATATTCAGTATAATTTCCATTGTAAATAAACACGTTACTTACAGTGCATTTTGGGCTCGCTGCCAATTTACATGTTCGCTGTGAAATTACGCAGTGGGGGGATCCTGGGTTAAATCCCAGCCCCCAACCAACAGTGATCTGTGTGGAGTTTGCATGTTCTCCCCATGTCTGCGTGGGTTTATTCCGTGATTTCTCCGGTTTCCTCCCACGTGCCAAAAACATGCAAGTTAGGTTAATTGGCATTAAAAAAAACTGGGGATTCTAAACTGTCCTTAGGTATGACTGTGAGAGTGAATGGTTGTCTGTCTCTCCGTGTTGGCCCTGCGATGGACTGACGATCTGTCCAGAGTGTACCCTGCCTCTCGCCCAAAAGATGCTGGGATAGGCTCCAGTCCCCCCGTGACCCGAAAAGGATTAAGCAGTAGAAGATGGATGGATGGATGGATTCAGTATAATTTGGCAAACAGAGACAGACAGACATTAGAGACTGTCTCTCAGGGCGTACAGCTAAGACTAATATGCAAAACTATGATCCTTTCCCCACATGTCTTATTACATGCTTGGGGCCAAAGTGGGAGAACAACTATACAATTATCTGAAGCCATTTTAATAAACAAAAACAAACAAACAAAAAATCAATGCAATATCATCACAGTCGGATACTGGAGAAGCACAGTTGTTTTTTTTAAAGGGATCATTGACTGAAAAATCTTGTGTTTGTAGGTTTTAACCAGCTGAAATGTGTCTATTGGTCACATGATGAAAAAATATCAACACTCAGTTCTCTTAAAAAAAAAAACAAAACACAGCTTTTATTTCATTTTTCACCAGTTTTTCTTCAAAAAAAGGTTTTTGACTCTTCTGGGGTTATTCCTGTATGTCAAGAATTTGGAAACATCACTTAAAGGAATCTTCATACCTGTCCACTGTTCTGTTTTTGACCAGTCTAATTGCTAGTCTAGTTGCTGCAGTAATTAAATCATTAAAGAAAATGTGAACAAAATATGTCACAAACATTTCATCAAGACATGTGTGAGCTGTTAAAATGTGGAAAAAGTGCAATCAATGACACCTTTAAGTTTTGTAAATTTTACATTGTTTTCAAATTTATGCTTTGCTTATAAGATTTTAAATGGTTTGGCCCCGCCCCATTATAAAATTTAATTCATTTTCACTCAGAGGAATCCATAAAATGTACAAGAATTGTCAGGTTCTGGGCATGGTCTGGGACCATGCTCACACTTTAAGTTTATTTTTGCTATTCTCTATGTTTTCCCTGCCTCAGCTACATTTGTATTTTGGAATTCTCTGTATTTATTATTACACAGGGTTACAAAAATAATTTTTTTGTAAGTTGTCTGTGTTTTTTTAACTGATTTAAGACAATTTTGCACCGCTGAATCCGAAAATGACATTCGTTTCTCTCGATCAGGTGCTAAGTAAAAACCTGTATTTACTTAGTACTTACTTAGTACTGTGCATGTACTTACCTTTATATGTAAGTACATGTAAACTGAATGTTGCGTCATCATTGTTCAAAATTCAGAGAATTTCAAGACATAAAAAAGAATTTTGCATCATATAAAGCAAAAATACCTGTACATGTAAACAAAAACGCATAAAACAACATGTGGCCATAATTCAAAAAGTTGACCTGAGTGTTATTCATTAGCCTAGTCATGTCATGTACTTTATTCTGGCCTGGGGTTTGGGTTTGGTTTTGCATGATTCTCTGTGTACTGTTCTTGCTAGTGTTTTATACACCCTGTATGTGAATGTAGTTAAATAGCAAGCCAAACTCGAATTTCACAAGCCAGGATATGAGTATCTTGCTCCTTTATTAACAGTTGCCTTTCATGGCAGGTGAAAATTACAAGTGAAACTGTAATAAAAAGAAAGAGAAAATGTCTTACAATATGTCTTAACATTCAGTAAATAATTATAAAGTGAGCTAATAATGTGCTAGCAACGTAATCACAACTAAAGCTATGCTAATATTGTGGAAGAAGGAAGCAGACAAGACAGCGAGCTGGACAACACATGAACTTTATTCTTCTTCCAACATCAAGTACAGGAAATACTCTGACTGGGTCTCTCTGCACCTCCTTTTTATGACCTTTATTCTTGCAGCATGAGACCCAGGGAGTCGAAACACAATACTTTCAGCACAAAGACATGCGTGGCACATTACCAGAATAACCAGCTCTCTTCCTCTCTCAACTCCTGCATCTCCCTACTCAACCGGGGGGGGGGGGGGGGGGGGGATAGTCCTTTTCAATGCATCTGAGACCCCCGGAGCCAATTCCTCCTTCAGTCCTTTTGTTCCATCTTCCCCTGGCTCCCAACTCTGGGTGAACCTCCACACAGTGCCCCCCCCCCCTCCCGAACACCCAGAAAGGGCACTGACCCCCTCGTCTTTTGGAATTGAGCCTGTACCCATAGCGGCTGTAGGGGGGGTCACCGGTCCGGTCAAAACACCCTGCTGGCAAGGTGTGCAGGCGTGCATATTAGTCTGTGGAGAGAAAAAGGGTATGGGGGGGAAACATGTCAGCTTCGCAAGTGCAGTTCTCTACCATGGGAACACCAACTTGCAGAGCCAGCAACGGTGGGCGTCCGCGCTGGGGAGCTTGGGCCAACACCACCTGCTCATCTGCCAACACAAAAGTGGGCTTCAGCCTGTCGATGCAGACGGTCTCCCTACGCCTCCCCAAGTTTAACGCAAAATGCTTTGCCCCAGTTTCCAGCACCCTGAATGGTCCGTCGTACGGTGGGCACAGTGGGGTCCGGTGCGCATCATGCCTGACAAAAACAAAACTGGCATTCTGTAAGCTTTTTGGGATGAAGGTGCGGGGAAAACAGTGGTGGGCTGGGCCTGACACATTAACAGCCTCCGTACTGGGCAAAAATTGCGCGGGCGGATTGGCCCCGGGCGCGGGATTTTCTGGTAAAAACTCTTTGGGGATCCGCACTGGCTGAGAAAAAACGAGTTCTGGAGGCTGTCAGATCCTCCTCAGGCATGGAGCGCAACCCAAAAAGAACCCAAGGCATGCGGTCAACCAAATTTGCAACCGTGAGCGAAGCTCTTAGCGCTGTCTTAAGTGACCTATGAAAACGCTCGCATAACTCATTAGCCTGGGGGTTGTGTGGTGAATTTTGACCCTCAGGCTCTGGGCCATCGCCAACCAGAGTTCTGAAACAAATTGCAGACCCCTGTCAGAAGTGATGTCCGACAGGGATCCGAACCATGCAACTCAAGCAGACAAAAAGCTCGGGCCACTTCTGCAGACATGGTGGAAGCCAGCGGGACCACTCCCGGCCAACACGTGGTGCGGTCCACGATTGTCAAAAGATGTGTGAAACCTTGCGAGAGGGGTCTCTCCAAGTCCACGTGGACGTGGGACCTTTATTCTTGCAGCATGAGATCCAGGGAGTCGAAACACAATACTTTCAGCACAAAGACATGTGTGGCACATTAACATAATAACCACCTCTCTTCCTCTCTCGACTCCTGTGTCTCCCTACTCTTCGGAGGGCAGATAGTCTGCCAGATGACTGGCGCCTAGCGGCTGTCCCGGCCTTGGATGCGCTCTGCAGAGCGTGCCCAAATGCCAAGTCACGTTTTGTTACCTTGTATTCATACATGTGTAATGACAATAAAGTTGAATCTCATCTCATCTCATCTCATAGTCCTTTCCAATGCGTCTGAGAACCCCCGAAGCCACTTCCTCCTTCAGTCCTTTTGTTCCATCTTCCTCTAGCTCCCAACTCTGGGTGGAGAACCCCCACACAGTGCCACCACAATATCACCATAAATTAGCATCTAAATTAGCATCAGGAATTAGCATCTGAAAAATGCAATAATTATACCGAAAACAAATGACTCCATGCATTAAGCAACCAATTTCACTTAAAAGAAGTGTAAACAACCAAAAACTTACAGCCAATGCTTTCTGAGGGTGTAGAAAAAACTTATAAATGAGAACAAAGTCTCCTGCATGCACCTTGCTCTCCTGTGCTCTTTGCTAGTCTCTTCCTCATCCCATAATGCAATTCATATCTCTTATAGCTTTTCAAAATAAAGCTGATTGTCAACCAAAAACTAATATAATAAAATAATTTGTTCCTGTGTGATAACCTTTTAACATAAACACTAATAAATGCAGGCAGCAAGTATTAATTTGAAATTACTGGACAGAACACTCCCCATCTGACATGAAAAATGCCACTAAAGTTAACTTTTATTCTTTTATCAGTATTCTGTCCTGGTAATACGGCTGGGTATTGTAGACAGATAGCGAACAATAAAGACAGCAGGCTGATTCCAGGTTGACTGATTTACTGAAATCAGTTTTTGTCTTGTTTGTTTTTGTAAAACTGAAACACAATGAAATATACATAATACAGAATGTTACATAAGAAATAATAATACAACACTCTGTATATAAACAGTTTCTCTTATTACAGGCACTTAACTCAGGTAAGTAATTTGCTTTACAGATTCAAACTAAGGTAAGTATTTCACAGTTTCCACAGGTTACAAAGTTAAGGTAAGTTAAATCAGGTAAGTATTACGAAATTATACTAACACATTTTTATTTTACAGAGGACAGCTACACAGCTAAGTAAGCAGGTAAGCACAGCCAAATGAATAGCTAACTAGCTTTCACACGAAGCACCATTACAACACAATATAACTTGGGCTAACAAAGGGCTAAATGACTCAGCAGTTAGCTAAGTACCATTGCAAACGATTAGCCATTAACACCTTTTAATCGCGATCTTTTTATAGCTTAAATTTAGCGTTTTTAACATCATATTCCAAACTATGGTCATCTTAAACAAGTATTACAACAATTTTCAGCATTAACTTACTGTTGGTTCCACTCCTAGGTTAGTACAACCAAATTTCTGGCGAGCACATTTTCACATTGCTTTCATCATGGCAGATTGAACAAAGAAAAAGGGTTTATGCAGGAAACAGGAAGTAGCTACAATTAAAGGTGCAGTAACGCAAACCACCACTAGAGGGAACATAACCCCACCCAATATCTGACAGGTCAGCACACTCCCCGCTTGGTATACATGTATACCACTATTTACTCTTCTCTAGTGACATCAATAGCACAACATCAGAGATGGGTCTAAGGTACTCTTTAACTACCCCTTGGCTAGAAGTCTTAACTGTGACCTTACGGACCTTGTTGTCTGAACTAGGAATGGCCTTAACTATTCGCCCTAGAGGCCACATGTTGCGCTTTGCTTGATTGTCCTTTAACAAAACAATGTCACCTTCCTGGAGACTGGACTTCTCGGAGGTCCACTTCCTCCGTGGTTGAAGTGTGGCCAGGTACTCCGACCGCCACCTCTTCCAGAAGGAGTCCGCCAAGCTCTGGACCTGGCGCCACTGAACCTGGCTGAGGTGATCCAGGTCGAAGTCTCCCAGGGGTGCAGGACTGACACTTGCCTTCTGGGTGAGCAGAGTGGCAGGTGAGAGGATTTCAGGTACTTCTGCATCGTTGGAGACTGGGACTAGCGGGCGTGCATTCATGATAGCCATAACCTCAGCCATCGAGGTTGTAAGGACTTCATGAGACAGTCGAGTAGCACCATCCTTCGCAAGCAGTCCATCCAGTATGCGTCTTGCCACTCCAATTAACCTCTCCCAGGCTCCACCCATGTGTGAAGAATGGGGAGCATTGAAGGTCCATGTACATCCCTGCTCTTGCAGATAGTTCTTGATCTCAGGATCGTCAGTGTTGATTTGAAGCTCACGGCATGCACCAATGAAATTAGTGCCTCTATCCGACCTTAAGTGCTTGACAGGTCCCCGGATGGATAGGAAACGCCTCATGGCGTTGATGAAGCTTGAGGTCGACATGGATTCAATAACCTCAAGGTGCACCGCTCTGGTGCTCAAGCAAGTAAAGATGACTGCCCACCTTTTGCTCTCAGCGGCACCACCTCGTGTCCGCCGAGTGGTGACAGTCCATGGGCCAAAGACGTCGAGCCCTACGTGAGTAAAGGGGGGATCCGTTGCCAGCCTATCTGCCGGCAGATCTGACATCTTCTGCACTTCTCTCCGTCCTCTCAACTTCCTACAAGTAACACATTTGAAAATGATGCTGGAGATGAGCTTCCTACCTCCTACTATCCAAACACCAGCGGTACGCAGTGCACCCTCTGTGAAGTGCCGACCCTGGTGGGCTACTTTGTCATGGTAGTGTCGGACCAGGAGAGTGGTCACATGATGGCCGGCTGGTAGGATGAGTGGGTGTTTCTCTTGGTCTCCCAAGTCTGCCCTGCGTATCCGACCTCCGACTCTGATCAATCCATTCTCATCGATGAAGGGGTCAAGCTTTGCAAGGGAGCTTTGACAGTGCACTGTTGAACCCTGAATTAAGCATTTCAGCTCCTCTTCATAAACATCCTCCTGTACAGCCTTGAAGATTTTCGTCTTTGCTTGGGACCGCTCTGTGGCGAGAAGCTGGCTGCATTGATGCCATTTTTTTTTTTTTTTTTTTTTTTTTTTTTTTCTCTCGGCGCCACACGAGTCGGCTGCCTTTTGCAACAGCGGCTCGATTCCGAGTCTTTTTCCCTTCCTCTCTCTTTTGATCCGTCTTTTTTTTTCACCCCACTTATATCACGGACACACAGATCGTCCTAAATGTCTCCTGAGCCGGTGGACGGAGCCACTGTCTATAGCAGGATACGATACAGCAGAGAACAGCTGCTAGCATTCAACCGCCACCCGGTCCCATTGGAAAAACTCGACATACCGAGAGAACTGAGGCGAAAACGCCGCGGCTGCCGGGCTGGAGTAAGGCGGAGGACAAAAAATATAAGGTACAGACCCTCCCTTCCATCTGTTGTCATGGGAAATGTACGGTCGATACTGGGAAAGTTAGATGAGCTAGCGGCTATCTCCCGTTATGATAGCACTTACCGGGAGTGCTCTCTCCTTTTGTTTACTGAGACGTGGCTAACTGAACTAGCAGCAGATGCTAACATTGAGCTGGAGGGTTTTCACATGATACGAGCTGACCGAACACCAGACAGTGGCAAGGCTAGGGGCGGTGGAGTGATAATGTATGTTAACAACAACTGGTGCAGACCGGGACATATCACTGTTAAACAACGACACTGCAGCAAAGACATTGAGTTGCTAGCTGTTAGCATGAGGCCTACATATCTCCCGAGAGAACACTCACACGTGATCTGCATTGTTGTTTATGCAAATCCGACGGCGAACGCTGGGACAGCACGTGACGTCATCCATTCAGTAACCAGCAGGCTGCAGACAGAACACCCAGATGCTCTTCTCCTCATCTCAGGCGATTTCAACCATGTTTCACTGTCTCCCATTCTACCCACGTTCACCCAGTATGTCACATGCCACACTAGAGACAATAAAACACTGGATTTATTCTACGCAAACACTAAGGAGGCGTACACCTCATCACAACTCCCCCCACTCGGGAGATCGGATCACAACTTGGTTCATCTCCGGCCGGTGTACAAACCCCTAGTGCACAGACAACCTCCGGCCATGCACACTGTGGAGTTATGGTCTGAGGAGACAATGGACACCCTAAAGGGCTGTTTTGAAGCCACCGCCTGGAAGCAGCTCTGCGATCCACATGGTGAGGACATCGATGGCCTCATTCACACCTTCACGGGCTACCTCAGCTTCTGTGTGGACAAATCCGTTCCCACCAAGACCATACGGCGTCACTCAAACAACAAACCCTGGATCAACCCTGAGATAAAAACACTTCTGAGAGAGAAGAAGAGGATCTTCAGGTCAGGGAACAGGGAGATGCTGAAGTCCGTACAGAGGGAGCTGAGGAGAAAGATCAGAGAAGGCAAGGACAGCTTCAGGAAGAAGATGGAGGACAAGCTGCAACAGAGCGACATAAGCGGGGTCTGGAGAAACCTCAAAACCATCTCGGGGCTCCAGAATACCTCCCCCCAGGCCACAGGGGGCAGGGAGTGGGCGAACAACCTGAATCTGTTTTTCAATAGATTTGACCAACCGCCCTCCCCCCTGACTGCACAACAACCACTGCTGCCTCTAAAGAAATCAAGTCCTGCTGCCCACTCCCCACTCCACCAACACCCCCCCACTCCCAACACACAGCCCCCCATCCTGACCCTGACCAGGACCCAGGTGAGGATGGAGCTGAGGAAGATCAAGGCGAGGAAGGCGCCGGGACCGGACGGCATCAGCGCAAAGCTCCTCAAGTCCTGTGCAGACCAGCTGTGTGGGATTGTGACGTATATCTTCAACATGAGCCTGAAACTGGGGAGGGTACCACAGCTGTGGAAAACATCTTGTGTGGTACCTGTACCAAAAACTTCCCACCCCAAAGACCTGAACAGCTACAGACCGGTGGCCTTGACGTCCCACTTGATGAAGACCCTGGAGAGACTGCTCCTTGCTCACCTCCGCCCCCTGGTGGAACCAGCGATGGATCCACTCCAGTTCGCCTACCAGCATGGCATTGGGGTGGAGGATGCGGTGATCTTCCTCCTTCACCGTTCTCTGTCCCACCTGGAGAAGCCCGGGAATATGGTGAGGATCATGTTCTTTGACTTCTCCAGTGCTTTCAACACCATCCAACCGATGATCCTGAAGGACAAGCTGCTGCGCGCAGGGGTGGACCAGCACCTGTCATCATGGATCCTGGACTACCTCACGAACCGGCCTCAGTTTGTGAGAACCCGGGACTGTGTGTCCGACACGATCATCAGTAGCACGGGGGCCCCCCAGGGAACGGTGCTGGCTCCCTTCCTGTTCACTCTTTATACTGCGGACTTCTCACACAACACAACACACTGCCATCTACAGAAGTTCTCTGATGACTCTGCGATCGTTGGCCTCATCTCCAATGGAGATGAAGCTGAGTACAGAGGGCTTATCCAGGACTTCGTGGACTGGTGCCATCGGAACTGCCTCCAGATCAACGCGAGGAAAACTAAGGAGCTGGTGGTGGACTGCCGCAGGCATGGGCAGCCCCTCACAGTACCAGTAAATATACAGGGAACAGACATCGAGATGGTGACATCCTATAAGTACCTGGGTATTCATCTGAACAATAAACTAGACTGGTCACACAATACTGATGCACTCTACAAGAAGGGACAGCGCAGGCTGTTCCTGCTGAGGAGACTCAGGTCTTTTGGTGTACAAGGGGCGCTGCTGAAGTCATTCTATGACACGGTGGTGGCATCAGCCATCACTTTTGGAGTGGTCTGCTGGGGCAGTGGCATTACTGCAGCCGATAGGAAGAGACTGAACAAACTGATTAAGAAAGCTAGCTCTGTCCTGGGGCAGCGCCTTGATCCGATGGAGGAGATAGGAGAGAGAAGGACGGTGGCTAAACTGTCATCTCTGCTGGAGTCCGAGTTCCACCCTATGCAGGACATACTGAATGCACTGAGGAGCTCATTTAGCAGCAGACTACATCATCCCAGGTGCACAACCGAGAGGTTTCGTAGGTCCTTCCTACCAACGGCTGTCAGACTGTACAACCTAAGCAGGGCTGCTCGCAGAGATAGCAAAAAGACGTAACAAACTAATAGTTTTTTGAATGCAAAAGATGCAATAGACTTACACAATGGTCCCCTCCGGCATACAACTAGGAACATACCGGTCGCTATGGAGGGTGAGAATATGTATGGGCACATAATCATACCATGTAGGATAACTAAGTAGACGGTTATGCTGTTTCATTCCATCTAGCAACAATGCTCTGCACTTTGTGTGTTTATATATTTGCATATTTATTCCATCTAGCTACAATGCTCAGCACTGGGTGTGTTTATATATTTATATATCTACATATTATTCCATCTAGCTACATTGCTCCGCACTGTGTGTGTTTATATACTTGCATATTTATTCCACCTAGCTGCAATGCTCCGTACTGTGGGTGTTTATATATTTACATATTTATTCCATCTAGCTACAATGCTCTGCACTGTGTGTTCATATATTCATATATTTATTCCATCCAGCTACAATGCTCTGCACTGTGTGTCTGTGTGTGTGTGTATATATATATATTTTATAGTAATACGTACATATGTTTATTAGCTGCTCTTGCTTGCTTGTTTTTTTTCTTGCCTTCTGATTGTTGCCTGAGTGTTGCTATCCCTGTGCTGTTGCAATCCTGGAATCTTCCCCGTTGTGGGACTAATAAAGGCTTATCTTATCTTATCTTATCTATCCCTTGCAACCATCACTATTCTCTCCAGAGAAAGACTTGGCTACATGAACAAGAAGTGCCATACCTCTTACTTAGGCCAGGGGTGGGCAGTGAGGGCCATTCCACTGCAGGTTTTCTGTTCCACCCATCCTCGTCAGCAGTGTTTTGCACTGATCAGCTTTAAGGATTGCTAATCAGTGAAAACACCTGCTGAAGAGGCTGGGTGGAATAGAAAACCTGCAGTGAATGGCCCTCCATGGCACATGATGTCACGGCTGGCCCTCACGAGCCACATAAGACGCCTCAGTTCAGTAGATTGCAGTTCAGTTCTTTTATTTATAAAGCACAGGACTTAGGTGTACAACATAACTTTTGCCACGCAGGGCTTCGTTACACAACACAACATAAATTCACAATAGAGAGTTGAGGCAGTGACGAGGAGCTCTCGTCTGCCGTACATAGGAAGGAACGTCAGCGAGGGAGAAGACAGTTCCAAATAAATCACTTACATGCCGCGGGATACGTCGAGGAACCCAGGGAGCATGTGGTAATGAGACAGGGGAAAGTCATAGGACTTCCTGACGAGACAGCCGCGCGTCCAGTTCACGTTTGCACTCGCACTGACATTTAAAGCCAGCTGCTCATGATTGGAAACTCGGCACAGCTGCCCAGGTTCTGACAGCTGAGAGCTCCCGAGCGTCTGGCCAATCAGAGCCCGGGAAACCCGTGTGACGACACCAGCTGTCAAAAGCTGACAGGGATGAGGAATAACCCGAGCGCGGACAAAGCGCTCGGGATATGACAGGGCCCCTCCCTCTACGCGAACTCCTGGTCGCGCGCAACATCCAGACCCCCCCACCCCACCCCACCCCAGGGAGGGTGGAGGGGGAAGCAGGTGGAGGGAGAGCAGGGCCAACTCACAACAAGGGAACAAAAACATCGGGGAAGGGAGGGAGAGAGAAAAAAAAAAGGCAGAAACCGTACATAAACGGGGACAGAGATGAATAAAAATTAAAGTCAACGCTAGATTGACATCACTCACATAACCACAAAAAAGAAAGCCAAGATGAGGGTACAAGGAACACCAGTCAATACCACAAGGCAGGATCAAGGAAATAAAAGGACAAATAATACCCTCTTCTCCAAGTTAATGTGAACAGAAAACCGTCAAAACCAAAAGACAACACAGGTGCCAAAAAAAAGAGAACTAGACCCGAGTAAGGGAGTAACATAGGAAATAAACAACCACACCCTAAGGAAACATGCAATACCCATGATAGCCACGGCAAGAGAACATATGTCCATCCACGGAAAACAGTCACCTAAAACATGAAGTCCAATCCCCAGTGGGGTATTTCAGTCACAAGTCAGTGGTGGGGCAAGAGAAGGAGAGAAAAAAAAAACATTGGGGAATAGAGTAAAACAACTCCGCTCAGGAGGCCTTCCAGCACCCAGCATCCAGGCCGCCAGCAAAAGCAGCGGAACGTGCCCTAACGGCCCAGCCAAACACCGGGCTGAGGGAAACCATGTCTCCGGCGGGCGGACCAGGGCGCCAAAAGAACCATCCAGCTTGTCAGGAGGCCGGACCCGGACGCCAAAAGGAAAGAGCCGGTCACCGGGTGGTCGAGCAGTATCGGCCTGCCAACAGAATGGCTGGGGGAAGGTCGGCGAACCGGGCCAGCCGGAATTTACCCCCGCAGTCTCAAAGGTGGGGAAAAAGGGGCCACGGCGAGGACGGGGCATGGCCTGGAAAACGCTCAGCGGCGTGTCAGCTACACAGTCTCCAGAACCCACCTGGGTCAAAACGACCATGGTGCCGAGCTCCGATTGAGCGAGAGCGGCACCCGCGTCGGACCCCGATTGGGCCGGAACCCCCATGATGTCAAGCTCCGATCGAGCGAGAGCGGCACCCGCGTCGGACCCCGATTGGGCCGGAACCCCCATGACGTCAAGCTCCGATCGAGCGAGAGCGGCACCCGCGTCGGACCCCGATTGGGCCGGAACCCCCATGACGTCAAGCTCCGATCGGGCGAGAGCGGCACCCGCGTCGGACCCCGATTGGGCCGGAACCTCCATGACGTCAAGCTCCGCTTGAACCGGCGGAGCACTCCCGGTGGACCCCATGCCGAGAGCCGGACCCTCCAAGGTGGCACCAAGAGCAGGTTCGCCTCCAGTGACCCTGGGGAGAGGCTCAGAGGGACAAAAGGAACCGGGATCAGGATCACCGGCAGCGGCAGGGCCCGGCGAGACAAGCTCGAGCGCAGCAGATGGCTGCACCCGGCTCGCCCCCCCCGAGAGACAGGCAATAATGCTCCAGAAAGAAGAGGAGGGATAGAAAATAGAGCACTTGCCTGATCTCGGGTTCTGCCGCCATCCAGGACTTCGATGCTCCGGGTTCAAACGGGAGGAGGTCGTCGTCCGGTTCCCACTCCGTCGCGACGTCATCCGCCCCTGGAAGAGGGGCTCTTGCAGCTCGAGGACCCCCCGACGTCATCGTCCACGCTGGCAGTTCATGCGGCGTGGAGGTGAGGGGCTCTCGGCCCGCTGGATCGGACTGTTCATCTGCGGAGTCCCGGGGACGCTCCGTCGTCGGCACAGGCTCCAACCAATCGTCCGACCTCCTCTGCCCAGAAAATGGCTGCGGGGCTGGGGTCTTCTGCCCGAGAGCCGCAGGCTCACTCCTCGTCTGGTGACGCTCCTCAGAGGTCGAAGCGTGCTCAGCAGGGGGAGACACAGAGGCAGCGGGTTTAATTAACATATCAGCAGGGAGTTGAGGCTCGGGGGGCTGCAAACCCCGAGCCTCACCCCCAGGAGTCAGACAGAACAAATCACTATTAGATGGAAAAAAGTGAACTTGAACTTGCCTGGCTCCCGGAGGAGCGGTGGAACCTGCCGTTGGGAACGTCATTCCATCCTCCTCCCACCGGGTGGTGGCCGGAGACTCTCTTGGAGGGGAGGGGGCCACTCGGGATGGTGCAGCCGCGCTGTCCACTGGAGCACAACTTCTCAAACTCCCAGCCGCTGGAGAAGGCGTCGAAGCGGAGGGGGCAACAGCCAAGTCAGGCCGGGCGTGACGC
This sequence comes from Pholidichthys leucotaenia, assembly GCA_020510985.1. Taxonomy (NCBI): domain Eukaryota; kingdom Metazoa; phylum Chordata; class Actinopteri; order Cichliformes; family Pholidichthyidae; genus Pholidichthys; species Pholidichthys leucotaenia. The sequence goes on along the minus strand of CM035839.1, from coordinate 328,736,947 downwards.
GCTGACAGCTCAGCGGGGAAAGCAGGCCCGGGGGGAAAGGCTGCTGGGGTCTCCTCCAGGCGAGACGCTGAAGAGACAGCAGTGGGATGAATGGGGTCAGCCCAGTGAACCGGAGCGGATTCCGGAGGGGAGTCACGCTGAGAACGTCTCTGGCCACGGTGTCGACGTCTACGACGGGCCCCGGATGGTGCGAACTCCAGGACTGGATCGAGGGAAGGATCCGGATTCCAGAGCGGGCAGCGGGAGCTCCGGTTACTCCGCCTTTGGCCTCGTTCCTCCTCGATCTCCTGGAGCGCCTCGCGGTGGACGGCGATCTCTTGTCTCCTCGCTTGGACGTCCAAGTGGTCGGTGTAGCGGGAAGACAACCGGTCGAGCGTTCTCTCAGCGCAGTCCAGGTAGTAGTGCGCTTCGGATGAGTCGTCAAGGCTGGCGGAAGCGCTGATGAAGTCATCCACCTCCTCCAGCGCCTCAGGCAGCTGGAGCCAGAGATCACTCCACCTTGCAGCCTCCTCCTCTTCGTACATCAGAATTGTCTGGCGTTGGGCAGCGATGTCGAGTCTCCTCGCGTCGACCTCGGGGTGACCGTTGTAGCGGGAAGGCAGACGGTCAAGCACCTCCTCAGCCCGGTCTAAATACCACTGTTCATTGGGCTGATAACCGAGGAGAGGAGGGGCGAGGGAGGTGTCTGGATACCCATCGAGGTCGGAGGCGATAATGAGGATTTCATCTACCTCCTCCAACGCCTTGGTCAGCAGGACGTGGGAACCCCGAGAATGACTCCGCTGGGATGGCATATTTCCAACGCCGCGTACCTGGACAGGAAGGACAAAGTTCCCAGAACGCAACTTACTGAGAACGGCGTCTCCTTCTGGCGGCTGTCTACTGTCACGGCTGGCCCTCACGAGCCAGCATAAGACGCCTCAGTTCAGTAGATTGCAGTTCAGTTCTTTTATTTATAAAGCACAGGACTTAGGTGTACAACATAACTTTGCCACGCAGGCTTCGTTACACAACACAACATAAATTCACAATAGAGAGTTGAGGCAGTGACGAGGAGCTCTCGTCTGCCGTACATAGGAAGGAACGTCAGCGAGGGAGAAGACAGTTCCAAATAAATCACTTACATGCCGCGGGATACGTCGAGGAACCCAGGGAGCATGTGGTAAGGAGACAGGGGAAAGTCATAGGACTTCTGACGAGACAGCCGCGCCGTCCAGTTCACTCGCACTGACATTTAAAGCCAGCTGCTCATGATTGGAAACTCGGCACAGCTGCCCAGGTTCTGACAGCTGAGAGCTCCCGAGCGTCTGGCCAATCAGAGCCCGGGAAACCCGTGTGACGACACCAGCTGTCAAAAGCTGACAGGGATGAGGAATAACCCGAGCGCGGACAAAGCGCTCGGGATATGACACATGATTGCCCACCCTTGTACTAGGCTCTTCCAAGAAGAGAAGCGTTCAAATCTTTCTGAGCCAAGAGGCTGTTCTGTAACTTTGGTAAGTAGACAGGTGGCTTGTGGCCTAACTTCTTTGTCTGTGTCTGCATCAACAAGCTCAAACGTTTCGGCCTCCTCAACCTTATCCGTGGCTGACTGCCTGAGAAACTGGGGACCGAGCAACCAGCTGGAAGATGAAAGTTGAGCTGCTGAAAGTGGTCTGGTTCCCTGGTCTGCAGGGTTCTGGTCTGTCAAGATGTACTGCCACTGTTCTGGTTCAGTAGATCCACGAATGCGAGCTACTCGGTTAGCTACGTAGGTGTAGAACCTTCGTGAACTGTTGTGAATGTAGCCCAGCACAATGCGGCTGTCAGTGAAGAACTTGACTGCCTGTAGCTCTATGTCTATCTCAGACTGGATCACTTCTACCAGCTCAACTGCCAAGACAGCTGCACACAACTCCAGGCGTGGAATGGTGTGCATGGGGTAAGGTGCAAGTTTTGATTTACCCATAACAAATCCTACGTGCCATCTTCCTTCAGAATCTAAGGCACGCAGGTAAGCTACGGCAGCTATCGCTAGAGTTGAAGCATCTGCGAAAACACAGAGTTTGCTATCCTGTTACAGCATGACAAGGAGGTAGGTAGGTAGATCTGCTAATGCAAAGCTGCTCCAGGGTCTGGTAAGGAGTTGATCCATGTTCTCCAGTGTGCCTCTTTCTCTGGTGGGAGAGGCGTGTCCCACTCATACTGTTCAGAGGAGATGTCTCTCACCAATGCCTTTCCCTGGACAGTGATGGGAGAAGCGAATCCAAGGGGATCGTAAAGACTGTTATGGTGGACAGCATGCCTCTCCGACTAAATGGCTTAATGTCTCTTGAGACTCGGAATGTGAAGCTGTCAGTCTGGAGCACCCAGTTCAGGCCTAAGCTCCTTTGAAGGGGCAATGGGTCTGCTCCCAGATCGAGATCTTTCAGGTCACTTGCTCGTTCCTCCACTGGGAAAGCCTCCATGACCCTCGGACTGTTTGAGGCGATCTTGTGGAGTTTTAAGTTGCTCTCAGCTAGCAGAGCCTAGGTTCGCTGCAGGAGATCGATCACCTCATGCTCCTTGGCCAATGACGTGAGCCCATCGTTGACGTAAAAGTTCCTGAAGATGAACTCCTTCGCATCACTACCATGCTCAGCTTCTCCTTGCTCTGCAGCTCTCCTCAGCCCATAAGTCGCTACTGCTGGAGACGGGCTGTTGCCGAATACATGCACAGTCATCCAGTAGTCAATGATGTCCTTGTCTGGATCATTGTCTTTGTGCCAGAGAAACCTGAGGAAGTGGCGGTGGTCCTCTCTGACCTTGAACCCATAGAACATTTGCTCTATGTCGGCGGTAGCAGCAATTTGTTCTTTTCTGAACTGTAATAGGACTCCTATTAGTGTGTTGTTCAGGTTGGGTCCACTGAGAAGCACATCATTCAATGATGTCCCCTTGTACTCCGCGCTGGAGTCAAATACAACTCTTATTTTTCCCGGCTTCTGGGGGTGGTATACGCCAAATGTCGGCAGATACCAGCACTCCTGCCCGAGCTGTAGTGGAGGAGCTGGCTCGGCCTGTTGGTTGTCAATGACCTTTTGCATAAAATCAACGAAGTGCTGTTTCATGTCAGGTTTCTTCCCGAATGAGCGTTGGAGGGATTGGAGTCTTTGAGCAGCCTGCTCTCTGTTGCACGGAAGACGCTTACGAGGAGTATGAAAGGGTAGTGGTGCCACCCAGTGGTTTTCATTGTCCATATACACCTCGTCTTCCATTATTTTCAGAAACTCACTGTCATCTACTGATATGGCTGGTTTGTTGTCGGCTGGTGTTGTCTGGAACACACTTTCACCAAGACCATCCCTACATGTCTCTGGAATGGCTTCCTCACTGCGAGTTGGGAACTGAAGGCTGCACTGAATCGGTTCACTGGGTCTTTCCTTGATGTGAATGCTGTTAGTGCAGGGCTTAAAGAAGGAAGGGCGTCCATTTTGGAGGACATGGGTCTTATAAGCATTGACTTCCTGAGTCTTGTGAGCGCCACCCAGACACAGCTCTCCCACTATGACCCAGCCGAGATCAAGGCGCTGAGCGTATGGCGAGTCGTGTGGTCCGTTGCGCTGCTCTCGCACCTTGTGCAAGCTCAAAACATCTCGGCCTAGTAGCAGAAGAATGGGTGCACTGTTGTCAAGTGCAGGGATTTTGTCGGCCACTGGTCTGAGGTGAGGGAAATATTGTGCGCACTCAGGGGTCGGGATCTCTGACCGGTCACCAGGTAAGTATTCACACTCCAGCAATGTGGGCAGTGTGACCTTGGTCTTCCCATCGAGAGATTCCACAATGATGTTGGTTGCTTTCCTTCCTGCAGTCTCCACTCTACCTGAGCATGTTTTTAGCGTGTAGGGGGATGCCCTGCTGTTAATACCCAACAGACTGAAGAACTCAGATTTCACTAAAGACCTATTGCTTTGGTCATCGAGTACAGCATATACTATGTGAGACTTGCTTGGATTATCAGCATGGGAAACCTTGACCAAGCAGATTTTAGAACAGGATCTAGGCTGGGGTGCATCGCCACATATCTCTGTGCACTTAGAAGTGACAACAGGAGTTGCTGCAACTTCACTCTCCCCGCTTTGCTCCCCTCCTTGCTCCCCGCTCTGGTCATTCCCAGGTGAGTGCCCAGCCTGCCCATGAGGCGACCATGGTGCTGGACCAGGATGCATCGCTGAAGTGTGCTTGTCACTCTCACACTCTCTGCATTTGAGTGCGGTCTTACAGTCTTTGGCAATGTGCTTGGTGCTGGCACAACATCTAAAGCAGATCGAGTTCTCCTTTAAGTACGCTTTCCTCTCATCCAGGTGCTTTCCTCGGAACCCACGGCATTTTGTGAGCGGATGTGGTTTGTTGTGGATTGGACATTCTTTGTCCGGTTCAGTTTTCTTCACAGATGTGCTGTCCCGAGATGCACCACCTGCGGCTGTGACATCAGTTTTCCTCACTGTTACAACGGATTTGTAGATGTGTTTTTGGTCTTTCTCACCTTTTGACTGATTGGGAGTAGAGGAAAGGTTGAATGCAAAACTGGGGTCATTGCGAGTCTTAGCTTGAGAACATACAAATTCCACAAAGTAGCTGAATGGTGGGAAAGGCACATGATAAACTTCCTTGTACCTGGATCCCTGTGTCATCCAGCGTTCACGAAGTGAGAATGGAAGCTTCTCCACAATTGGATTTACCCCTCGAGCTGTATCAAGATACATGAGCCCAGGTAAGAATCCCTCTGACTTAGCAGCTTGTAGCTCTTTTAACAAGTCTCCTAACTCTCTGAGCTTGTGTGTCTCTTTGTTAGAGATGACTGGGAAGGCGTCCAATTTTTTCATTAGGGCACTTTCAATCACCTCTGGGCTTCCATAAGTTTCCTCCAAGCGCTCCCATACCGTCCACACACCTAGTCTAGGATTGTTTACATGCACAGACCTGATCCTCATGGCTTGAGCTGACGACTTGGGCCCCAACCATTTGATCAGTAGGTTGAGCTCTTCTTGCTCCGAGAGGTTAAGCTCCTTTGTGGCTGCTAGGAAGGAGGCCTTCCACGCCCAGTAGTTTTCTGGGCAGTCGTCAAAGGTAAGGAGTCCTGAGCTCACCATCTCTTTTCTCATGAGATACTGGGCCAAGACATGGGTTTGTGTTGATGGAGGTGAGGATTTGTTTCCCTGGTTGGGATGAGAGGCTGGAGGGTTAGCTGCAGTGTCTTTCCTTTTAATGTCAGGGAGAACAGGTGAATGTTCCTGCTTTGGAACAAATGGCCTTGGGGCAGAATGAGGAACGTTGTGTCCAACCATCATGGGCTTGTGTTCATTTCTGTCCACGAAAGACTCATACAGTGAATCTTGTTCTTTAATGCTAAAGAGGTGTGAATTCACCGGTGCTTGATGATCAATTTGTTGCTGTGGAGTTGGGCCTGGTTGCAACTGTGGTGCATGTGCATCGAATGACTGTGTTTCCACGTAGCATCGTGTGCGTCTCACTGGATCATCAAGGGCTAGATTCTGTAGCTCACCAAGAGAGTCGCTGTGTCTTGGATCGAGCTCTGCTGCTGCAGCTTCTTCCAATATAGCTGCCTCTCTTGATGCTGCAGTTGCTTCTTTCTCTTGTTGTAGCACGTGAAGATTTGCGTCTATTGAAGCCCTTTCTTTAATCATGGCAGCCTCTACTGAAGCCCTTTGTTTCATCATGGCTGCCTCCTTCTCTGCAAAGGATGCTTTGACTTTAGCTGCTTCAGCCTTAGCTCTGGCTCTTGCTGCAACGATGCTGGCAGATGACCGGGTTGATGCCCTGGAGGACTTGTGTGAATTTGAGGCTTGAGACCTTGTCTCCAACTGAGGCGGACGGTCCTCCTCACCAGCGTGGCTCATCTTGGCTTGCTTCTGTGTGCTGTTCACCATATTTCAGCTGCCTATCCCCGCTGCGTGGTCAACATTTTACTATTCTGTCCTGGTAATACGGCTGGGTATTGTAGACAGATAGCGAACAATAAAGACAGCAGGCTGATTCCAGGTTGACTGATTTACTGAAATCAGTTTTTGTCTTGTTTGTTTTTGTAAAACTGAAACACAATGAAATATACATAATACAGAATGTTACATAAGAAACTAGAAAAGCACTCGGAGAGCGCAGACCTCCGCCAAGCGGCACAGTTCCCCCCATACAGTGTTTGTGTGTACGTTTTCAGATTCCCTGAGCATGAAAAGATATGACTAGCAATTGGATTCACAATGATTATTTGTTTATTTGACATGGACAGTGCAATAAACAGACAATTAATGAATGACAATCAATGTGATAGTGATAGGATTAGTGGTTCAGTAGTGTAAAACGGGGCTATAAGGGACGGCGGGTTGATAAGGGACACTTTTCTGGGAAATGTTTTAAATGTAATTGTGCTTTTTTTATTTTGAGCAGGACGCTGAGTTGTGTTTTTATTGTCAAATATCCATGAATCCTTCATCAAATGTAGGCGGAAGCAAAATTAAAAAAGCAGAATTACATTTAGAAAAGTGTCCCATATTACCCCGCCGTCCCTTATAGCCCCGTTTTATGGTTGTAAAAGCATTGCCTCCTTGGCGGAGGTAATAAACTGAAGTGTTGGTGTGTCCATCTCCTCCACTGAAGGATGCAGATTGGTTAGACAGGTTGCCGTGGGTTTTATATTATATTGGGGTTGCGCTCGGCGGCAAAACAGAATTTAGAATTTTCCCCGGCAGAGAGGTCGTTTTTACGCAGCGCCTATAGCTGGGCGGGGAATTTGTGGCAAATAATCGGGCGGCGGACAGGTGGCCGTGTCAGGTTTTGCAGCATCGCGGAAAAAAGCGGGCACGCTGGCGGGCCCAGGCCAGCAGTGTTTTCCGCGTGCTTTTGTGCCTAAAACGTTGAAGAACGCGGAGTTTGTGTTGGTCAGACACGACAAGCAGCGCAATGTGCGCAGCGCCTATGGCTGGCGGGCCCAGGCTACCAGTGTTTTCCGCATGCTTTTGTGGCTAAAACGTTGAAGAAGGCGGAGTTTGTGTTGGTCAGACACGACGCCCAGCGCCGTCCATTGCGCCTGCGCACATGTTGGAAATGGCCATATGTCACAGTGTGGAAAAATGCTTTAAAAAATTCCTGTATGCAGACGGTGATGCGGATCATCCCCAAAATGTAATCAGTTCTTCCTTGTACCATTTCCAACAACGCCTGAAAGTTTCATGGAAATGCGTCCAAGATTTTTTTGAGTTATCTTGCTAACCAACAGACAGACAGACAGACAGACAGACAGACAAACAAACAGACAAACCCCGGCAAAAACATAACCTCCTCCTGGCCTTTTCGGCCTGGCGGAGGTAATAATAATACAACACTCTGTATATAAACAGTTTCTCTTATTACAGGCACTTAACTCAGGTAAGTAATTTGCTTTACAGATTCAAACTAAGGTAAGTATTTCACAGTTTCCACAGGTTACAAAGTTAAGGTAAGTTAAATCAGGTAAGTATTACGAAATTATACTAACACATTTTTATTTTACAGAGGACAGCTACACAGCTAAGTAAGCAGGTAAGCATAGCCAAATGAATAGCTAACTAGCTTTCACACGAAGCACCATTACAACACAATATAACTTGGGCTAACAAAGGGCTAAATGACTCAGCAGTTAGCTAAGTACCATTGCAAACGATTAGCCATTAACACCTTTTAATCGCGATCTTTTTATAGCTTAAATTTAGCGTTTTTAACATCATATTCCAAACTATGGTCATCTTAAACAAGTATTACAACAATTTTCAGCATTAACTTACTGTTGGTTCCACTCCTAGGTTAGTACAACCAAATTTCTGGCGAGCACATTTTCACATTGCTTTCATCATGGCAGATTGAACAAAGAAAAAGGGTTTATGCAGGAAACAGGAAGTAGCTACAATTAAAGGTGCAGTAACGCAAACCACCACTAGAGGGAACATAACCCCACCCAATATCTGACAGGTCAGCACAATCAGTGTCATTTAATCTATTTCTAGCAACATAATGACATCAGAGATAGGTCACAGATAAGTCTTTGAGGTTCCCTGGAATGTCGTCCTGACTTCAACCTTGTGAACCCTTCCATCGCTGCTGGGGATGGTCAACATGACCAGAGCCATCGGCCACTCGTTCCTCGGTGCTTGATTTTGCTTCAGTAGCACAATGTCTCCGACCTGCAGGTCATGGCATGCCTTTTTCCATTTGCGCCTTGGAAGAAGAGTGCTGACATACTCATTCCTTCAGCAGCTCCAGAATTCATTTGCAAGCGCATTTACTTGCCTCCACTGGCATTTTAGAAGATCTTTTCCAGTAAAGGTTTCTGGTGGAGCAGGCAAGCCTGGCTTTTGTGTCAAAAGTTCTGCAGGTGAAAGCAAGGTTGGAGAGGAAGTATCTGTTGAAACTGGGACTAAAGGTCTTCCGCTGAGTCTTCTGCCATCAAAGTACAAAGTACCTCATGTGTCAGATTGAGTCCAAAATTTTGCGTGTTACACCAATCATGCGTTCCCACACTCCTCCCATGTGGGATGAATGTGGAGGATTAAACTCCCATGTGTAGCCATTGTTGTGAAGAGATGGTGTTTTGCTCTTCTTCTGGGCATCCCACGCCAAGTTCAAAGCTGGAAGGAACAAAGTTAGTGCCTCTGTCTGACCTGCGTTGTTTGGCCGGGCCTCTAACTGCAAAAAACCTTCGCAGTGCATTGATGTGACTGGTCGTGTCCATTGACTCAATTACTGCAATGTGTACACCCCTGGTACTCATACATGTAAAGAGAATGGCCCACCTTTTGCTCTGAGCTATGCCTCCTCTTGTGCGTCGTGTGACAACTGACCATGGCCCAAAAACATCTAGGCCCACATAAGTGAAGGGTGGAGACATATCGAGCCTCTCTGGGGAAAGAGCAGCCATTTTCTACACTTCTAGCTTCCCTCTAAGTCGGCGGCATATTACACAGTGATGGAGTTAACTAGCGTCTTGGCTCCAACAATCTGCAGTCCAGCAGCTCTGATAGCACCTTCTGTGAAAAGTCAACCTTGGTGTTTCACCTCACTGTATTAGTGCTTCACAAGCAGTTTGGTTATGTGACTTTGCTTTGGGAGAAATGGGTGTTTCATTTCTGACTCAGTGGTGGCATGCTTAAGACGACCTCCAACCCACAGTAGTCCATCGCTGATGTAGGGGTTGAGGTTCAAGATTGGACTGGATGTAGAGAGTTCTTTAGTTGTCTGAAGAGCAGCATACTCATCTGGATATGCCTCACTTTGCACAAATTTGAGGATGAGTCTCTTGGCCACTGTAAGTTCTTCAATGGAGCGAGGCTTGCTACAGTACATTGATACCATCCTTTACAAGCATTCTGTGATGTATCTGTAGCACCTGACATATGGGAATGTGCCTGGTGTATTAAGAAGGACACAGCTCTGAGCACAGGATTCCAAGTGGAAAAGTGTTGGAATCTTTCAGTGCCAAGTTTGTTGGTGGCTTCAATGTGAGTAGCAAGAGCAGATACTTGTGGTCTGACATCTGCAGCCATACCAGGATCAATCAGTTCAAAATATGCAGGTGCTTCGGGCTGTGATGGCTTGTACAGAAAGTCTGGTCCTCTGAACCACATACTTTCCATGAGCTGAGACACAGGCACAGACCTGGTAGCTAAATCAGCCGAGTTCTATTCTGAAGGCACGTAATGCCATTGGTCAGGAGAGGTTGTCTGTCATAGTTGGTCTACGCGATTGTGTACATGCACAAAAAATGCTTTGAGTCGTTACATATATATCCCAGGACCACTTTGCTGTCACAATAAAATCTCACAGCATCTGGCTTGTGATCCAGTTCATCCATGATGAGCTCAGCCATCTCAACGGCTAGAACAGCTCCACACAGCTCAAGACGGGTAATAGTGGGCTCTGGTTGTGGTGACAGCTTGGCTTTACCAAGCACAAATCCGACTTCACAATGTCCCTCATCAGTTACAGCTTGTAAATACGCTACTGCCCCTATGGCCCAGTTTGAGGCATCAGAGACGATGCAGAGCTCTGTGTAGACAGATCTCGGAAATGACATTGGTACATAGCAGCGGGGTACATGAAGGCTACTCAGTTCCTGCAGAGATGATTTCCATGTTTCCCATTTGCTCATCCCTTCCTCAGGAAGAGGATCATCCCAATCTTGGACTCCTGTTGACAACTCTCGCAACAACTGTCTTCCCCGAATTGTCACTGGAGCTGCCATTCCCAAGGGGTCAAAGATGCTGTTGATGATAGATAGCACACCTCAACGGGTGTAAGACTTGTTAGAGAGAGCTACCTTGAAGGTGAAAGTGTCTTTGGTTATGTCCCAACATAAGCCCAGGCTTCTTTGGGTAGGCAGTGGTTCATTGTCAAGGAGCATATAGATGTTGAAACGCAAAGGTCCCAAAAAAACCTTGGGGAACTCCACAGGTTATTTTTGTTCACTCAGATTTGTAATTACCTATGGACACAAAATAGTCCCTGCCTTTTAAATAGGACTCAAACCAGCTAAGTGCTGTACCAGAAAGTCCCACCCAGTTTTTCAGCCTGTTTAGTAAGATGTTATGGCCAACTGTGTCGAATGCAGCACTGAGGTCCAGTAGAACCAGTTTTGTCCGTAAATACCTTGGTGCAATAATGAGGCCAGGTGAATGGTCGAGCTCTGCTTTATTAATGGTTGGTCACATGATAAAGCCCCTAGGCAGGGGCATTGGCAAAGAGGACCTAAAATGTATGCCCCCTGGTATTTATAGGGCGGTTCAGTGGCGGAAGAGGAAGTGGCTGCCAGAACACCGCACTTCACAGTAAAGGCACTCAAACCGAACATCACATTTCCTCCCCCTATTGAAAGGCCAAAAACACACACACAATTAAGACCCTCCCCAATTTAGGACCTGAATCATGCATTAAGAAAACTAAAATTGAAATTACCAAATGGCCTACCATATTCACACAACAAGACCTAAACTAGGGAGGACAGGTGGACTACCGTCCTACCCCACACGGCAAGGTGGATTATTCTGCCACCTGTTGGCCTAAACCCCAAAGTCCATTTATAACTTAAAGTACTGCTGTGTTCCTAAGCTAACACAACACCCACAACAGTAACTGTTTTTTTTTGAACGTGTGGATAGTTGTCGAGGGAGGGCGGAGTGATTTCTTCCATGGGTTCTCCAGCTCAGATACACAGCACACTTGCCACAACACTTCCCTTTAGCCGGGGATTCCCTAGCCTTGTATTGGTGCTTCATGGACCCACAACTCATGCACAGGGGTTGGTTTCCGCATTGTCGTCGTCCAAGCTATCCTTGCTATCAGGGTCCGCTACTAATGCCGCGGTGGTAGGTTCCAGCTGCCGTTGTGACTGGCACCACTTTAGCTCCGAAGCTACCTTGTGTGTGGCCTCTATTTGGAGAGCTAGCTCGACAGCTCTGGCTAACGTTAAGTCACTTGGTGGTGTGAGTAGCCTAGCTCATAAAGCGGTGCTGTTCGTGTGCTCCGCCAGCTGGTCACGCAACATTTCTTCCTCCAGTGGTTCAAAACAACACTTGCTAGCTAGTTGCCTCAAGTTGGTGACAAACTGGTGGACAGGCTCACCTGCCCATTGGTGTCACTGCCGAAACCAAATCCTCCTTACAGTCATGCTGTCCGGGGTGTGAAAATGGCACACTAGCAACTCGACTACGTCCTCATATGAGTCCAAAGCCCTGATTGTGCGCAGGATATGCTGGCCCTCAATCCCCAAATTATGCACCAGGAGTGCACGTGCTCTCAGTTTATCTAGCTCACCCAGGTCGAGTGTGATGATGTAGTTTTGAAAAGCTGCGAACCATCTTGGCCAAGGCACCGGCGGCTCGCCCAGGAGCTCCAGGAAGGGGCGAAGTGGTGAAATTCATGCCTTCATAGTTTATTCTCATCACCAAAATGTTATGTCCGTAAATACCTTGGTGCAATGATGAGGCCAGGTGAATGGTCGAACTCTGCTTTATTAATGGTTAGACACACCATACAGCCACCAGGCAGGAGCACTGGCAAAGAGGACCTAAAATGTATGCCCCCTGGTATTTATAGGGCGGTTCAGTGGTGGAAGAGGAAGTGGCCGCCAGTACACCACACTTCACAATAAAGGCACCCAAACCCAACATCACAGAACCAAGACTGAAATGTTGCCATTATCTGTACTGGAGTGGATGCCATTAAGGTCCTTAACTAGGGTTGTCTCAGTGCTGTGGTGTGGCCAAAAACCTGACTGGAAGACATCAAAACAGTTATTTAATGTCAGGAAGTTGTACAATTGTTGAAAAACAGCTTTTTCTATTATTTTCCTAAGAAAGGGGAGGTTTGATACGGGCCTATAGCTATTCATGAGTGAAGTGTCCAGGTTGCTCTTTTTCAGAAATGGCTTGATAACAGCTGTTTTAAAGCACTGAGGGAAGACACCTGAATGCAGAGACATATTTATGATCTGTAGTAGATCTTAGACTATAAAACAGGAAACGTTTTTTAAAAACCCTGTTGGGAGGAGTATCAAGGCAGCAGGATAGTGGATTTCAGGTGGCGTATGATGTCATCCAAGATTTTATGATTAATTGGAAAAAATTTTGCCATGGTGTTTATGTCTTCTCTACGTGGACACAGAGGAAGCACATGTCCAGCACCTGGCATAGGAGCACTGACTGAGCGTCTAATTTTCTGAATTTTGTCAGTAAAGAAAAAGGCAAAGTGATTACAGGCACAATTGGATAGAAGTTCAGGAGCTACAAACACATGGGAATTTGTAAGCCTGTGTGCATTATTGTTGTTTTTAGCAATGATGTCAGAAAAATATGCTTGCCTTGCATTTCTCAGCTCCAAATTATAAATGCTCAATCTCTCATTATAGATTTCATAATGAACCTGTAATTTAGTTTTTCGCCACCTGCGTTCAGCTTTCAACACCCTCTTTTTTTCAGCTCTTACTAATGTGGCATTTCTCCATGGAGGTTTCTTTTAAATAGCGACCACCTTAAAACAAAACTTACTGTAGATAGATAGATAGATAGATAGATAGATAGATAGATAGATAGATAGATAGATAGATAGATGTACTTTATTGATCCCAAACTGGGAAATCGTGATCTGTAGTGAGAGTAGGGGGCAGATGGAAGAGAACCTGGAGAGATGGAGGTATGCTCTGGAGAGAAGAGGAATGAGAGTCAGTAGAAGCAAGATAGAATACATGAGTGTGAATGAGAGGGAGGCAGGTGTAATGTTGAAGATGAACGAAGCAGAGGTAGTGAAAGTAGGTGAGTTTAAATACCTGGGGTCAACCATCCAAAGCAATGGAAAATGCACAAACGAGGTGAAAAAGAGTGTGCAGGGAGGCTGGAGTGGGTGGAACAAGTGTCAGGGATGATTTGTGACATAAGGGTAACAGCAAAAGTGAAAGGGAAGATTTACAAAACGATAATGAGACCTGCTGTGATGTATGGTTTGGAGATGGTGGTGCTCACGAAAAGACAGGAAATGGAGCTGGAGGTGGCAGAGTTAAAGATGCTAAGATTTTCATTGGGAGTGACTAGGAGGTGACAAGATTAGAAATGAGTATATCAGAGGAACAGCTCAGGTTGAGCAGTTTGGAGATTAAGTAAGTGAGGCAAGGCTGAGATAGTTTGGACATGTGCAGAGGAGGGATAGTGGATATATAGGCCAAAGGATGTTGAAGATTAAGCTGCCAGGCAGAAGGAAGAGAGGAAGACCACAGAGAAGATTCATGGATGTAGTGAAGGAGGACATGGGTGAGATGGCGGCAGATGATCCACTGTTGTGACCCCTAAAAGGAGCAGCCGAAAGAAAGAAAAAAAAGAAAAAGTATCTAGCACCTTGAGATGACTTTTGTTGTTACTAGGTGCTATACAAATAAAGTTGAACTGAATTGAATCAAACCATACACTGTCCCTTTTAAATCAATAAAAGAAATCCCTCACAGTTCAAATCTTAGTCCATTCTCATTTTCACAGTGATACTGCTGCCAAATGAGAAACAAACCATGCACACCCAAGCCAAAACACTGTAATGATGGCTGTAATGTAACCTTGGCTACTCATACAGTAGAGTGTATCTTAACTGTTGTCTGACTGGCATTCACTTCAATCATTCATTCATTCATTTAGTTTTTTGCTTTTATTTATAAAAGACATCATATGTTCTATGTCAGAGTGTTTTCACTGTACATTCATACATTTTTTTCTACAGCAAAACTCTGTTCCCCAACATCAGAAACACCTCGCATAAGATTCGTGCGGAGCTGTTGATAAGATCTCGGAGCGTTGATATTTGGGTGGTAGCTCACATAGGAAACTCCTCGTGTATGTCACCACGGAGGTCCGTTACACTCAAGCACATAGGTACAGGAGGGTTTTCTTTAACCATTCAGTCACACTTTCAACAAATTTCCTTGTGATTGTAAAATACAAAATATGTTTATTGCTCCCTCAACAGTGAAATATGAAGCACCCAGAAATATTTTGGTGTCCTGGGGGAAAAACAAAAACAACCTCATCTTAAGATGGCCATGGCCAGCTGCAGAGAGTTATCCTGCTGTAGCAGAGGTGTGCTTGAGAAGAGATGGACATCCATCAGAATCATGGGAAACAGTGAGGCCTATTGGGAATCTGTCATCTTAATCTTAAAGTACAGGTTTGATATGACCTAATAACCTTTTAAATTTTTTATCTGTTTTGCAGAGATTAACAAACGTCACCATTAATGAATCCATGTGTGAGTATTGTCATGTAGTCCTTCCTTTAATTGAATGAAATCATGTTTGCCTTATACAGAAAAGTCATATCTTATTCATAGACAATAATGGTTTTAAGTATAAAGTACTAATCAAAATCAATTTTAGGCCCCAGGATGGAGTACACTACCGTTCAAAAGTTTGGGGTCACTTAGAAATTTCCTTATTTTTGAAAGAAAAGCACTTTTTTTCAATGAAGATAACTTTAAACTAATCAGAAATACACTCTATACATTGCTAATGTGGTAAATGACTATTCTAGCTGCAAATGTCTGGTTTTTGGTGCAATATCTACATAGGTGTATAGAGGCCCATTTCCAGCAACGATCACTCCAGTGTTCTAATGGTACAATGTGTTTGCTCATTGCGTCAGAAGGCTAATGGATGATTAGAAAACCCTTGTGCAATCATGTTAGGTCTGCAATGCTGTAATTGCTGCAAATGGAGGATTCTTTGACGAAAGCAAAGTTTGAAGGAAAAAATTATTATTTCAAATACAAATTATTATTTCTAACCTTGTCAATGTCTTGACTATATTTTCTATTCATTTTACAACTCATGGTGGTAAATAAGTGTGACTTTTCATGGAAAACACAAAATAATTGTCTGGGTGACCCCAAACTTTTGAACGGTAGTGTATGTGCATGGAGTTCATGTCATTTATTTATGGAAATCTTATCCTGTTTGCAAAACTTGATCAAAAAAAACCCAGCAAAAAGTGCAGAGTTAAAAAATAACCCAACCATAACCATGCTGCTGAGTCTCTATAGGACAGAACATGCACCCACGTGACTGGGCTGCCCCATTTAACCATGATGCTGGGTTATTTTTCGACTCAAAAAATAGTGGGTGGAATTGACTCTACCGCTGGGTTCCAGTTTACCCGACATCGGTTTTACTGCTGTAACAAACTGCAATTAAAAAAAAGTTGAAAGTACATAATTTAGCAAATGAAACATATTTCAGTCTAAGTGAATCAAGTTTAGTCTATTTTAATCAAATTATATGAACACCACATGAAATGATATAAACACCACATGAATTTGTTGACTCTTTTGTATGAAGGGGGTCAGTGAAGCCCAAATGGTGCCATCTAGCAGGGAATTAAACTAACAATTTCCCACACTGGAGTCCAGAATTCTATCTGTGTCACCAGTTGGTCAAATGCTTTGACATATCCACTCTCCAGATTTTCACACCATCCTGATGACAGAGATGCATTAAGGATTTCTGTCTCCTCACCATGTCACCTCTCTCCAGTTGGGTCAAGCTTACTCATCCAGCTGTTCAGCTGCTAATAAACCCCTGAAAATCCATTTGACCCAGCCAGAACAAACAAAGTGTTCATAATACTCCAAAAAAATCCTGAACTTTGACCCAGCACAATTAACCCAGCAATGTGCTTATAAAAATAACAGCATTTTTTTGGTGAGTGCCTTGGCAGTCCAATGAAAACCTTAAATTGCAGAGCAGAGTTCTTTCTCTTATTTGTGCATTGTACTTTAACATTTTCAAGACTTATAAGACTTTTTGTGTTTTTACAAGCAAGACAAGGGGCCATATTACAAGGACCATAATCGGTTGTCTCTGATGTAGAATGCATTTATGGGCGATTCCAAGTTCATTTCCTTATCACGGCAGCGCAAAAGCAAATGTTCCTCTGGGCTCAAGGTGCGAAGAGGTCAGTCCAATCCAAAACGCTCCTGCCCATCCATTTAATACAAAGAGGCTGTAAGAGTTTGGACAGGGCTGTGCTCATGTCCTTATTTTATGTTCATATGTTACCCTTCTGTTATTCTCAGGACACAAGTTCAGCCATGTCCTCGCCCTTTGTTAGTTATTTTTCTTTGTGTTTCCCTCTTAAGTTATGTATGTTTAATGTTCATGTTTATTATTATTATTATCATTATTGGTCTGTTATGTTCCAAGTCTGTGTCACTATGGTCTGGGTCTCTGTCGTAAGTATTGCCTGAGTTATGTTTTCTCTGTGATCCTCTGTTCATGTTCTGTGTGATTGTGGGTGTGCAGACCCGCCTGTCCCACTGTCTCTCCTCTCATCATGTTTCAGCTGGTTGTCATGATTGCTCTCCCCACCTGTGTTGTATTGTCTTGATTATTCCCCTTGTCTATATATTGTGTGTGCTTTTCCTTGTCTGATGTGGTGTCATTATTGTCTTCTGTTCGGTCCTGTCTGTAAGTAATCTGCCAGTGTTCATTCTAGTCTGATCCAGCTATGTCAGTTGGTCTGTTAGCCTTTTATTTCCCTTTGCAGCCCTCGCGCTGCTGTTCATTTGTTTTTAAAGTCAGTTAATAAATTATCATTTCTGCACTGTATCTCTGCCTGCGTCTGAGTCCTGTGCCCACACAACCTTGACAGAATGACGCCCCCCATTAAGGACTCAGCGGGCAAGTTTGGCAGGAGAAGGAAGGGCTTTGGCCAGAATAATTCAGCGGGGGGTTTTGCCCAGATTTCCTACATTGAGGAGCGTTTGGGCGGGCGAGCGTGCATCCCTGACAGCACCATCCAGCCGCGCACCAGATCAGTATTTCCAACTCCTGTCTCTGGTGCACTGTCTCCCGCCATCACCGCCGCTCCTGCGCTGTCTGCCGCCACCATGGTTTTTTCTGAAGTTTTGCCCATGCTGGGTGGAAACCGGCTGGTTTGGAAGGAGGACCTACCAGCCACGGCTGCGGACATATTGGAGCAGGAGGCGCAGAGGCAAGCAATCTTTGCACAGAATGACATCCTGCTGGTATATAAGCCTTGGCTTGCTCTGGAGGTACTTTTTCCAGCGTGTGAGGACCAGTCACCATCTAAAGGGCCAGCGGGGAAGCAAGCTACGAGGAAGCATTGCTCAGCTCGCCACCCGGGTCCTTCACTCGAAGTTTCACAAAGAGATTCTGCTGCTGTGGCCCTGCCCCCCTCGAGTGCTTCATCAGCAGCAGCTTCAGCGGCTGGAGAGCAGGACATCTTTGCGTCTCAGCCATTTGTTCCAGAGGGACACATCTCAGCTCCACTCCATCAAGCAGAGATTCTCAGTCAGACGAGTTTCAGCAGTTTCTGGGAGGACTCGCCTGACGCTTCAGCAGCAGCAGAGCGGGAACATGGGCAAGTATCTTATCATTATTTCACATCTATAAATGAAAGGTCTTGTCCTGCTCCTGGGAATGGGGCTCAGCGACAGCCACCCACCACTGCTGAGCTCTCTCTCCCTGTCTCTGCTGTATACTCTGCTGCTGCTCCTATATCTTCACCTGCCTCCTTGTTTCCCTCTCTCCCGAGCTCTATGTCCAGAGTCCCTCCAGCTCCTGCTTTCACGCACGAGGATACTGCCTGCTGTGAGGAGCTGCAGTGCCTCATCAAAGAACTGGGGGAATGCTTCGCACTTTGTCATCAGAGGGATAAGTAGCAGGACTTGGCATGGAGAAGGGCTCGTTGGATCACTGCTGCCAAGCCCCACCTGTGGGAACATATTCCGCCCCTCTTCAGATGACTGGCGCCTAGCGGCTGCCCCGGCCTTGGATGCGCTCTGCAGAGCGTGCCCAAATGCCAGGTCACGTTTTGTTACCTTGTATTCATACATGTGTAATGACAATAAAGTTGGATCTCATCATCTCATCTCATTTCGTGCTCTCCAGTGAGTTTTCCTGCACACCAGAGATGGATGAGCTATTTGCTTTTGAGCCGGAGGTCAGAGGACCTCCAACTGTTGTGTCAAAGGTTGGAGCACCTCCACCTGTCAAGCCAGAGGTCAGAGGATCTCCACCTGTCGAGCCTGAGGTTGTCACCCCTGCAGCAAGAAACCAGGAGCCAAAGCAAGTACTTTTTCCATTAAATTCTACAACTATTTTAGAAAAGACTTGCCATACTCCAGGTGGGGGGACCCAAGTGCACAGCCCACCAGTTCTTAGGTCCTCCCCATCAGTCTCTGCTGCTACTGACTTTGGTGTCACTTCATTGACCACCTGTTCTTCTCCCCCATCCGAGGTGGTCATGTCAAGGATGGAGCTGCAGGAGGACCACAGTCTACCCGTCGTCCAAGAGGTCAGGAGACCTCCACCCATCGCAGTTTCTGAGGGCGAGCAGTTCACTCCACCCATTGCAATTCCTGAGGTTGAGGCCGGCGTGCCTCCATCGTTGCTTCCTATGGCCATCAAGCTCCTGTAAGCGGTCACCGAGGTCGGCGCGCGCCTGTCATTGTCGGACTCTCCAACTATTGGTTGCTGAACTTAAAACTCGTCTCTGCAGTTTGCTAAGCTAAAGTTCCCCCTGCTGTTATCTGTTCCAGAGTCCAGCGCTCTTCTGTCAGATGTTTCTGAGGGCTGTGCACCTCAGCCGCCAGCTACGGAGCTAAAAGTGCCTTCATCACCGGTTACATGACTAACTGCTCACCTGTCATCGATTTGTGAATTAAAAACTTCTGTCATTGTCTCCTGAACCAAGAGTTCCTGCATGGGTGTCTCCTGAGCTAAAAGCCCCCTTGTTTTCAGTTTCTGAAGCAAAAGGTTCTATATTGGTAACTCCTGAGCTAGAAATATCTGTGTCATTAGCTTCTGAGCACGAGATTCCAATCTTAGTTTCTGAGTTCCTGACTTGCTTTGTTCTTTGGTCCGGTGGTCTAGGGACTCTGGGAGACCACTCAACACTCAGTGCTCTGGTCTGGGGTCTCATGGATCTGGATAGGCCCCCTGATCCACCTTGCCCTCTGGTCGTGTGGCCCTGGGACTCTGGAAAACCACCTGACCCATTTGGTGTTGAACTTTGGGATCATGGCCCTTGTTTATCATGGTCGTGTTTGGTTTTGGACTCTGGGGGGTGGGGTGTTTTGGCCGGCCTGGCCTTGGACTCCCACCACCTACCGCCCTTGAGAGGGAGGTGGTCTAGGGACTCTGGGAGACCACTCAACACTCAGTGCTCTGGTCTGGGGTCTCATGGATCTGGATAGGCCCCCTGATCCACCTTGCCCTCTGGTCGTGTGGCCCTGGGACTCTGGAAAACCACCTGACCCATTTGGTGTTGAACTTTGGGGTCATGGCCCTTGTTTATCATGGTCGTGTTTGGTTTTGGACTCTGGGGGGTGGGGTGTTTTGGCCGGCCTGGCCTTGGACTCCCACCACCTATCGCCCTTGAGAGGGAGGTACTGTAAAGGTTTGGCTGTGCTCATGTCCTTATTTTATGTTCATATGTTACCCTTCTGTTATTCTCAGGACATGAGTTCAGCCATGTCCACGCCCTTTGTTAGTTTTGTTTCTTTGTGTTTCCCTCTTAAGTTATGTATGTTTAGTGTACATGTTTATTATTATTATTATTGGTCTGTTATGTTCCAAGTCTGTGTCACTGTGGTCTGGGTCTCTGTCATAAGTATTGCCTGAGTTACGTTTTCTGTGTGATCCTCTGTTCATGTTCTGTGTGATTGTGTGTGTGGAGCCCCGCCCATCCCGCTGTATCTGCTCTCATTGTGTTTCAGCTGGTTGTCAAGATTGCTCTCCCCACCTGTGTTGTATTGTCTTGATAGCCTTTTATTTCCATTTCCAGCCCTTTGGCTGCTGTTCATTTGTGGTTAAGTTTAGTTAATAAATTATTGTTTCTGTACCATATCTCTGCTTGTGTCTGAGTCCTGTGCCCACACAACCTTGACAGAGGCGCATTCTCTAAAGTGAACTCTGATCATGATGGCTGGTTTAAGATGGGTTTTGCACTGGCCAAAACCTGTGTGTGTGAGCAAAAATGCATGTAATAGTAACGCTGCTTAGTAATAAGGAAGACATAAGGAAGACATCAATCATAGTTGATGCCCAGCAAGTTATTTGTAGAGAGAATAAACAGTAAGAATGCTGGGCTGAAAAGGCAGCTGAATGGTTTAACAAAGTGTGGACAGATGCAACACACAGACAACAATGGGTTTGAAACTTCAGAAAAAGAGGATGATGCAAATTTTCATAAACTTTAACGATGGTGCATAAGATGCTTCCAGCCTATGTGGAGATGGAGTGCTCCCTCTCCTGTTGCTTTTACTGACCGAGGGTCTCCCCAGTCTCATGCGAGGGTCTGCTAAGGTTTGCAGCTCTTTATCCTGGGGGGTGACGGGTGGCAGTTGGGGCGCTTGCTGGGGAAGAACCGCTATGGTAGGTGCAGTGCAGGCCTCAGCCTGGCTGGAAACCCAAGGGCAGACAGCCGAGGCAGATGTGGGCACATCTCCTTTCTTTCCGGGAAGTTCCAGTGAAAAGTAAAACACTGCACAGTCCTTGTTAATTAATTTATTCACCTAAAATAAACACATTAATGCCTAATAAAGCAAAAATGTGGATGGAGTAAAAATCTTCAGACTGACACGCCTCCCCCCGTGCACCACCACATCCACACCAGAAAGCACACATGCTCCCTGTTCATTCATTCATTCCCTTAAAAAAATACATACATTAATGCCTAATCTATAGGCTTCAATGGTAAGTCTGTAATTAAAATCAGTATGCGGATGGAATAGGGGCAGCGCGGTGGCGGAGTGGTTAGCACTGCGCCAGCACAGTAACTCACCTTTGGCCAGGGGATCCTGGGTTCGATCCCAGCCCCCGACCAACAGTGATCTGTGTGGAGTTTGCATGTTCTCCCCGTGTCTGCGTGGGTTTACTCCGGGATTTCTCCAGTTTCCTCCCACATGCCAAAAACATGCAAGTTAGTTTAATTGGCATCAAACTGGGGATTCTAAATTGTCCTTAGGTATGACTGTGAGAGTGAATGGTTGTCTGTCGCTCTGTGTTGGCTCTGCGATGGACTGGCGATCTGTCCAGGGTGTACCCTGCCTCTCGCCCAAAGATGCTAGGATAGGCTCCAGCCACCCCCCCCCCACCCCCCCGGCGACCCGAAAAGGATTAAGCGGAAGAAGATGAATGAATGCGGATGGAATAAAAAACTTTTGTGAGTGATCGTATTATAATTCAATTCAATTCAATTCAATTCAACTTTATTTATATAGCGCCATTTCACAACAACAGTCATCTCATAGCACTTTCAACTGTAGGAGAAACCCCCACAATTGCAGAAAGACCACAGCAATCAATATAATCAAAAATGACAGGTTATGGGGTACCCCCCCCACAGCAGCCACGGACAAACACAGCGCTCGACTAGAGCAATTAACAGGACAGTGAGATGTGTGTGTTGAGATCAATAGGCAGCCTTCCTGTGCTTAGTTCAGGCACCAGCATCCTGTGGATATGTATGACGCAAATGCAAACATTCATGCTTCCTGCTCGCATTGTGGTACAAATGTCACATGTCTGAATGCATTTCCTTTGATGATAAAATGCCTTTGATGTATTGTCCGTTGCTGGGTATTTAAGTGGCTGAATTCATATGTTCACCCTCTGTTCTTCTTCTGACTGCTTCGGACTACAGCTCATGAGAGCCTGAGAGCGATCCCCAGCATGCTTATACAGCAGCTGGGGTGAGCTCCGTGATGGCGATGATTTGATCAATAAACTTCATTAAAACTCCAGACGCCGTGTCTTATTATAACATCGCCACAAGGTGATTATATTATGACTGTTACAACTCTCCATTAAAATAATAGAAAATCCCAGTGCATGCTGTTTCCTCCTGAGCGCCGAAGTTGCACAATTTCAAAACACACCACTGAAATAGCATTAAATAATGCACTTCTGACGACAGACCTTTTTCTTGATCAAAAGCAGATTGTCATGAAATCAATCAATCAATCAATCAACCTTTATTTGAATAGCACTTTTTAAACATTAGTGTCATAAATGCCCTTTTCAGGGCATGAATGAGGCACCAAATGCCAACAGTGAATTTGTATATTTATTAACAAAAAGTAGCAAAATAACAAGCCACGAGGGGCAGAACACAAACTATACATGCAGCCCAGAGGGGTGAAATAATGAGTGAAATAAAAAGTCACAATATAACACAGCCAGGGAGAAACCTTACACTGTACATCAAGAAGTGGAGCCGGGCGTGGGGACTCCAGTCTGCATAAGGCGAGGTCGCAGCGAGGAGTGAGCCTCAACTGCCACCTTAAATAATAACACTCAGGGCTAAGGGCCAACAGGTGAGGAGAAAACGTAATCACTTAATCATACTCAGCTGTGACAGGGCCCAGGCCGGCTTGACAGCTGGAGGTCTGGTCACAGCGCTGTCATAGTAAAAGCACCAGAGATAAAAAATAATTACAGAACTAGAAATACAAAGAAAAAGGGAAAATACTGAGTGACTCAAGTGCGGATCTGCTCCGTGCTCGGATCACCACAATTAGATGCTGTGCAAAGTGCTTTACATAGATAAAAACAGTAGACACATTTATTTACATGTATTACACGATACATCCCCACCCCTTCCAACCCTCCCATACACACACACACACACACACACACACACACACACAGAGGCACATACATCACCCCCTACTTCTCTTAGACACATAAAATAAAATGCAACATAATAGTAGTAGTAGTAGATTAGTTTATTTGACAGGGACAGTGCAATAAACATAGACAATTAATCAAAGACAATCAATCTGATGTGTTGCACATAGAGTGTATAGCTATTAGCTAATTCGCAACTCTTGTCCCTGGATGGGCTTTAGAAAAAAGAATCAAGATAAAAAATATACACAATAACCACATACATCAATGCAGAAAAATTATAAATACACAATTATAAATATTATAAATATTATAAATACACAAATATAACAGCCTGACTCACATTTAACATAAATATTATAAATATTATAAATACACAAATATAACAGCCTGACTCACATTTAACACATATAACATAACTCACATTTGCCTATTTCAGGCCTTCCTCCCTCCGTCACTCACTATAAACAAACACATTTATTCCTTCCCTTCATTCACTCTCACTTTGCAGACAATTAATTCATACATGAGTACATTCTTGTTTATTTTTCAGCCAGTTTTTAACATTTTTAGTGAATGTTTTAAAGTCCGTTATTATTTTAATTTCATTTGGCATTGTGTTCCAGATGTGACTGCCCTTTATAGAGAAAGCTGTTTGTCCAAATGTGGTTCTGCGGTGGAATATTTTACAGTTATTGTTAACAGAACTCCTGGTGGCTCTGCTGCTGTCCTGTCTTTGGACGAAACCAGCAAGTGGCTCGGGTGCTGATTTATGGAAACATTTGAACATTAATTTCAGAAGACAGAGGTCAATGAAGCTCTCAAAACTCAATAGGTTGTATTTTTTTAAAACATTACAGTGATGCCACCTAATGGGCTTTTTGTCCAAGATTTTTAGGGTTTGATTATATAATGAACCTATATGTCTTATTGTGGAAGGGGCTGCTTGAGCCCAGACTGTCAAACAGTATGATATATGAGAAAAAACCATAGAATGCATATACAGTGCAGCTGCTTCGTAAGGTATGTAATATCTAATTAATTTAAAGCAGTTCAGATTTTTTTTTACTGTTTTTGAAATTTTCTTTATATGAAGATTAAATTTGAGTTGAGGATCTAGTACAATGCCAAGGTATTTGAATTCTGTAGCTAAACTGATGTCATGATCATGTATATTAACTTTAAAATGTTGCAGGTTACATTTTTTGATTGAAAAGCACATTGAGACTGTTTTCTGAAGGTTCAGCAATAGATGGTTCTTGAGGAGCCACTCTTGGACATCAACCATACTTGTAGACAGTACATCTGCAGCCTGTGCTGGAGTCTTGGCAGCTGTGTAAATAACTGCATCATCTGCATAAAGTTGGCATGTTGCAGCTGAGCAGTGTAACGGCAAGTCATTAATAAAAATGCTGAAAAGTAAAGGACCAAGAATGGACCCTTGTGGGATACCCATGCGGTTGTTTAAAAATGAGGATTTATCCTGGTGAACTTTTACACACTGTTCTCTATTCTGGAGATAAGATGCAAACCATTCTAATGTATTTGGGGAGAAGTTAAAAGATACCATTTTGGATAAAAGCAAACTGTGGTTTACAGTATCGAAAGCCTTTTTGAGATCTAGAAAAACAGCTCCTACCACATTACCCCTGTCCAAGGACTGTTTGACGTTTTCAATAAGGCAACAATTTGCTGTTTCTGTTGAGTATCCTGGTCTAAAACCAAATTGATGTGGATGAAGAAGTTGACTGTCTTGTAAGTAGTCTATCAGCTGTGTAGCTACAACTTTTTCAAGAACCTTAGATAGGACTGGTAAAATAGAGATTGGGCGGTAATTGCATATATCGTCTTTACTGCCTGATTTATGAACTGGTATGACGACAGCTTTTTTCCAGCCAGATGGAAATGTACTAGACCTAATGGAGAGATTAATGAGGTGAGTCAGTGGTTTGATTAATATTTTGCTGTGCATTTTGAGAAAGGAGGTGCTCATATTGTAGATATCATTAGTTTTTGAGTTTGACAGTGTTTTAACAATACCAGCAATTAACTTTTCATTTACCTCATCGATGTGAAAAGTATCTGTTGGAAGTATGGAATTTGTGTTGTTGAGCACATTTGGCAGCACAAAATTTTTTGTTAAGTCTTCCACAGAGCCCACAAAGTGTGAATTAAATTCATTTGCCAAAGTAGCCTTGTCACTGACGGTCTTGCCATTGATTCTAAGTTCCTTTACCCCCTTCTGATCGTTTTTTTTATTAGTTAAGTTATTTAAATGCCTCCATAGGGAACTGTTGTTACCCTTTGCATGATCTATCAGTTTATTGTAATAAGATATTTTTGATTTTCGCAGCTCATGTACCACTTTATTTCTTAAACTTTTGTACACAAGGTGATCATTTTGTAGTTTGGAGGTTAGTGATGTTTTCAGTGCATAGTCTCGCCTCTTCATAAGTTTTCTTATTTCATTATTTAACCATGGTAGGCTAATCTTCTGTTGTCTACTTTTAATTTGCTTTGAAAATTTTTCTATAGACTTTGTGATTGTTGCAGTTATAAAATTACAACAATCATCTACTTCACATGTTGCCATGAGCTGCTCCCAATTTTGATTCTCTAAGTAATGTTCAAACTCCTCATTTTTTGATTTGGGGATAATAAAATTTGATTTGTCAATATCGACTCCCCCAAAATACTGTAGTCGCTTTTTAGTAAGTTTCCTGACAGCAAGAACCATGTTATGATCTGAGAGACCAGTTACAAGATTATAGGTTCTGGTTATTCGTTCTGGTTTATTAGTAAATACCATGTCAATAAGTGTTCTGGATTGTTTGGTTATCCTGGTGGGTCCTTTGATGATTTGCTGGTAATTAAATTTAGTCATGAGGCTTTTCAGTTTTTGTTTGTCTTTTTTATCAGACCAGTTGATATTAAAGTCACCATGAATTATTGTTTCTCTGTTCTTCTCAAGTTGTTTAACCAGATCACTTAATTCATTATAAAAGGAAGAGTTGTGTGACGGTGGGTTGTACACTACTGCAATGTTGAAATTCATTACCGGAGAGAGACATACATTAACAGCTAAACATTCAAGTGAAGTATTCAAATCAACCAGTTGACATTTATATTTCTCTTTGATGTAAATTAAAACACCTCCTCCCCTCCCTACCTGCCTGTCTTTTCTAAAACACTGGTAGCCCACAATATCGATCATATTAGTGTCTATGTTCCTGTGTAGCCAGCTTTCTGAGAGACAAAGGTAGTCCAGATTTGAGTCCAACAGCAACACCGAAATCTCATCTCTTTTGGGGATTATGCTCCGTATGTTTAAATGACCGCCGAGGATCCCCTTTGGTTTAGCCTTGGTGTCCCAAAGAACTCGTGCATGATTAACAGTTTGGAAAAATAAATGTTGTTTTTGCTTTTGTACAGCTCGGTTTTGTGCTAACCCAGTGGTCTGCTGTTTAATAGTGGCAGGTCCAGGGTTAAGGTGAATATCTCCTGCCAGAAGTAGCAGAACTAACAGAACTTTAATTGTATATAGTGATGTGCATGAGATTGTGCACTGCCACACCTTTTTGAAATAAGCCTCCACCTCTCAGCGCAAAGCGGGAACACTGTCTACTGGTAATTAGATGGCGTGACACAACGGGAAGTCTGGTGCAAAAATCCGTTGATGACAGTCAAAAGAGGGCCCATAATGTACAGTTTAATTTGATTTAAATATAGTTTTTGTATTTTTTGGCTACTGTAGTATAGTTTATTTTTACTGTAGTATAGTCAGCACATCAATCTAATTAATTTGTTACACTTTTTTTATCAGCATGGGAAAGGATTTGAAAAACTTAACTTATTTTGACTAACTTTAAGTACTAATCTATAGTAATTATGCTTAAATGGTACATTGCAGCAACTCTAGTGACTTTTTGTTGACATGTTTTTTGCACATATTTGAAGGACTGAACTTTGCATTAAAAACAAACCCACAATATCTCTAGACTAAATTTGTTTTAACTTTATTTAAAATGTGCCAAAAGGGGAGCTTTTAGTTAAATTTCTGAGTCAGTTGTTCACATCAGATCAGAATGCAAGCTAAACGTGTTGTCCATCCATCCATCCATCCATCTTCTTCCGCTTAATCCTTTTCGGGTTGCGAGGGGGCTGGAGCCTATCCAGGCATCTTTGGGCGAGAGGCAGGGTCCACCCTGGACAGATCGCCAGTCCATCACAGGGCCAACACAGAGAGACAGACAACCATTCACTCTCACAGTCATACCTAAGGACAATTTAGAATCCCCAGTTTTTTGATGCCAATGAACCTAACTTGCATGTTTTTGGCATGTGGGAGGGAACCGGAGAACTCCCGGAGTAAACCCACGCAGACACGGGGAGAACATGCAAACTCCACACAGATTCTCTCTAAACGTGCTGTCGGTTACCGAATCTTCAACAAGCAATCACATTGTTTTTTCTAACGTGAGAACTTGTTGAAAATGCAAAGGAGGAAGAATGATGTAGCACAATTTTTAAAAAATCAAGTAACAAGATTTCCTCTTTTTATGTGAACAGACCAGATCAATGCAATGAATCTCATGAAGGATTCAGTCTACCAGGTTAAAATCAGGCAGCGATCCAATAAATGCATAGAACCACTGTGGAGCGACTGGTCTTCAGTTGTGATTGTTCCTGCAGGTAAGCACTTGTTATTTAGACAAATTGTTTCACCCACTTTATTGCTTGTTTGAATTACTACATATATTTATATTTTTAGAAGCAAAAGCTAATTGCCAGTCAACTGATTGCCTATATGAACTTCAAAAGAAATAATGGACTATCTGTAGTTGATTAGAGTTTCTGTTTTATGAGCTGTGGTCTCAAATTGAATATTATAGATCCAAAGATTGAACAAGATGCCACAAGATAAAGTTGTAAATCTTCTTTGGAAAGCACAGCACGTTTTGGAGGAAAGAATCACCAAAATGCATCCTAATAGTATAGTTTCCCATCCCTTGCCCAGAATGTAGAATATACAGTTGAAACCAGAAGTTTACATACACTGTATGAAAAGACACATAACCTTTTTTCCCATCACTGTCTGACATTAAATCAGACTAAACGCTCCCTGTTTTAGGTCAGTTAGGGTTATTAAAATTATTCCTATTTGTGAAATATTTTTTATATTTGCTAAATATTTTTTAGAGAATTTTTTATCACTTTCTTCAAAGTCAGAAGTTTACATACACGAAAGGTGGATTCTGACCAAACATTACTAAATTTACTCCCTCAAATATATTGAGTTAACATGTACTCACATCGTACGACTAAATTTACTAGTGTTTGGTCTGAACGCACCTTTAGATTACTATGTCTTTAAACAATTTAGGAAAGCCCAGATGATGATGTTATGGCTTTGGAAGCTTCTGATAGATTACTTGACAACATTTAAGCTAATTGGAGGCACACCTGTGGGTGCATTTTAAGGCACACCTCAAACACATTGCTTCCTTGTGTGACATCACAGGAAAATCAAAAGAAATCAGCCAAGATATCAGGAAAAGAATTGTAGACCTCTACAAGTCTGGTTCATCCTTGAGTACAATTTCCAGATAGCTGAAGGTGCCACATTCATCTGTTCAAACAATTATACACAGGTATAAACACCATGGGAATGTCCAGCCATCATACCACCTAAGAAGGATATGGGTTCTGTGTCCCAGAGATGAATGTGTTTTGGTGTGAAATGTACGTATCAACCTCAGAACAAAAGCCAAACACCTTGTAAAGATGCTGGCTAAAGCTGTTAAAAGAGTGTCATTATCCAGAGCGAAACAAGTCCTGCACCAACATGGGCTGAAAGGCCACTCAGCAAGAAAGAAGCTATTACTCCAGAAGCAATATAAAATAGCCAGATTACACTTTACAAATACACACAAGGATGAAGACCTTAATTTTTGGAGACATGTCCTGTGGTCTTATGAAACTAAACTAAACTTTAACTGTTTGGCCATAATGACCATCATTACATTTTAAGGAAAAAGGCAGAAGCTTGCAAGCCTAAGAACACTATCCCAACTCGAAGTACAGGGGTGTCAGCATCATGTTTTGGGGGTGTTTTACTGCAGGAGGGACTGGTGCACTTCACAAAATTGATGGCATCATGAGGAAAGAACATTATTTGGAAATATTGAAGCAACATCTCAAGACATCAGCCCGTAAGTTAAAGGTTGGGTGCAAATGGGTCTTCTAAATGGACAATGACCCGAAGCATACCGCCAAATTAGTTATAAGTGATTTAAGGACAACAAAGTCAATGTTTTGGAGTGGCCATCACAAAGCCCTGATCTCAATTCCATAGAAAATTTGTGGGCAGACCTGAAAGATGTGTGCGAGAAAGGTGGCCTACAAACCTGACTCAGTTACAACAGTTCTGTCAGGAGGAATGGGCCAAAATTTGTGGAATGATACCCAAAACGTTTGACCCAAGTCATACAGTTTAAACGCAACACTACCAGTACAAAGGAAATATATGTAAACTTCTGACTTTGAAGAAAGTAATTAAAAATTCTCTAAAAAATTATTTAGCAATATAAAAAATATTTAGCAATTAAAAATAATTGTGGTAATTCTAACTCAGCTAAAACAGCAAAAGTTTAGTCTGGTTTAATGTCAGACAGGGAGAAAAAACAAGGTAATGTGTCTTTTATACAGTGTACTGTATATAAACTTCTGGTTTCAACTATATAAGTGACTGTGAAAATAACCGCATACAGTGAGATGGGCAGAGAAGAGTGAGAGGAAAGTTTTTGTTTTACCTCGTAGCCCTGTGTTCCATCTGGAACACCTGCCAACCCAGTCTCGCCAAAGTATTACAAATAACATGTTTGTAATGTTCACCATTGTCACTGCGCATGCATGAAACAACACCTGTTTTACCACCACTGAATTTTCTTATTGTTGGTGGGTGGAGGATGGTGGATGGTACAAACCGAGTGCTGTCACTCAACAAGTCCAGGGTCATATCCAACGCTATCTGTTTCTCACTTCTGAATTTGTTTTTCATTCTTTAGTTTAGGTTAAGACGTACACTCCAATAATAGTTAGGATTAGGGAAAGCGGCAGATTTAGACACTTCTCCCACTCAAACCTCACCTGTACATGCTTTGCATTTCTCAAAAGTGTGTTATTTACAGTACTTTTTGTGCAACTGGGTTGCGCCTGCAATGTTTGAAAGTACTGAACAAATGTGATTCTCACCCACCGCATCTCAAGCCTCCAAAGTTAAAGATTAATATCTGTTAACTGACAGTTAAAATGAAGAGAGCAGGACGTTTATTGTTATACTAACTACCATTTTATCTCTCCATGGAAGAACTTGAAGAAAAACCTGAAATTACCACGAAAATAAGACGCATAAACGGCATCCGAGAGGTGACTTTAACTTGGCGGGTAAGTCTGGGCAGGGTAAACAACAATTAAAATTTAAATTGGAGCAACAACCATTAAAAAGTCAAACATTTTCCTTTGCTGTATTGGGGTAATGTGCTATGAAGCAACAACTATCTCCAAAGATATGATGAGTGAAGTGCATAACAAATTTCCAAGCTCTCTGTTTCATTCATGAAATGGTAAATCTATATTTGCATATACAGTAAATCACCTCGGTACTAAAAACCTACTCCAGATTCATGAATCCATGCATTTTGTTCCAGCCACATGTATGCAGTCAGCTCATAATTCAAAATATTTAAATGAATCAATAATCAAAAACAAAGTCTGGTTTGTGTTAAATATACACTGCCTGGCCAAAAAAAGTCACCACCTGGATTCAACTAAGCCCATTGGATAGTTACTGGTCTAGGTCTAGGTTTAGCAACGTTGTGTGCAGGGCTTGACATTAACATCTGCCAACCCACCACTGGCGTGTGAATTCACCAGTGGCAGGTATGACAACCACTTTCACTAGCCACTTTGGTGGGCGTAGACTTCTCAAGCCTCATCTAAATAATAAGCCTATTGCAGTGCAAGACTGTGAAACAACTCCCATAGCACTATCTGCGCACACACAGTATATTCTCATTGGTCTGCTGTTGCTAGAAACAGCCTGGTACACAGGAGAAGATACGGACGGAATCCAAGCTGGGTACAGGTGAAGGCGCAGACGGTCTGCTCCGCAGTTTAGTTAATTTTATAGCCAGTCTGGAGAAACGGTGATGAACTGACAGCTCAGCGATCAGATCACAGGGATAACTGCCCCGATTCCCCGTTGTTCTAGTGGTGAGAATAACTTCTGCTCTCTACCCCCACATTAAGTCCTTCCTCTGTGGTTAAATATGATTATTTTTAGAGCAAGAAGCTCCCATTAGTTGTGCAAACTTAAGTTTTCATATGATCCCCTGTGGCTGGGGATACTAGGAGTACAGTGTACTCCTAGTGCCAGTCCCAAGCCCGGGTAAATGGGGAGGGTTGTGTCAGGAAGGGCATCCAACGTAAAACTTTTGCGAAATCAAACATATGGATCATAATAAATGAGACTTTCATACCAGATCAGTCGAGGCCCGGGTTAACAACGACCACCACCAGTGCTGTTAACCAACAGTATGCCTGTGAAAATTGGGCCTGCTGTTGGTCGAAGATCAAGGAGGAGGAGAGGGGGAAGGCGTGTCAGGAGGGAGAGAGAGAAAAGGAAAGGTAGAAGTGTGGAGGTGAGAGTAAGGATGTTAAATGTAGGGACTATGACTGGTAAAGGCAGAGAGTTGGCTGATATGATGGAGAGAAGAAAGGTAGATATACTGTGTGTTCAAGAAACCAGATGGAAGGGAAGCAAGGCTAGGAATATTGGAGGTGGATTTAAACTGTTCTACCATGGTATAGATAGGAAGAGAAATGGAGTAGGAGTAACCTTGAAGGAAGAATATGTGAAGAGTGTTCAGGAGGTAGAGGGAGTCAGACAGAATCATGAGTTTGAAGATAGAAGTCAAAGGTGTGATGTTGAATGTTGTCAGTGCATATGCCCCACAAGTTGGATGTCAGCTAGAAGAGAAAGAAGAATTCTGGAGTAAGTTGGATGAAGTGGTAGAGAGTGTTCCCAGGGGGAAGGGAGTGGTGACTGGAGCAGACTTTAACGGACATGTAAGTGAAGGGAACAGAGGGGATGAGGAGGTCCTGGGTAGGTATGGTGTAAAGGAGAGAAATGTGGAAGGACAGATGGTTGTGGATCATAAATGGCGACCGCGTGGAAAATGCCCCCGCCTTCAGGTTCCTGGGCACCCACATCAACTCTGACCTCTTCTGGACTGTCAGCACCAAGGCCCTGGTGAAGAAAGTTCAGCAGTGGCTGCACTTCCTCCGTGTCCTGAGGAAGCACAACCTGGACCAGAAGCTGCTGCTAGCCTTCTACACTGCTCAGTGGAGAGCGTGCTCACCTACTGTCTGGGTGTGTGGTACGCCGGCTCCATGGCTGAGAACAGGAAGGCTGTGCAGCAGGTAATCAACACCGCCCAAAAAATTATTGGCAGCCGTCTGCCCTCCCTGGAAAACACCTCCAGAGCCTCCTGTCTCAGAAGGCTCAAGGCCATCACAGGAGACCCTTCACATCCCGCCCACCACCTGTTTAACCTGCTTCCCTATGGACGACAGTTCAGATTGATTAGGTCCCACACCTCCAGACTGATAAACAGTTTCTTCCCCTGGGCCATCCAAACTGCAAACAGTCAGAGGCCCCACCCCCCTCCCTCTGAACGCTCACATGCACAGAACTTAGGACCTTTTAATTACCACTATAACTCACGTGTCTTTACAGTCCTCACTTTCATGTATATTGACCCATCCGTGAAATCACTGCTGAACATATTTTCCATAATCCTTGGGCCATTTTACTCAATTATGTGTTCTGCACTCCGCACTCTTATGTACATAGTTCCACCCGTGAAGCCACTACATACAGTGGGGCAAAAAAGTATTTAGTCAGCCACCAATTGTGCAAGTTCTCCCACTTAAAAGATGAGAGAGGTCTCCAATCTTCATCATAGGTATACCTCAACTATGAGAGACAAAATGAGAAAAAAAAAATCCAGAAAATCACATTGAAGGATTTTTAATGAATTAATTGGTAAATTCCTCAGTAAAATAAGTATTTGGTCACCTACAAACAAGCAAGGTTTCTGGCTCTCACAGACCTGTAACTTCTTCTTTGAGAGGCTCCTCTGTCCTCCACTCGTTACCTGTATTAATGGCACCTGTTTGAACTTGTTATCAGTATAAAAGACACCTGTCCACAACCTCAAACAGTCAGACTCCAAACTCCACTATGGCCAAGACCAAAGAGCTGTCAAAGGACACCAGAAACAAAATTGTAGACCTGCACCAGGCTGGGAAGACTGAATCTGCAATAGGTAAGCAGCTTGGTGTGAAGAAATCAACTGTGGGAGCAATTATTAGAAAATGGAAGACATACAAGACCACTGATAATCTCCCTCGATCTGGGGCTCCACGCAAGATCTCACCCCGTGGGGTCAAAATTATCACGAGAACGGTGAGCAAAAATCCCAGAACCACATGGGGGGGACCTAGTGAATGACCTGCAGAGAGCTGGGACCAAAGTAACAAAGGCTACATCAGAAACACACTACGCCGCCAGGGACTCAAACCCTGCAGTGCCAGACGTGTCCCCCTGCTTAAGCCAGTACATGTCCAGGCCCGTCTGAAGTTTGCTAGAGAGCATTTGGATGATCCAGAAGAGGATTGGGAGAATGTCATATGGTCAGATGAAACCAAAATAGAACTTTATTGTAAAAACTCAACTTGTCATGTTTGGAGGAGAAAGAACACCATACCTACTGTGAAGCATGGGGGTGGAAACATCATACTTTGGGGCTGTTTTTTTGCAAAGGCACCAGGACGACTGATCTGTGTAAAGGAAAGAATGAATGGGGCCATGTATCGTGAGATTTTGAGTGAAAACCTCCTTCCACCAGCAAGGGCATTGAAGATGAAATGTGGCTGGGTCTTTCAGCATGACAATGATCCCAAACACACCGCCCGGGCAACGAAGGAGTGGCTTCATAAGAAGCATTTCAAGGTCCTGGAGTGGCCTAGCCAGTCTCCAGATCTCAACCCCATAGAAAATCTTTGGAGGGAGTTGAAAGTCCATGTTGCCCAGCGACAGCCCCAAAACATCACTGCTCTAGAGGAGATCTGCATGGAGGAATGGGCCAAAATACCAGCAATAGTGTGTGAAAACCTTGTGAAAACTTACAGAAAATGTTTGACCTCTGTCATTGCCAACAAAGGGTATATAACAAATTATTGAGATGAACTTTTGTTATTGACCAAATACTTATTTTACCGAGGAATTTACCAATTAATTCATTAAAAATCCTTCAATGTGATTTTCTGGATTTTTTTTTTCTTATTTTGTCTCTCATAGTTGAGGTATACCTATGATGAAAATTGGAGACCTCTCTCATCTTTTAAGTGGGAGAACTTGCACAATTCGTCGGCCTCCATCGGTCTATGATGACCATGGAAGAGAATCCTAAACGTCTACTCTGCTGGAACAGCACCGCCTGTGGCTGAACAGGCCGATGCGCACCGGTGTTCTACCTTCCAGCGTTGGGCGTTGGTGTGATTCAAGCCTGGGCAGGAAGATATGGAGGACAAGATGTTACCCATGCAGCATGTCCCCCGTCTCCACATCACTGATAAATCCAAAGGAACAGCAGGGCTGCTATAGTTTGGCACCAGCGCCGTCGCAGGAGCTGCCAGAACGATGTTGAGCACAACAGAGAACTGCCTTAGGGGCTCCGACTCCGGATTTTTCCTCAGGGTTGACTCTCGAAACCTTTCCTGTGACCGGGTGTGCCGCAAGGCAGCGGAGGTTTGAAATCAGGGTTTACCTTCCCCTAGATGGGCTACCTTCCCAGGTTGACGAGCCACCATCTACCCGAAGCATCTGGTTTTAAGGCGCCAGAGATCCGCCCTCGCCCCTTCTCCTATTAGTAAAAGCAGTTCCGCCGGGCTTAGAGACTAAACCACACGGGCAGGCTAGGAGTTGGACTTAGTTGTCAGAGGCTTTTCGAGACGCACGCCGTAAGGAGCATTTTATTGGCACAGGGAGCTTAACCCCAGTGCCGCTCCTGGATATGACAACCTTGGAACCACTTGCACAATTGGTGGCTGACTAAATACTTTTTTGCCCCACTGTACCTGTGTGTATACCTATGGGCTATTAATTACTTTTACTTTTATTTTTACTTCAGTCGTATGGTTAACTGTGTGTTCTGTTACTTTTATTTCAAATTCTTCTCACTTACTTTATTGTGCAGTAGCCTGGTGGAGCACCCACAATTTCATTGTGCTGTACAACTGTACAATGACAATAAAGCCTTTTCTAATCTATTCTATTTTGCTGAAAGGATGGAAATGGCTGTGGTGAACACATACTTCAAGAAGAGAGCGGAACACAGGGTGACTTACAAGAGTGGAGGAAAGTGCACACAGCTGGACTACATCTGACATGATGAAATAAACCAGGCTCAAAAGCAGACATGGATGAGACCGTTTGAGTAGTTTTGAACAATTATTGTTTATTTAACAGGGCCTGTGAAAGGATGTGATGGTGGTCTGGCAACCTTGGTGACATAATGTCCAGCTCAGGAAACACGCACGCAGGCTCAGGGAAGATTCAATAGCTTTATTCAACAAGCAGGTGTGTATGGATGAGTGTATGAGGTATGGGTATGTGATGCGGGTGAACGCAGGTGCACAGGAAACAGAGCAGTACGCCGTTCAGCCAGGCAACCCTATGGCGAGAGCAGAGGACAAGGGTAAAGGGCACTACACCAAGACAGGTACAATGAGCGATGTGCTGCTTACTTGTAGGTGACGGGTGGCTGGCGTTGGCCAAGGAAGAAGCCCGGGAGACAGCGTCCTGCTGAGCCAGTGACGACGATGAGGGATGGAGATGACGGGGTTATCCGCCGCCAAGGATTCCACCTGTGCACAGGGGAGAAGACTTGCAAAGAGGTAAGGAGGATGATGCTTACGTGTGAAGCGTAGTTCAGCTGACGTGGGGAGACGATCCAGCTGGGAGAGAATGCCGATGCGAACAGACGGCTCCAGACCGCTGCACAGGGCTGCGTGGGCTAAATAGCCCGTGGCTGACGAGGTGCAGGTGTGCGCACAGCTGAGGCGAATGATGAGCGGCGAGTCGTGACAGTACCCCCCCCCCCCCCCCCAGCAGCGCCTTCTGGCACTGGCTTGTCCGGGTGCGTCCGGTGGAACTCCATGATGAGACTCCTGTCCAACACCAAGGAAGAGCGCACCCAGGACCTCCACTCCGGGCCGAATCCCTCCCAGTCCACCAGGTACTGCAGCCTGCGACCTCGGTGCCGGGAGTCCAAGATGGAGGCGACTCTCCAGGCCGGATGGCCGTCGATCATCAGCGGCGCGGGCGGCGCCTTGGGCGGAGGACAGAGGGGGTCGGAGACCACAGGCTTGATCTTCGAAACGTGGAAGGTGGGACAAATACGGAGGGGGGGAGGGCCAAACGCACAGCCACCAGGTTGACAATCTTAGAGATGGTGAAAGGGCCAATGAAGCGTGGGGCCAGCTTCCTCTTCTCAGTCTTGAGGTTAATGTCGTGTGAGGACAACCAGACTCATTGGCCCACCTGGTAGTCAGGGGCCGGGCTCCTGTGGCGATTCACCGTTGAGC
Source organism: Pholidichthys leucotaenia (assembly GCA_020510985.1). Lineage (NCBI taxonomy): Eukaryota > Metazoa > Chordata > Actinopteri > Cichliformes > Pholidichthyidae > Pholidichthys > Pholidichthys leucotaenia. Next base: position 328,700,043 of record CM035839.1, on the reverse strand, counting down.
TGTTGCGCACCGCCGTGCGTAATAGCGCATCGCGCGCTCTGGTCCACAGACTCCGACAGCGTCTTAGGTGTGCCTGGATGGAGGGAACGGCCAACTCGCCCTCCTGCTCAGGGAACAAAGGTGGGTCGTACCCCAAGGACGCCTTAAAGGGGGACATCCCCGTGGCAGAAGACCGTGCCGTGTTGTGGGCATATTCCACCCAGACCAGGTGCGCGCTCCAGGACGACGGGTTGGAGGAGGTGACACAGCGTAGGGCAGCTTTCAGTTCCTGGTTGGCACGCTCATACTGCCCGTTGGACTGCGGGTGGTGACCGGAAGAGAGGCTCACCGTAGCCCCCAGAGCGTTGCAGAAACACCTCCACACCTCCGAGACGAACTGGGGCCTCCGATCAGAGACGACGTCCACCGGTATCCCATGCAGCCTGACCACATGCTGGACTAGAAGATCCGCTGTCTCCCACGCCGTAGGGAGACCCCGGAGCGGCACGAAGTGGGCAGCCTTGGAGAACCGATCCATGATGGTCAGCACGGCGTCGTAGGTGTTAGAGACCGGGAGACCAGTGACGAAGTCGAGGGCTATGTGAGACCAGGGCCTGCCCGGGACCGGCAGGGGCTGGAGCAGACCCGCGGGGGGAGAATTAGCAGACTTGCCGGTGGCACACACGGGGCACGCCCGGACGTAGTTGGCGACGTCCTTCTGGAGACCTGGCCACCAAAAGGAATGCTGGAGGAGATCCACTAGCCGGGAGACGCCAGGGTAACAGGTGAGTTTGGAGGTGTGAACCCAATGAATGACCTCCCCCCAGACAGTCGATGGAACAAAGAGCTTCCCTTCCAGTCCGCCGCCAGAATCCGGTTCGGTCTCCTGCGCCCTCCGGATCTTGTCCCTGACGGACCTGGAAATTGCCCCCACAACGCACGAGCTGGGCAGGATGGTATGGGGTCTCAGGGGCAAACTGCCTGGAAAGGGTGTCGGGCAGGCCATTTTTAGAACCAGGGCGGTAGGTGATAGTGAAACGGAACCGGGCGAAGAACAAGGACCAGCGCGCCTGGCGGGCGTTCAGTCGCCTGGCAGATCTTAAATATTCCAAGTTCTTATGGTCCGTTAACACCACGAACGGCTGGGCAGCCCCCCTCCAACCAGTGGCGCCACTCCTGCAGCGCGAGCTTGATGGCCAGCAGCTCCCTGTCCCCGACGTCGTAATTGCGCTCAGCAGTGGACAGGTGCCGTGAGAAGGAGGCGCAGGGTCGCTTGACCCCATCGGTGGGTGATCGTTGGGAAAGCACCGCCCCCACTCCCGTATCAGACGCGTTGACTTCGACCAGGCACTGCAGCGCGGGGTCAACCTGGGTCATGACCCAGGAGGAGGTGAACTCCATCTTCAACACCTCGAAAGCCGCTGCAACCTCTTCGGTCCACGGAAAGGGGGTCTTAGGAGAAGTGAGGCTGGTCAAAGGGGCAACGATGGCGCCGAAGTTGGGGACAAAGCGGCGATAAAAATTGGCAAACCTAATGAACTGCTGTACCTACTTTCTGAAGGTCGGCGTGGGCCACTCGACCACCGCCTTAACCTTCACGGGGTCGGGAAGGACTTGATTGTGCGAGATTATGAACCTAGGAAGGAAGTGGTCTTGGTGTAAAACTCGCACTTTTCAGCCTTAACATATAGCCTGTTCTCCAGCAGCCACTGTAGGACCCGCCTCACATGGACCTGGTGTTCTTCCCGTGACCTGGAGAAGATGAGAATATCATCCAGGTAGACGAACACGAAGAGGCCCAGGAAATCGCGTAGGACGTCATTTATGAGGCGTTGAAAAACGGCAAGGGCGTTGGTCAGCCCAAACGGCATTACCAGATACTCGAAGTGACCACTAGGTGTCCGAAAGGCTGTCTTCCACTCATCCCCCTCCCGGATCCGGACGAGGTGATAAGCACTGCAGAGATCCAACTTAGTGAACCAGGTCGCCCCCTGGAGGGAGTGGAAGGCAGTGTCCATCAATGGCAGGGTGCAGCGGTCCTTCTCTGTGATGTCGTTTAGCACCCGAAAATCTATACGGGGCGAAGGGACCCATCCTTCTTCGAGATGAAGAAAAACCCTGCGCCGAGCGGGGACGAAGAAGGGCAGATGATACCTGCATTGAGTGACTCCTTGATATAACTGACCATGGCCTCCCGTTCCGGCGCTGACAGGCTGTAGAGACGTCCGGATGGCAAGGGGGCCCCCGGGCGGATGTTGATGGCGCAGTCGTAGGGCCGGTGAGGAGGGAGCGACATCGCCCTGGACTTACTGAACACGAGGCCCAGGTCATGGAACTCCGGGGCACCAGGGTGAGGTCCGGAGGCGCGGCCGGAAGAGGGGAGGACGGAGTGCAGGCTGCGGACTGGAGGCAGGTGCCCATGCAAAAGGAGCTCCAGGCGGCAATTCTTCCTGTCTGCCAATCCAGCACTGGGTTGTACAGGCGCAACCAGGGGTAGCCTAAGATGACAGGTGACACTGAAGAGGATAGGACATACAGGGTAAGGTCCTCCCGGTGATTACCTGAGATAATTACGGGGATCGGCTGGGTGCGATGAGTCACTTGCCCAAGGGGCGCACGGGAGAGGGTGACCAGACTGAGAGGAGCGGCCAGAGGGTGGCAGGGTATACCCAATTGGGTTGCCAGGCTCTTAGAAATGAAACTTTGCTCTGCTCCTGAGTCCACCAGTGCGTGTGTGAGGTGCCCTGTGGAATTGTGACAGAATCGTATGGGCAGCGACAAACTTGTGAGGGGATTCGCTCGGTTAGAGTCCGCGAGACCCCCTACCGTGACACGCGGACCTCCCTGTTTGGGCTTCTCCGGACAGTGCTCCACGGTATGCTGATCACCTCCGCAATATATGCAGAGGCCCATCTCCCGACGGTGCTGTCTCTCCGCTAGGGGGAGCCTTGGCCGACCAACTACCATTTCCTCCGACTCCTCGGAGGGCCCTGAAGCGGGTAACGCCAGGGGGCGAGACTGGGGCATGCGGACGGAGCCTACACGTGAGCGGACAACTAACTTCTGCTCGGTGGTCCGTTCACGCAGCCTGTTATCTAAGCTAATAGTCAGGGAGATTAGCTCCGACAGCTGTCCCTGGAGATCTCGGCTGGCCAACTCATCCCGCAGACCAGAGTTGAGGCTGCGGAGGAAGATGCTACAGAGTGACTCCTCACCCCAGCCCACCTCCTCCGCTGCGACCCGGAAGTCAATAGCGTAATCCGCCGCTGATCGGCCTCCCTGTTGGAGACCAAGGAGCTGGTCAGAGAGGACGCTATCTTGCCGGGAATGATCAAAGACCTCGAGGAAACTCTGCACCAACTGGTCGTAGAAGAGGTTTGCGTAGCTGGGCTTCGACATGACGGCGTAAGCCCAAGCTAGCGCTCGCCCCTCCAGGAGATTAGCCATGTAACCAATTTGGCTATGGTCTGAGGGAAAATCCCCGGGAACGCGCAGAAACACCGACTCGCACTGCAAGATGAACCCCCGCGCTCCGCCGAGCTTACCGCTGAAGCAGGCGGGGGTTGGAATCAGCGTGAGTCGGGTTGGCGTTCCCGCGGCAGGCTGGCCAGCCACGGGGGTGGCCAGAGCTGCTCCTCCCTGATGAGCAGGAGGGAACACCTGCTGGGGGTCCACACGGTCTAACCGGTGTGTAATGTTCATTAATTGATTCAAAATCACCTGCTGTTGGTGGGCTAATAAATCTAACCGAGCCTCGAGGGTGGAGAAACGGCGTGCGAGCCCGCTGTCTGCTGAGCCGCTCTGCTGGAGCCATACTGACATAATGTCCGGCTCAGGAAACACGCACGCAGGCTCAGGGAAGATTCAATAGCTTTATTCAACAAGCAGGTGTGTATGGATGAGTGTATGAGGTATGGGTATGTGATGCGGGTGAACGCAGGTGCACAGGAAACAGAGCAGTACGCCGTTCAGCCAGGTAACCCTATGGAGAGAGTAGAGGACAAGGGTAAAGGGCACCACACCAAGACAGGTACAATGAGTGATGTGCTGCTTACTTGTAGGTGACGGGTGGCTGGCGTTGGCCAAGGAAGAAGCCCGGGAGACAGCGTCCTGCTGAGCCAGTGACGACGATGAGGGATAGAGATGACGGGGTTATCCGCCGCCAAGGATTCCACCTATGCACAGGGGAGAAGACTTGCAAAGAGGTAAGGAGGATGATGCTTACGTGTGAAGCGTAGTTCAGCTGACGTGGGGAGACGATCCAGCTGGGAGAGAATGCCGATGGGAACAGACGGCTCCAGACCGCTGCACAGGGCTGCGTGGGCTAAATAGCCCGTGGCTGACGAGGCGCAGGTGTGTGCGCAGCTGAGGCGGATGATGAGCAGCGAGTCGTGACACTTGGAGGGGGGAAGAGAAACACAGAGGTGAGCGTATGAACAAAGGGGAACTAAAGACTGAATGCTTGGAATTCATTGAATGATATTTTTTACAGTCTTCTCAGCAGAGAGGAGCATTGAAGGGTTCACCTTTCCAGGGAGACTGGAAGCAGAAGGGACTCCAGGGGACAGGACTACAGGGGATTCACTGCAGGGAAACGTGGCAGGCTGATCAGGCCTGTGTGCTGGGGACAGGGGTGAAGGAACTGTGGGGGAAAAAGGTAAGTCGACTTACTGGGAGTAGGGGAATGTGCACAATCAGGGGAAGGCCAATAATCCAATCCGTGAGGCAGAAAACGGTGGTCAGGCAGGCTAAGGTCAGAAGCACAGGAATCCAATCCAAGCTCAGGCAAACAAGTCCAACAGGCAGACTGGCTTGTAGTCCTAGGACAAAAGTCAGACAAACACACAGATAGGCAGGCAGGAATAACACACAGCTCAGGTAGGATACAAGCAGGCCATCCAGTGTAACCAAGCAGAATGACAGGAGAGCACCCCATATATAGGACATCCCTAAATTGGTGACAGGTGGTGCAATCAACTGCAGGGAGAGTCTAATCAGAGGGGAATGAACAGGAGAAGAACAGGGCAGACAGGAGTCCTGACAGTACCCCCCCCCCCGGCAAAAGGAGCACCTCCTGGTGTAACCCTCAGCTTATCAGGATACCGTTGATAAAAGTCGTGGATGAGTGAGTCATTCATGATGAAAGATCTAGGGATCCACAATCTCTCCTCGGGTCCATACCCCTCCCAGTCGACCAAGAACTGGACACCCCGCCCCCTGTGGCGAGCATCCAAAGTATGTGTCACAGCATAGACGAGGCCCCTGTCTACCATCTTGGGAGGTGGAGGTGGCTTGGAAGGAGGGCACAAGGAACTGGCAAATACAGGTTTGACCAGCGACATGTGGAAAGTGGGGTGAAAGGGGGCAAGGCTCTGATGAGCCAAGGGAGCATGGAGTCGGCTTTGCAGTGAGGAACAACCTGCTGAATATGGTAGAGCCAGGCAGCAACAGAGCGTCTCCTCACTCTTCGCCTCAACATCACCGAAGGCCCAGTCACCTGTGTTAGCGTGTATGCCTTGACACTGTCTTCCACACTGGACACAAAGGACGAGTTCTACGAGAAGCTCGCATCCATCGTCGCAAGCACCCCCAGCAAGGAGCAACTTGTTCTGGGTGACTTCAGTACCAGAATGGGTGAAGATCATGACTCGTGGCCCTCTTGCCTTGGACAGTTTGGTGTGGGCAAAATGAACGAGAACGGCCAACAACTGCTTGAGCTTTGCAGTTACCACGGATTGTGCATCACCAACTCCTACTTCAAGACCAAGCCTCAGCACAAGGTCTCTTGGAGACACCCACGCTTAAAGCACTGGCATCAGTTAGATCTTATCCTGGTCAGGAATGCTGCCATCAAGAATGTCATCCACACATGCTCTTAGCACAGTGCGGACTGTGACACAGATCACTCCCTGGTCTGCTGCAAGATCAGGCTACAGCTAAAGAGGATCCACTGGTCAAAGAAACAAAGAAAACCCCACATTGATGTCAGCAAGATGTCTCAACCAGACCTTGTGGAAAAATTTGCAGAGACCTTCGAGAAGGAAATGCAAACCTCACAGCCCAGATACTCTGCCACAGAGAAGTGTGAAGTACTGTAGGACACCATGCACCACACCATCTTGGCTACCTTTGAGAAGAAGTCCTCCAAGTCTCACGACTGGTTTGAGGCCAAGTCCACAGAGATGACTCCCGTCATCGAAGCCAAGTGCACCACCCTCACCGAGTATAAGCGGTCACCCAGTGAGAAAAGCCTGCAGATTCTCAGGGCTGCCAGGAGCAAGGCTCAGCAGACTGCCAAGCATTGCGCCAACAAATACTGGACAGAGCTCAGTGAAGACATCCAGACAGCTGCTGCTACAGGCAACAGTAGAGGAGTATGATAGCATCAAGAAGGCTCTCAGACCAGTCCAGAGCAAGACAGCTCCTTTCAAATCTTCCACTGGGGTAGTAATTACAGACAAGGGCCAACAGATGGAGAGATGGGCGGAACACTACTCTGACCTCTACTCAAGACAGAACACAGTGTCCCTCACAGCTCTTGACACAATTGAGTGTATGCCAATCATAGAGGAGCTGGGTGTAGAGCCAACCATAGAGGAACTCAGGAAGGCCATCGACAGCTTGGCCTTAGGCAAAGCCCCAGGCAGCTCCCCGTAGATCCCCCCGGACCTGATCAAACACTGCAAGACTACCCTCCTGCTCCCATTGCATGAAGTCCTCTGTCAGTGCTGGCAAGAAGGGGCTGTACCACAGGACAAGTGGTCTGGCAACCCTGGAGGGGGTAAGAGAAACACGGAGGTGAGTGTATGAACAAAGGTGAACTAAAAACTGAATGCTGGATATTTCTTACAATCTTCCCAGTAGCGAGGAGCGTTGAAGGGTTCACCTTCCCAGGGAGAAAAAAAAATGTTATGGCATTACACCCTTTCCAGTGGGGAGAGAGCGGAGAAGCTCCTCTCCCACTCTGAGCTAGGAGACTGCTCGGCTGTGGAGTTAATGGAAAGTATACTGGTTTTGCTGGGCATAGATGATGGATATTTTCTCTTTGCCCATCTCTTCCTGAGGAAACTGCCAGTTTCAGCGCGGACAATTTTGACCAACTCACCGCTGCTGGCTGCCAGGGACTACTGCGCACTGGCAGAAGAAGCAGACCGCATTATCCTGGTGAATAGGAGTTTTGGTGTCCAGGCAGTGACACCAGGATCTTCGGCAGAGTCCACTGAGATTGCGGAGCCGAAGGTTGTAGCCGGGACAGTCACTTGGAGATGCCAGAATGGGACGGTGTGTTTCCTACCATCAGCATTTTGGCACCGATGCGCAGCATTGTCTCCCGCTGTGCCGTTTCAAGATGCCGGGAAACAGGCCAGCCAGCGGCCAGTAGCAGCTGCGACCGCTGGCAACAGGGAGAAGCTGCTTTTCCTCAAGGACACACGTTCCAGGAGATGGATTTTGGTTGACTCTGGTTCCCAGAAGAGTCTTATTTTGCTGGTCGGCGCTGATAGGCTGGCTAAAGGCTGCGGCCCATCATTAACTCCCACTAATGGTTCCCCTATCAAGACGTTTGGAGAAAGGTCAGTGACTGTGTGTTTTCATGGACATAACTACAAGTGGGACTTTGTGGTAGATGCCTGCTTGGTTCCTATCTTAGGTGCTGATTTTCTGTGTGCTTATGATCTCCTTGTGGATGTTGCTAATAGACGTTTGGTGGATGCTATGTCTTTTTCTTCACTTCCTTGTATGACTTGAGGAGCTGGGACACTAACACATGCTAATTTTTTAGCCTCAGGGAATGTGTATCAACGTGTGCTTTCTGATTATCCCACACTCACCCTGCCTACCTTTTCCGCTACTATGACCAAGGGCCCACAGGTTTTCACGCGCCCACGCCGCCTGGACGCAGCTAAGGTAGCCATCACACGGGAAGAGTTTGCTAACTTGGAACATTTGGGGATTGTTAGGTGCTCCGATAGCCCTTGGGTGTCCCCGCTGCACATGGTGCCCAAGTCTGATGGTTCATGGCGGCCTTGCAGTGATTTCCGTTGCTTGAACAACATCACTAAGCACGACCATTACCCCATCTCTCACATTCAAGATTTTTCGGTGCACCTGGCTGAAATGTACATTTTTTCTAAGGTGGATCTGGTCCATGGCTACCACCAGGTCCTGGTTCGCGCTGAAGACATCCTAAAGACAGCGGTGATAACACCTTTCGGCCTTTTCGAGTTTCCTTGTATGCCATTCGTCTACCTAGATAACATTCTGGTGGCTAGCTCATCTGAGGAGGAGCACCTCTTAGATAAGATAAGATAAGATAAGATAAGATAAGCCTTTATTAGTCCCACAACGGGGAAATTCCAGGATTGCAACAGCACAGGGATAGCAACACTCAGAGCAACAATCAGAAGGCAAGAAAAAAAACAGGCAAGCAAGAGCAGCTAATATACTGTACATATGTACATATTACTATAAAATATATTGTAACGTGCTGCTCGACATGGCAACGTCCCACCGGGAGATTCGAACTCACGCCTCCCGCTCCGGAGTCCCGCACCCTACCTGTGTCGCCAATAGGGTCAACCCACTTGGCAAGCCAAGTAGGGTGCTCATATTGAGTTCGCTACACTACTCCCCTCTGGTTCTCGACATCGTCCCGATATCAGCGCCCTATTACTGCTTTGGACAGGAGATCCCACTTCTGACACCAGTGTGACGTTTGCAGGGTTCACACAAAGACAATGGAGCAGATGGCTGTGATCAACCTGATTTATTTTTCACACACCCCAACCCCCAACCTGCCTCTGTGCTACAGAGTGGAGGGGAGGTCATTCTCACAGACCCCTGTTTCAATCATGGTTACACACACAGATACATCTTGCCCTAATCCTGCTAAACACTGCTGGGTCATCATAATGCAGTTATAATGACACAGCAGTATAACTCAGAAATAACACATTTAACACACACATAACGTTTTCATCTGGCAAAGCATGCTGGGAAATTCACTTAACATGGCCCCAACGTTACACTATATATACACACACACACAGAGACACACAGTGCAGAGCATTGTAGCTGGATGGAATAAATATATGAATATATGAACACACAGTGCAGAGCATTGTAGCTAGATGGAATAAATATGTAAATATATAAACACCCACAGTACGGAGCATTGCAGCTAGGTGGAATAAATATGCAAGTATATAAACACACACAGTGCGGAGCAATGTAGCTCTTCCATCTGAAACAAGTTTTCTGTCGGCTGGAAGCACATGGACTGATAGTTAATCTGGCAAAGTGTCAGTTCAGGTTGCCGGTGATCAATTTCTTGGGCCACCGCATCTCGTCTGAGGGCGTGATCCCACTGCTGGATAAAATGCGGGCAATGTCAGATTTCCCACATCCACAGACCGTGAGGGCACTGCAGGAATTTTTGGGAATGATCAATTTTTACAACTGTTTCCTTCCCCAGGCAGCCCAGCTGCAGCAACCGCTGTACAGCCTGGGGCTCAAAGTTCCCCGTACCACCGCATACTACCCGCAGGCTAATGGTTTGTGCAAGAGGTTCCACAGGTCGCTTAAAGCCACGTTCAGAGCCTCGTTGACCAACGCGAATTTGGTCAACCACCTGCCTTGGGTCCTACTGGGATTGCACTCCGTACCCAAGGAGGATCTGGCAGCTTCCCTGGCTGAGCTCGCTTTTGGTCAACTGTTGTGGATCCCGGGGAAATTTTAGTCGGAAGGTCCCATGCCCAGTATCGACGTGTCCATGCGCCTTTTTCCTAGGGCAGAGGCAAGTAATGTTCCGGGGCCGGTGCACTGTTGTTTTCCCTGCACTTTTGTTCTGAAGTGGTTGGAGAATGCTGAGTTTGTGTTCTTCAGACACGATGCCCACAGAACCCCACTGCTTCCACCTTACGACGGCCCTTTCAGAGTTTTGGAAACGGGGCCAAAACATTTTGTGTTGGATTTTGGAGGACGCAGGGAAACCATCAGTGTAGACAGACTTAACCCTCTGAGAGTGTGAATTTGTGTGCCCCTAGTGGCAGAGCACGGCACTGCGCCTGTCATCTCACTGACGTGATCAGCTCCATTCAGGATTTGTACTGATTTGTACTGATCTGCCAGTTTCAGAAGGTGGCAGACATCTGTTGGAGGACTCAATGGATGACACACAATACACCAAAGAAGAACTCCTCATTTCCTTTTGCTGTATTCCCTTCTTTTAGCTCAGAAAGTTAATATGGCCGCTATCGGTCATCGTCACTGTCACTTAGTCGGCTTTGTACACGGAAAGTAGCCGTGGGATACAAGCGAAATTTATGTGGGATAATCATAAGACTTTGTAGATGTGGTAGAGTGTGTAAATAACCGACAGGACGCAAAATAACGACTACGATGGGTGAAAACGCAGCGACCATGGCAGCGAGCCAGTCCCGTTAGCCACCGGTAAGAGACTTATTTCTGTGTTTTTTTTAATAATGTACTGATTTCTTGTTCATATACTTTGAAGATAAGATGATAAGGTACCTATATACAAAAAATAGTGTCAAAAGACCAAACCATTCTTTATGTAAATATGTCCAAAGTCCAGTTTTGACTGAGTTATGGAATTTAAAGAGCTGCGGTGACATTATGCAAATTAGATGCGTAAATTTATTCCTATCTGAAACTTTGGATCATATTTTACACCTTTCTAATTGACAGTAAGCCATTATCTCTTACCACATTCAAGTTATAGCCTTGGAAATCTGAACTATTTTATTAACAAAAATATTTACCACTCTTGACCACTAGGGGTTATGTCACAATTTTGCGACAGACACACTCAAAAGGTTAAGCCCGCTTATGTGTTGGCAGATGAGCAGGTGGTGCTGGCCCAGGCTCCCCCGCATGGATGCCCGCTTGCGGGGGGTTCACAGGTTGGTTTTTCCCCTTCAGAGAACTGTTCGCTGGAGACCGAGTCTTTTCTCTCCCCACCTTTTCCCCCTCCAGAAGGACTGTTCGCTGGAGACTGAGTCTTTTCCCTCGGCACCTCGACCAGAAGGCACCTCGGTTGGCCTGGCTGCTCCACATTACAGCCGTTACAGGCGATTGCTCAAGCCAAAGGTACTGGACTGTTAAGGCCCCTTCTGGGTGTTCGGTGGGGGGGGGTGGACCACCAGGAGGTTCCACTCTCACCCAATGACTTGGGGAGTAGGGGGAGGGGGCAGGAGATGTAAATGTATGCACCTGGGGCAGGAGGTGTAAATGTACTGTATTTGCCTTGGCACCTGGGGCAGGAGATATAAATGTATGCACCTTGGCACCAGAGAGTCAGTCTTATTTTTGGAGTTGAATAAAGTTCTGAACTGGCAGCTCCCGTGTCTCGTCACATCATTCCTGCTATATACAGTATATATACACCTTATTCCTGGGGGTGCCGCTGTAGGAACAATTATGGGCGCAGCTTCTGGTTTCGGCTGACGTAGTGTTAAATCACACGTAGTGCTGTCACATGAACAGCTTCTTCCCCTCTGCCATTAGACTGCTGAACACTAAGTGACTTATTGACTCTCGTGCACCATGTACAGCAGCTCAACCAGACTCATGTCAATCATCACTGTTTTCTTCCTGCATTACCGACTGCACTATATAGTTCTCCACAGTATCTGCTGCTGGCTAATATATATTTTAACTGTTGACCAGTATCACTTAATCTTATCCTACACTTTATTACATGTATAGTTTATTTCTCTTATCTTATCATGTTTAATGTTGCAGCATTGTACCGAGACAAATTCCTAGTTTGTGTACTACATGAACAATGGCAATAAACCTGATTCTGATTCTGATTCTGATTCTGAAATCAGTCAGTAAGAGTGTAGTAGCAGGGCATTTAAAATAGGAAAAATTGAAAAAAAATTTTGAAAGTTTTTCAAATTCATTTTAATGCATAGTCCACATACATGTTTTGCACTCAAGCGGCAGCTAATTTCAGCACTTGTAGTTTTTGTATTTTTGAATGTTTTTGTGTAATTCTGGTACTTGCTGCTGTTTGTGGTGTGAGACTCCTCACAGATAAGCACAGCTAAATCTGTGGCTTCAACAGCAATGAGTAGATCATGCACTGAAAACTAAAGGATTGTTCATGTGATCGGTGGTACAGACACAGCAGCACCAGGTATGTTTTCACTTGTATTAATGTCACAGATCTGACGTTTTCCCCCAAATTTAAAATGCCCAAGCACGGTTTTGTGGTTCTTTGTGGCTCTGACTAGACTCTACGTCTGCTCTGAGGTAAATTTGATTATGTCCAACATATTTTAACAAAATGCAGCCGACTTTATTGTGGTAGAGACATTGATATCACAGCTGTCATTTGTTTCCAGCGTTAGCATATTAGCAGCGGCACTAACAAACGGAGCTACTCTCTGCCAGGCCACTTTTTAAGGTCATCTTTTTATCCCTAGATAGTCGTGAGAGGTGGTGTGATTATATTACTGTTTTTGAGGCGCAAAAGGCTGTGTTCCTGCATTTCTGATGCTGAAGTCATTGTTTTTAACAAAGAAAAGTGTCCTGTTTCAGTGACTACCATACATTCTAAACTAGTACCAGAAGTTGCTACCATAATTCAAGCAAGGCATCATGGGGCCTAGGAATAAGGTGGATATCAGTTTCATTCAATTCCTGTCATCATGGATCCTTGACTACCTCACAGACCAGCCACAGTTTGTGAGGACCAAGGACTGTGTGTCACCATCATCTGCAGTATGGGGGGCCCCCAGGGAACAGTTCTGGCTCCCTTCCTGTTCACCCTCTACACTGCTGACTTTTCATACAACACACCACACTGCCACTTACAGAAGCTCTCTGATGGCTCTGCGATAGTTGGCCTCATCACCCATGGGGGTGACTCGCAGTACAGAGGACTGATCCAGGACCTCATGGACAGGTGTCTGCAGAACTGCCTCCAGATCAATGCGGAAAAGACCAATGAACTGATGGTGGACTGTTGCAGGCATGAACCCGCCCTTCCCCCACAGCACTGGTAAACATCCAGGAAACAGACATTGAGATGGTGACACCTTACAAGTACCTGGGTGTTCACCTGAACAATAAACTAAACTGGACACACAATACCAACATGCTCTACAGGAAGGGGCGGAGCAGGCTGTCTCTTTTGAAGAAACTCAGGTCTTTTGGGGCACAGGGAGAACTCTTGAAGACCTTCCACGACTCTGTGGTGAGATCAGCCATCACGTATGGAGTGGTCTGCTGGGGCAGCAGCATCATGGCAGCCAACAGAAAGAGACTAAGCAGGCTGATCAAAAAAGCCATCTCTGTTGTGGGGCACCGCCTCGACCCAGTGGAGGAGATAGGAGATAGAAGGATGGTGGCTAAGCTGTCATCTCTGCTGGAGTCCAAGTCCCACCCCATGCGGGACACAATAAATGTACTGAGGAGCTCATTAGCAGCAGGCTGCACCATCCTAAGTGCTTGAGGGAGAGGTTCCACAGGTCCTTTCTAGCTGCTGCTGTCAGACTTTATAATCAAAGCTGCTCACAGAGGCCACAATTAACACAACTACTTTGCACAGTAGGGATCGTTCCCTTCCAGCACGGTGGAATAGTGGTTAGCACTGTGGCAGCACAGCAACTCACCCTTGGCCATGGGATCTCAGGTTCGATCCCACCCCCTGACCAACAGTGATCTTTCTGTGTGTAGTTTGCATGTTCTCCCCGTGTCTGCGTGGGTTTACTTCGGGATTTCTCCGGTTTCCTACCACAGGGGCCAAAAACATGCAGGTTAGATTAATTGGCATCAGCTGGGGAGGTATGAGTGTGAGTTGTCCCTTGCTCTTTCCACCCAGGCCACAGTTGTAAATAAGAATGTGTTCTTAATCTGTCCTGCCTGGTTAAATAAAGGTTAAATAAAAAAGTTAAAAAAATACACTGCTAATACAATTATAATTATCATTGAAGGTGGCAATGACACTGTTCATTCAACTGTGAAAGATACTGTCTAGATTCATATTTATATGTTGCGGGGTAATTTAACTTAACTGTAATTCTGTAAATACCATTTAACTGCAATGCTCTTGGACTCTATAAATGCTGTTTTCAATCCACTTTTTTAATCCTATCTTATTTGTTATCATGTTTATTATTGCTCTGAGTGCTGCTGTCTTTGCACTGTAATTTCCCCATTGTGGGATTAATACAAGTTTATCTTATCTCATCTTATCTTACAGTATCTTATCCTATCTTATCTTAAAGCATTTTTGGGTGTCACAAAAAGATGTCAGAATCAGAATCAGAATCAGAATCAGCTTTATTGCCAAGTATATTTACAAGTAAACACACAAGGAATTTGACTTGACATTGGACGCGCACGTTAGGCGCATCCAATGACGCGTCGCCATACAAGGCGCCTGTCAACAGTGGAGGTAAAGAGGGGAGGGGAGGGGGAGGAAAACACAATAGGAGAGAGAAAAAAACATAGTAATCAGAAAAAACGCTCGTATATGAGCCAAATTTTGACTACACAGAAAAAAAACCCTCATGCATTAGCAGACAATAGATACAATTACACAGCAGAGGGAGGGAGAGCAGTGTGTGTATATTTGCATGTCATTGTGTAGTGTGAGTGTAACAGTTGTTAGTGGGCAGCAGAGGGCGCCTCCAGGCAGTGGATAGATGTTATAATCATGTGACTTATAAACAAGACCAGAGATCAGAGCAGGGGTGTCAAACTCATTCCATGGAGGGCCAAGACCCTGCAGGTTTTACTTCCACCCAGTCTCTTCAGCAGGTGTTTTCACTGATCAGCAATCAGTAGGAAGAAATTCAGAGAAATCACCTGTTGAAGACACTGGGTGGAGGTAAAACCTGCAGGGTCTTGGCCCTCCATGGAATGAGTTTGACACCTGTGGATCAGAGTCTGTCTCTCTTTTCCTCTTCCTTGCAGAAGGCACATGGGCATTGGCCTCGAGAGACCAATCCGCTGACGACAACAACTGATTGTTGATGTATGGGTAGACATAAGCCACTTCTCTGGCGTTATCTTATCGAGGAGGAATGTAAACAAGGGTACCAAAACACAAGGTCAAATCTGCACAGTGCACTCAGAGAATAAAAAAATTTCTCTCTCTTCGATTCTGTGCTTCAATTTCATACAGGCTTGAATCATACTTTAGATCATTCTCTGGAGAGCACTCAGCGATCCACAGATGTTATCCACCTACCGAAACATAGGTAAAACATGTCCAGAGAGTTCGTTCTCTCTTCAATGCATGCCAGGTAGTAAATTCCATGTTAATCCTGCCGCTGACAGTCAGTGCTCCCCCCAGCTGGACGAATTGTTGAATTTGTTAAGGGAGCTACGCCGGGGTCCGCATTTGATTAGCTCACCCAGATAATTTCGATACACTAGGAAAACTCCAGGGGCCAAAACAGAAGATCCTGTGATCAGTTCAATCTCAGTCGAATCACACAGACACATGAATTCCAATGCCATGAGTCTCCCCTTGGGTTCCCCCTGACCCGCTTCTTCTTTTAAAGGTGACAATCGCATATAAGCCGCTTTCCAGATCCATAATTTCCATTTGGATTAAGATTCAGCCAGGAGAAGAGTGACATTGCAAGCTGGGATCAGAAGGGAGAGGATTAGGAGGGAGAGGGAAGAAAAGCGTCTGCTCTCTCTCAGAAGCGGAAGTAGAAGTAGCTTCACTAATGTGAAGCTACCATACAATAGTAACATGCAACTCTCAGTAAACAAGAGTAAAACAAGTGGGGCAGTACTGGCCTATTGGTTAGGGATGTGGACTGGTGACCAGATCAGATCTGGATAGGACAGATAGCATAGCAGTGTTTGCCCCGCCCTTCTTAACACCACTATGGTGGCCTTGAGCAAGGTCCTCAAGCCCAACTGCTCCAGTGGAGCTGCTCAGTGGCCAGTACACAGGTCAGACTGTGGTTGTACAAGGCAGCTTCCAGGTGTGAATGGGTAACTGTGCGAGTGTGAACAGGGCATCCTTGAAAAAGAGAGGTTACCTCCTATAAATAAAATGTTAAATAAATAAAATAAAAAAAGACTTTCATGGCATGGCAGCAACCCCTCTGATTCTATGTGTGATTAACATTGTAGAGAGGAGAAATGTAATTTCATTCTACTGTACATGATTGGCTGTATGGACTGAATGACAACAGAGATGGCATCTTCTTCTAATACACACAAATAACTCAATAACAAATAAGAAGCATAGCCTCATGTGTCATATACTGCCTTCTGGGCAGATGAAGATTTGGAGGGAGGACTCATGGCGCAGGCAGGATGGAGTGCAAAAATAACAATTTATTAACGAAACTCAAACACAAATTAACAGCAGCACGGTGACTGAAAACAACTCAGAAGTTCACGGGGGAACAAAAACTCACAGAGAACTATTTAGCTCAGATGGGAGCAATGATAAGAGAAAACAACAATGACCCAACAATGAACTGAAAGCAAAAGGCAACATACTGTATATAGGGAGGAAACTAATCAGGGGAACACGGGACAGCTGAGAGACGATCGGGGCTGAACAGAACACATGTGGGCAATAATGATGACACGGGATGAGCACAGCGGACCAGGGGAGACACAGAAGACACATAATGCAAATAATAATAATAATAGATAGATAGATAGATAGATAGATAGATAGATAGATAGATAGATGTACTTTATTGATCCCAAACTGGGAAATTACAGTGTAACAGCAGCATGACAGTAGACAACCAAATGACAGAAACACACACATGACAGACAAAGGGATCACCCGTGGAAAGTAAAAACTAACATGACTATAAAACCTATATACATCATAGCTTAATATATGATGACCCATATAAACACATGAATCATCCCATTGCACAAAGAAGGACTATCAGGAGCAGAGTGAAATGTGAGGTACCAGTTAGTCTGTAAGGTGCAGTGTGGCAGCATAGCTATGACCAGAATACAACATCATAGTGAGTTATTGTACAGTGAAATGGCATGTGGCAGGAAAGATTTCCTGTACTTGGCCATTTGACAGCGAAGCTGTAGTAGTCTACTGGAGAAAGTGCTTCGCTGTCTGTCTAGTGTGTGATGGAGGGGGTGATCAGGATTGTCCATGATGGATCGCAGTTTATTTAGTGTTCTCCTCTCCACCACTGTCTCAAACGTCTCCGGTCTGAGACCAATTACAGAGCCAGCCCTCTTGATAATCTTGTCAAGTCTGTTGGTGTCACTAGCCCTGATACTGCTACCCCAACAGACAGCAGCAAAGAAGATGGTGCTGGCGACAACAGTCTGGTAGAAAAGCTCCAGCATCCTGCTGCACTTGTTGAAGGATCTCAGCTTCCTCAGGAAGTAGGGTCTGCTCATCCCCTTCTTGTGTGCAGCATCAGTGTTGGATCTCCAGTCCAACCCGCTGCTGATCCTGACACCCAGATATTTGTAGTCCTCAACCACTCCCACATCCTCCCCCGTAATCTGCAGTGGCTGAGAAGGCGTCTTCCTCTTCCTGAAGTCAATCACCATCTCTCTGGTCTTGCTGACATTCAACCTCGGGTGATTCTGCTCCGTCCACTTCACAAATCTGTCTACCAGTGCCCTGTACCCCCCCCTCCTCTTATACACCCCACCACAGCTGAGTCGTCAGAGAATTTCTGCAGGTGGCATGACTCAGTGTTGTACTGAAAGTCAGTTGTGTATAAGGTAAAGAGAAAAGGAGAGAGCACAGTCCCCTGTGGAGCTCCTGTATCACTAGCCACCACTCCAGACAAGACATTGCCCAGCCGGACAAACTGTGGTTTGCCTGTCAGGTAGTCAGTAATCCAGGAGATCACAGAGCTGTCAACCCCCATCACCCGCAGCTTCTCACCCAGCAGCAGTGGCTGGATGGTGTTAAAGGCACTGAAGAAATCAAAAAAGTGATTCTCACAGTATCTCCTCCACCATCCAGGTGCAGATGGGCTTGTTGCAGCAGGTAGATGACAGCATCTTCAACTCCTAAATGAGGCTGATATGCAAACTGCAGAAGGTCCAGCCACGTCTTCACCTGCTGCCTCAGGTGGGCTAAGACCAGTCTCTCCAGGACCTTCATCACATGAGATGTGAGGGCAATTGGTCACTAGTTGTTCAGGTCCAATGGAGATGACTTCTTGGGGACAGGAACCAGGCAAGATGTCTTCCACAGCACCAGTACACTCTCCAGACTCAGGCTCAGGTTGTACAGGTGTTTCAGTACTGGAGCTAGTTGGTTGGCACAGGTCCTCAGGGTCCTGGCGGAGATGCCATCAGGGCCCGCCACCTTCCGCTGACGGAGTCTCTCCAGCTGTTTCTCCACCTGGTCTGTAGTCGCTGTGAAGTGAGGGAGGGTCCTGGTGTCCCCCTGAGGAGGAGGAGGGGGGAGATATAATAATAATAATAATAATAAAATTACAAAAGATAACCACAAAACAACAACAGGGGATGAGCACAGGACTACATGCAATGACAAATGACTTGGGGAGCACAAAGGACACTAAATAATGATAATAATAATGAAAAACAAAGACCACAATGAACATAAAGCATGGGCATGGTCCCTGACCATGCTCAGATCATAACAAAATGAAACCTAAACAGCCAATGTAAGTTAAGTACTGTGCATGCATAGTACATATTATTTAGTTATGTTTACCTTGCTTTTCCACACATTTTCATACCTTATTTATGTATATAGCACCACTATTGACCTCTATAGAACCAAATACATACAAGGGGGGCTGAAAAGTTCATAGGCTGAAAAGTTCATAGTGGTCAAATTTGACCAAATGTGGTTTATTTTTCAACATAGTCTCCCCTTTGGTCCATACACTTCCTCCATGAGTGTTGCAGCACTTGGACTCCCTGTGGTTGAAACATAAACCACATTTGGTCAAATGAACTTTTCAGCCCCCCCCCCCCCCGCATATGAACCAAAATGACTTTTTTGACACCATTCTTATAAATATATAATGCAAAATTAATAAGCTACTCAATTTTGCTTGCTATCACTCATTTTCATACTACTTAGGTCACTAGTTTTCCAATGACACCACAAAAACGCGCGCACCTTTTTGGTACCCATATAGTGTTCGGCTCGTGGACTAATTTCATAGCTGCAGGACCATGCTTCCATTTGGGCACCATATGAGTTGTGAACTGGGGTGTTGTCCTGCAGGAGGCGGACACTTTTGCTCAGCAGACCATGCCTCTCAGTTTTGATGACCTTCCACAATTCTGCAGCAGTGAAGCGCAGTAAATACGGGTAATTGTGGTACCCTTTGCTAGGAAATCCATCATTAACACTCCATGTTGGTCCCAAAAAACTGTGAGCATGACTTTGCCGGCCTAGAGTTGGACACATGCCTTCTTCAGAGGTGGTGAGTTATAATGTTTCCATTGCTTTGACTCGGTTTTACTCTCTGGGTCATAGTCGTGAACCCATGTTTTGTCCTGCGTGATTAGGCTGGTGAAGAAATCCTCCTGGTTTTCTTGGCACATGGCCAAAAGAGCCTGGTAGCACATGACTGCATCTGGAAAGGGGGGAACAACTGGGGAGCAATTGGGGAATCCACTGTGCAGGCAATTCCCCCCATGCAATTGGTCATGGATGACTTTTTCCACAGACCCCACACTGATCTTGACATTTTGGACTAGTTGGCAGGCGATTACGTGGCGATCATACAAAATGGTGGCCTCCACTTACTGGATGGTGTCTTCACCAATGGCACACTGAGGTCGCCCAGGAATGAGTGCCGTTTCCACTGATCTCTGACCACACTTGAACTATTGATGTCAGTGCTTGACTACATCATATGATAGGGGCATCCTCCCGAGTCTCTTTCATCTCATTGAACGTTTTTCATGGTGTGCAGCCTCTCAAGTACAGGAACCTGATGACTGCTCTACATTCAACTGGCTCCATTATCACACCTTACTCCACCATAGCACCTGTAAAAGAGAAACTTTTTGGAGTTCAAAGCTGCAAATTACCATGTGACCTATAGTGACTTGTATTATTAGACATGTGCAATTTCAGCCTTCTACAATAACTGAAAGTGGATCAGGGGAAATCTTTAATGAGTTGCCCTCGTACATTTAGATGAATGCCAAATTACACATAAATTTCACTCTACAAACAGTTTACACACAAATCCGTGCTGCACAAGTTTCATGAATGAGATCCTCTGCCTTTAAGCCAGATGGGTATAGTAGTCCTCCATTGCAGGAGACTTGAATTGTGTTCATTTGGTTTTTAACTTGTGAATCTCTGTTAAGTTTAACTTTTACCCATTCGGTACTATAAGCATTAAATACATGTTGTCAGGGTTAGGCACATAACTCGGTTAAAGTTGGTTAGGAATAGGGAAAGACGAGGGTCAACTTTAATCATATGTCTGTAACCTTCCTCCTTGTCACTGATGTTATTTACACAAACACAAGAGCAGGGGTCATCAACTACATTTGTCCAAGGGCCAGAATTTTTACATTTTTAATCACATTTAGTGGTTCCTCAACTTATTTATGCTAGCTCCAACCTCTGTGTTTTCTTTATTATTAGTATCATTAGATTTCCTGTTCACTCCAGAAAATGGTACAAACTGTAACTGTTTGGATATATTTCTTACAGTTGTCTAAACTGATCTCTCCTCCATCCCTCAGCATATGCCAAGTGCAGCAGCAGTCAAAGGAGTAACTTACAACTTAAGTGACACACAGTCTTCCCATGGATGTCCTTGCATGAACAAGAAGACAAAGAACACCGAGGGAAATAATTACACAATGTATGTATCATACTCAGCTGTCAACATCTCTGTTTTTGCAAAAAATGATGCAGGAGAGTCTCCTAAAGCAATTGTACAAGTACCGGCTGAACCTGCAGAAGATTTAAAAAGTAAGTTCAGGTGTCTGTGTGTGCATATATTATGTACAATGCTGTGAAAAAGTATTTGCCTCCTTCCTAATTTCTTATATTTTGTATATTTGTCACACTTAAAAAAAAAATTAATATTAGACAAAGATAACCCCAATAAATACAAAATGAGTTTTTAAATGATTTATTCTGGGGAAAAAACAGTCTAAACCTACCTGTCCCGAAGTGAAAAAGTAATTGCCTCCCTTGTTACATCATGAATTAACTATGATCAACCATATTTTTGGAAAGCTGAGCTCAGTTTCATTAGTCACACCCAAGCCTGATTACTGCCAGACCTGTTGAATTGAGAAATCACTCAAATAGAACCTGTCTGACAAAGAGAGAAATAGGTTAAAAGATCTCAAAAAGCAACACATTATGCTGCAATCTAAAGAAATTCAAGAACAGACAAGAAAAAAAATCCCAAAACAACATCTAAAGAACTGAAGGCCTCACTTGCCTCAGTTTGGACACTGGTCCATGATTCAAGAATAAGAAAAGAGACTGGATAAAAATGGCATCCATTTTCCAAGGAGAAAACCACTGCTGACCAAAAAGAACACAAAGGCTCTTCTCACATTTGCCAAAAAAAATCTTGATGAATCTCAAGACTTTGGGCAAAATGTTCTGTGCACTGATGAAACAAAAGTTGAACTTTTTTGAAGGTGTGTGTCCCTTTACATCTGGTGTAAAACTATGTAACACAGAATTTCATTAAAAAGAACATCATAAAAACAGTGAAATATAGTGGTGGTAGTGTGAGGGTCTGGGGCTGCTTTATTACTTCAGGACCCGGACGACTTGCTTATTGATGGAACAATGAATTCTGCTCTTGACCAGAAAATCCTAAAGGAGAATGTACAGCCATCAGTTTGTGACCTCAAGCTAATGTGGCTGAATTAAAACAATTCTGCAAAGAAGAGTGGGCCAAGATTCCTCAGCAGCAATGTAAAAGACTCACTGCCAATTATCGCAAATGCTTGATTGCAGTTGTTCAAAGATTCAAAGATTTTTATTTATCAATACTATTATGCGTACAGGACATACAGGAGAATTGAAATGGCGTTTCTCTCTCTCTCTCTTCAGTGGTGTGCACAATATAAAAAAGAAAAAGGAATAAGGCTGGAAAAACAACAACAGCAGTCTATGTACAGTAATGCTACCTGTCGTGCAAATGGTGACAAAAGACAGACCCAGACCTCCCATAGTGCAAATAAAGAAAAGCAATAAATGATGAGACGCAGCAATCTTACATACAGAAAAGTAGAGCAGCAGTACTCGTAGTACCAAGTTCAATATGGTAGTGTAGGTGCAAACAGTGACAGATAGGACTGCACACGATCAGTATTGCAATAACACACAGCAGCAGATATGGCATTTGTGCAAATGGTTGCAGTAAAGTGCTGAGACATACAGCAGCAAATGTATTGCTGTTGTTGTGCCAGTCTTTCTGTGCCAACAGCTGAGGTGGTTATTGTGCAGGTGAGTGTGTTAAGGTCCGGGGGGTGGGGGGCGGACAGAGTTCAGGTTCCTGATGGCCTGATGAACAAAGCTGTTTAGCAGTTCGGTGGAGCGGGTCCAGAGGCTCCGTTACCTTTTCCCCAAGGGCAGGGGGCTGTAAAGGGAGTGTGAGGGGTGGGAGGTGTCGCCTGCAATTTTGATGGCTCTACGGGTGAGGCGGGTGAGGTAGATGTCCAAGAGCGGGGACAGGGGGGCACCGATGATCTTGCTGGCTGCTTTCACTCTGCATTATAGTGTCTTCCGGCAGGAGGCGGTGCAGCTTCCATACCACACTGTGATGCAGCTGGTGAGGATGCTCTCAATAGTGCCCTGGTAGAATGAGCACATGATGGAGGTAGGACTTGTGCTCTCCTCAGTTTGCGGAGAAAATGGAGGCGAGTTTGAGCCCTCTTGGCCAGTGATGTGGTGTTGTTAGATCAGGAGAGGTCCTCAGAGATGTGCACTCCCAGGAACTTGGTGCTGCTCACCCTCTCCACAGCTGCTCCATCGATGATTAGAGGGGGATGCTGTGCGTGTTCCGTCCTGAAGTTGACCACAATCTACTTGGTTTTTCCCACGTTCAGGAAGAGGTTATTGTCTTTACACCACTGGACCAGGTGGCTCACCTCATTTCTGTAGTTGGCCTCCACATTGTTGATGATGATGGCCACCACCATCGTGTCATCCGCAAACTTGATGATGTGGTTGATGTTGTAGGCTGGTACACAGTCATGGGTCAGCAGGGTGAAGAGCAGCAGGCTGAGTACACACCCTTGTGGGGTCCCTGTGCTCAGTGTGATGGTCTTGGATGTGTTGCTGCCAACCCACATATTCTGTGGCTTTCCTGTGAGAAAATCCAGCACCCTGTTACAGAGAAAGATTTTGAGTCCCAATTGTCTGAGTTTTTGTATTAAGTGCTGGGGGATGATTGTGTTGAATGCTGAACTGAAGTCCAAGAACAGCATTCATACGTAGAAGTTCTTTGAGTCCAGGTGGGTGAGGGCTGGGTGGACAGCAGCAGCGATGGCATCTTCTGTGGATCTGTTGACCTGTATGCAAACTGAGATGGGTCGTGGGAGGGAGGGAGGATGGACTTGATGTTCTACATGACCAGGAGCTCGAAGCACTTCATTATGGTCGGGGTCAGTGCTACAGTCTGGTAATAGTTGTAGCTGGATGTGACAGGCTTCTTTGGGACTGGTATTATGGTGGCAGTTTTGAAATATGTGGGAACAACAGCTTGAGTCAGGGAGATGTTGAAGATGTCGGCCAGGACGTTCTTGAGCTCCGCTGCACAATCCTTCAGAACGCGACCCAGTATGTTGTCTGGTCCAGCTGCCTCGCGTGGGTTGATCCTGCAGAGGGTCCTGTTCACGCTAGCCAGATCCAGACTTATGGTCTGCTCGTCTGGAGGAGGAGTTGCTGCCAAGAGTGACACATCCAGTTATTGGTTTATGTTTATAACAATATGAAGTGCATTTGGTGCCAGCTTCCTAGTATCACTGTTAGCTCGAAAGGTAATACCTTGGCTCCTTGTCGATATACATGGCAGACAGTATGACTGGCTAATAATAATCAAGACTAACCCACCCATGGGAAGTGCAAGAGCCAGTGTACTCCTACGGGTGGGTTGTGTCAGGAAGGGCATCCGGGGTAAAACCTTTGCCAAACATGCCGATCATGACGAATAAGACTTCCATACCAGAATTGGTTGAGGCTCAGGTTAACAACGACCCCCACCAGTGCTGTTAACTGACAAGGTGCCAGTGGAAATTGGGCTACTGTTGGTTGAAGATTAAGGAGGAGGGGAAGGGAGAAGGTGTGTTTGGAGGTAGAGAGACAAAATGCAACATTGTGGAGGTGAGAGCAGGGACTTTAAATGTAGAAACTATGACTGGTAAAGCGAGACAGTTGTTTGATATGATGGAGAGAAGGAAGGTAAATATACCATGTGCACAAGAAATCAGATGGAAGGGAAGCAAGGCTAGGAGAATTGTAAGGGGATTTAAACTGTTCTACCATGGTGTAGATAGGAAGAGTAATGGAGTAGGGGTAATCTTGAAGGAAAAGTATGGGAAGAGTCTTCAGGAGGTGAAAAGAGAGTCTGGCATGATCATGAGTCTGAAGCTAGAAATTGAAGGTATGGTGTTGAATGTTGTTAGCATATATGCCCCATTGTTTGGATGTTACATAGAAGAGAAAGATGAATTGTGGAGTAAGTGGTTGAGACTGTTCCCAGGGGGGAAGAGAGTAGTGATTGGAGAAGACTTTAATGGGCTTATAGGTGAAGGCAATAGCGGTGAAACACATTTGCAACTTACCATTCCAAACTGGTACGATTCCAAGTAAAATGAAAACAGCTAAAGTTATACCTCTACACAAAACTGGAAACAAACACCACTTCACAAATTACAGGCCTGTTTCTCTTCTGCGCCATTTCTCAAAAATTCTGGAAAAACTCTTTAATGACAGATTAGACGAGTTCATAAATTAATACAAATTACTCACAGATAGGCAGTATGGATTTAGAACCAACCACTCTACAACACTGGCTTTAATGGATGTCATAGAAGAAATTATTAATTCTATGGACAGAAAGAAATTTGCAGTGGGAGTATTTATTGATTTTAAAAATGCATTTGATACACTAAATCATGAAATCTTACTTTATAAATTGGAATGATATGGACTCTGGGGAGTAGTATTTATTGGGTCAGAAACTATTTTAAAAAAACAGGAAACAATTTGTGATGATGAGACAATATAAATCTGAGAGTTTGGACATTGTTTGTGGTGTCTCCCAGGGGTCAGTACTGGGACCTAAACTTGTCATTTTATATACATTATCAATGATATTTGTAATGTTTCTGAACTGTTTGATTGTGATGTTTGCAGATGACAATATTGTTCCGGGTACTGGTGAGGATCTACAGCAGCTTTTGAATATAATCACTACTGAATTCAGTAAAATAAAAGAATGATTTAATAAAAACAAATTATCATTAATTTTGAGCAAAACTGACATAACGCACGGCTCAGGAGACACGTACACACAGGCTTAGAGTAGTTCAAAGAGTTTATTAACAGCAGGAGTGTATGAGTGTGTGTCTGCGGGATGCAGATGTGTTGGTGGTGGCGTCTGCTTCAGGCACAGAGGCAGATGACCATTCGGCCGAGCAATCCTATGGAGAGAACACAGGGAGAGGGTGACGGGCATACACCAACACAGGATGAATTGTGGCAAGAGAAGATCTTACTTGAGTTGTCAGGACAGCTGGCACAGCAAGGGGAACGTAGCCCGGGAGACAGCCACCTGGAGAGCTCCGTGCAGCAGCGAAGGATGGGCGATGGAACGGAGACGTCCGCTGCCGGGGAATCCACCTGTGCACAGGGGAGCAGACTGGAAAGGAGGTAAGGGTTCTTACCCAGAATAGCGATGCTGAAGAAAGTAATGCTCACGGTGGTGAGGGAACGAAGTCTGACGGCTTCAGGCCGAGCCTCCGGGCGAGGCGGCTTTTATCCCTCGCCGCTGATGAGGATCAGGTGTGCGAACAGGTGGCGCCGCTGATGAACGGCGCGGCGTGACAGTACTCCCCCCTCTCGCAGCGCCTCCTGGCGATGGCTTATCTGGGTGCGCTCGGTGGAAGTCCGCGATGAGCGATGGGTCCAACACAAACGACGGGGGCACCCATTGTCGATGCTCGGGCCCATAGCCCTCCCAGTCCACCAAGTATTGCAACCCACGACCCTGGCGCCGGGAGTCCAGGATGGAGGAGACGGACCAGGCCGGGTGGCCACCAATCATCCGGGGCGCGGGTTGCGCTGCAGGAGGAGGGCAAAGGGGGTCGGTGACTGCCAGCTTCACCTTTGACACGTGGAAGGTGGAATGGATGCGGAGGGAGGGGGGAATAGCCACGTGCACAGCCACCGGGTTGATGATACGGGTGATGGGGAAGGGACCCATGAAGCGCTGTGCCAGCTTCCTCCTCTCGCCTTTTAGGGTGACGTCCTGGGTGGAAACGTAGACAAGTTGCCCAACTCTGTACGCCGGGGCAGGTCTTCTACGCCGATCCGCCACGGTCTTGTTGCGCTCCGCTGTGCGTAAAAGCGCATGACGCGCGGCGGCCCAGGTGGAGCGGAACTGCCTCACGTGCGCCCTAACTGACGGAACAGTTACCTCGCTCTCCTGCGCTGGAAGCAGCGGGGGGTCGTAACCCAGGGACGCCTTGAAGGGGGACATCCCCGTTGCAGAAGAGCGGGCGGTGTTGTGGGCGTACTCCACCCAGGCGAGATGGTTGCTCCACGATGTCGGCTTGGATCTTGCAACACAGCGGAGCGCAGCCTCCAGCTCCTGATTGGTCCTCTCACACTGCCCGTTAGACTGGGGGTGATGGCCGGAGGAGAGGCTCACCTTGGCTCCGATGGCGTTGCAAAAGGATTTCCAAACCTCGGATGAAAATTGGGGACCCCGGTCCGAGACCACGTCCACTGGGATCCCATGCAGCCTGACCACGTGTTGGACGAGGAAGCCCGCCATCTCCAGGGCGGTAGGGAGACCTCGCAGGGGGACGAAGTGTGCCGCCTTGGAGAAACGGTCCACGATGGTCAGGATGGTGTCGAATGAGTTGGAAACTGGGAGCCCGGTGACGAAATCCAGTGCAATGTGCGACCATGGCCTGCCAGGGACGGGCAGAGGCTGGAGCAGACCCGCTGGAGGGGCGTTTCCCGATTTACTGGTGGCACAAATTGGACAAGCCCGGGTGTAGCGGGCTGCATCCCTCCGCAGGCCCGGCCACCAAAAGGACCGTTGGAGGAGGCTGATCATCCGAGAGGTGCCGGGATGACAGGTGAGCCGGGAGGTGTGGAGCCAGTGGATGACCTCTCCTCGGACCGCAGACGGAACGAACAGTCTTCCCTCCGGTCCGCCGCCAGGATCAGGTTCCACCTCCTGTGCCTTCCGGATCTTGTCCACAATGTCCCAAGAGATAGCTCCCACGACGCACGACGTGGGCAGGATAGTGTGGGGCGTTTCCTCAGCCCCCACGGGGGTGAACTGTCTAGAGAGGGCGTCAGGCAGGCCGTTCTTGGAGCCTGGCCTGAAGGTGATAGAGAACCGGAACCTGGCGAAGAACAGAGACCAGCGCGCCTGGCGGGCATTCAGGCGCTTGGCAGATCGTAGGTACTCTAAATTCTTATGGTCCGTCAGGACCACAAACGGCAGGTCCGCCCCCTCTAGCCAGTGGCGCCACTCCTGTAGGGCGAGTTTAATGGCCAGGAGCTCTCTGTCCCCCACATCATAGTTCCTCTCCGCCGGGGATAGGCGCCGGGAGAAGAAGGCGCACGGTCGCTTGGCGCCATCGTCCGGTGATAGCTGGGATAACACTGCTCCCACTCCCGTGTCCGATGCGTCCACCTCCACAATGCACTGCAGCGCGGGGTCGACCTGGCGAAGGACCCGGGGGGAGGAGAACTCCGCCTTCAGCGCCTTAAAGGCAGCATCGACCTCTTCGGTCCACCGGAACGGAACCTTCGGGGACGTGAGGCGGGTCAGTGGTCCGACGATCCAGCTGAAATTCGGGACAAAACGGCGGTAAAAATTGGCGAAGCCAACAAACTGTTGCACCTGCTTCCGAGATGCGGGAGTAGGCCACTCCACCACCGCCTTCACCTTCTCTGGGTCCGGGAGCACCTGGTCTTGGGCGATGATGAATCCCAGGAAGGATGTGGTCCTAGCGTAAAACTCGCACTTCTCAGCCTTCACGTACAGACGATTCTCCAGCAGTCTTTGCAGGACCCGCCTCACATGGACCCGGTGCTCGTCTCTGGACTGAGAGAAGATCAGAATGTCGTCCAGGTAGACGAACACGAAGAGGCCGATGAAATCCCGGAGGACGTCATTGATGAGGCGCTGAAAGACGGCAGGAGCGTTGGTCAGCCCGAACGGCATGACGAGATACTCAAAGTGGCCGTTCGGGGTACGGAAGGCTGTTTTCCATTCATCTCCCTCCCGGATCCGGACGAGGTGGTAAGCGCTGCGGAGATCCAGCTTGGTAAACCAGGTCGCCCCCTGGAGGGAGTGGAAGGCAGTGTCCATGAGGGGCAGGGTGTAACGGTCCCTCTCAGTGATGTCATTAAGTGCTCGGTAGTCAATACAGGGACGGAGGGAACCGTCCTTCTTCCCTACAAAGAAAAACCCCGCCCCCACGGGTGATGACGATGGGCGGATAATCCCAGCGCTCAGTGATTCCTTCAGGTACGTATTCATAGTCTCCTTCTCCGGCGCCGACAGGCTGTAGAGCCGACCAGATGGCAGGGGGGCCCCCTGGCGGAGATTGATGGCACAGTCATATGGTCGATGCGGGGGAAGAGACATAGCTTTCGACTTGCTGAATACCATACCCAGGTCGTGAAAATCTGGGGGCACCAGTGACAGGTCCGGGGGTGCTGTATCCACCACAGGAGGAGCCGCGGACGGTGAGCAGGCAGCGGACTGAAGGCAGGTGCCCATGCAGAAGGTACTCCACGCCGACACCCCAGCTGACCTCCAGTCCAGGACAGGATTGTGGAGGCGTAGCCAGGGATACCCCAGGATGACGGGCGACACAGAGTTGGGCAGGACGTAGAAAACCATTTCCTCCCGGTGATTTCCTGAGATGATGACTGGGACAGGAATGGTTTGATGGGTAACTCTCCCAAGGGAGGCACGGGAGAGATGGACCAGGGAGATGGGGTGTTTGAGCGCCTGACAGCGGATGCCCAATCGGGTTGCCAGGCCTTGTGAAATGAAGCTGCCCTCTGCGCCCGAATCCACCAGTGCGTGGGTGAGGTGCCCAGTGGGGTTGTGGCAAAAACGGATGGGCAGCTTTAACTGAGTGAGGGGACTTTGCCGATTGACGTCCGCGAGGCCCCCTACAGTGACTCGCGGACCCCACCGTTTGGCTTTTGTGGGCAAAGCTCTACCGTGTGTTGATTGTCCCCGCAATACATGCAGAGACCCAACTCACAGCGGCGCTGTCTCTCTGCCGGGGAGAGCTTTGCCCAGCCCGTCACCATCGGCTCCGACTCCTCGGGGCACGATGGTGGCGGCGTCGCCAGGGGGCGAGCTTGGGGCAGGCGTAGCAGGACTCCTCGAGGGCGAGAAGCAGACGGCTTCCATCCTGAGGAGCGCTCGCGCAGCCTGTTGTCCAAGCTGACTGCCAATGAGGTTAGCTCCGCTAACGTTCCGGGGATATCCCGTCCAGCCAGTTCATCCCTCAGATCACTATTGAGGCTGCGGAGAAACAGGCCGCAGAGGGAGCGCTCCTCCCAGCCCAGTTCCTCCGCCGCTACCCGGTATTCGATGGCATAATCCGCGGCCGACCGGTTTCCCTGCTGGAGAGCGAGAAGCCGATCGACCTGGACCGCCTCGGAACGGGAGTGATCAAACACCTCCAGGAAGCGCCTCACGAACTCGGCATAGGTGAGGGTGGCATAACTGGGTCTCGCCATAATAGCGTAGGCCCAAGTTAAAGCACGCCCATCCAGGAGGTTCCCTATGTAGCCGATCCGGCTGTGATCTGAGGGAAAGTCTCCGGGCACACGGTCAAACACGGACTCGCACTGCATTACAAACCCCCGCGCTCCGCCGAGCTTTCCGCTAAAGCGGGCGGGGGTCGGAATGGGTGTGAGTCGGGCCGGTGCCACTGGAGCTGGCTGGACGGCCACCGGAACAGCAGGAGCTGCGCCACCCTGAGGAGCCGGGGGGAACGGCTGCTGGGGGTCCAGGCGGTCCAATCGGCCAGTGATAATTATCAATTGATTCAGGATAACCTGCTGTTGATAAGCTATTTGATCCACTCTAGCCTCGAGAGTGGTAAGCCGGTGTGCGAGCCCGCCGTCCGCCGAGCCGCTCTGCTGAAGCCGTACTGACATAACGCACGGCTCAGGAGACACGTACACACAGGCTTAGAGTAGTTCAAAGAGTTTATTAACAGCAGGAGTGTATGAGTGTGTGTCTGCGGGATGCAGATGTGTTGGTGGTGGCGTCTGCTTCAGGCACAGAGGCAGATGACCGTTCGGCCGAGCAACCCTATGGAGAGAACACAGGGAGAGGGTGACGGGCATACACCAACACAGGATGAATTGTGGCAAGAGAAGATCTTACTTGAGTTGTCAGGACAGCTGGCACAGCAAGGGGAACGTAGCCCGGGAGACAGCCACCTGGAGAGCTCCGTGCAGCAGCGAAGGATGGGCGATGGAACGGAGACGTCCGCCGCCGGGGAATCCACCTGTGCACAGGGGAGCAGACTGGAAAGGAGGTAAGGGTTCTTACCCAGAATAGCGATGCTGAAGAAAGTAATGCTCACGGTGGTGAGGGAACGAAGTCTGACGGCTTCAGGCCGAGCCTCCGGGCGAGGCGGCTTTTATCCCTCGCCGCTGATGAGGATCAGGTGTGCGAACAGGTGGTGCCGCTGATGAACGGCGCGGCGTGACAAAAACAATTTTGAGCAAACCGCCTCATACTCTATATATGACTGTCTGTCTGTGTGTCTGCTTTTCCTCATAACTTTGTGACGTTTTCCTCATAGCTTTGTGACATTTTCCTGAAGGGGACCTGATGAACAGGCAAGTCCCCAGTCAAGTAACTTCAGAACACATCGAATAAATCTTGATATACTAGAATTTTATTTCATTAAATTATATGCAGGTAGATTTGCTTGTACATGGTTGTAAAAAATTGCGTAAAATTCTGATGTTAAAACTTTGTTGACTGCTATACTGCAGCCCAGTCGATCGCACAAAGCAACGACTGTGCATCACTACTGTGCTGAAATAGCCTATGGAGGAGGCAAGATGTCCCTGACCATGACTGACTGACAGAGCAGTGACTTGAAACTTGCACGTGTTTAAGAAGGAATCATGACCAAAATTACCGGACAGAACCACTAGCACCATATTTGATCCTTTGAAATAGCTATTGATTAAAATTTACTACAGGTACCCTTTAAATACGTACAAACTAAACTGTCTAGAAGTATTGTATTATGAGCAGAACAAAGCACATACTGGATCAGAAATCACTCCATACTTTGTATTGTTTACTGGTTTTACCATATTAAAATTATTGTTCAGAAGTTTGTGGAAATACATATAAAAGTTCATTACAGCCACTTGTTATTTTACAAAAAAGAGCAAGAAGAATCATCCATGGTGCTGGTTTCTGTGATCATACAATTTTTTTTATTTTTAGAGTCTAAAAGTTTGAAATTATTTAATCTGGTGGAATATAAAACTGCCATAATAATGTACAAAATAAGTAACAATTTACAGCCATTTAACATCCGAAACATGTTTGTTGAAAGACTAAAGGGTTATCGGTTAAGGGGGGAGTTCCTTTTAAAGACAGTGGGTGTACGAACAACTTGGAGAAGCTTTTGTGTTTCGATCTGTGGGGTTAAATTATCGAATGAATTAAATATGAAATTAAAACAATGTCCAAGATTTGAGTTTAAAAAAAATATATAAAAATGAGAAATTAGATAAATACAGGGAGGAATGGTTCTGTTAATCACTAGGGTTGGTTGGCTGAAAGTCTATGAGAGTCACTCGTGGATTGTATGATCAGTGGGAAGTTGTTTACTTGTGTTTTCATTTTTTAATTTCTATTATTTTAGTAAGTAATAAGATTTTGAAATGCGTGTTGAGATTTTTTTATTCACATCCTTGTTCATTAAGTTCCCATTTGTTGTTATGAAAATGTAGTATGTATGCATGTATGTATGTACTGTATGTATGTATGTATGTATGTATGTATGTATGAGCAAGCAGGTATATAGGTGTATTTATTAGTTAATGATGGGACAGGACAAGATATGTTTTGGCTTCAATCCTGTTCCTTTTCGGACTGCATTTAAATTTTTTTAAATTTTTATTCTTGTTTTAATGTTGTCTTGTTCGAAATAAAATAGTATCAATCAGTCAGTCAAGCAAAGGTGCTGGGTAAGTATGGTCTTTAGTAAAGAAATGTGAAAGGACAGAAGGCTGTGGATTTTGCTTAAAGGATGGAAATGGCTGTGGTGAGCATGTATTTCAAGAAGAGAGAGGAACACAGGGTGACTTACAAGAGTGGAGGAAGGTGCACACAGGTGGACTACATCTTATGCTGAAGGAGAAATCTGAAAGCGATAGGAGACTGCAAGGTGGTGGCAGGGGAGAATGTAGCTAGGCAGCATCGTACGGTAGTGTGTTGGATGACTTTGGAAAGCAAGAAGAGGAAGAGAGTGAAGGCAGAGCCAAGGATTATATGGGGGAATTTACAGAGCAAAGAAGGTTGCACACAGTTCAGGAAGGAGTTAATATATGCTGTGTGGGTGTTAGGGAAGAACTACCATATGACTGGGAAAGTACAACAAAAGTATAGAGGGGAACGGGTAGAAAGGTATGTGATGTATCCTCTGGACAGAGGGAAAAAGACAAGGTCACTTGGTGGTGGAAGGAGGAAAGTATTCAAAGGAAGAGGATAGCAAAGAAAAAGTAGGAAAGTCAGAGAGATAATCCAAGTAGACAGGAGTACTTGAAGTCTACTTGGAGTCTTGGGGACGGCAGTGGCTCAAGAGGTAGAGCAGGTTGTCCAATAACCACATGGTCGGCGGTTCGAATCCCGCTCTCCCCAGATATCCTGCCGTTGTGTGCCCGGGCAAGACACTTTACCCCAATTGCTCCTGGTGGGTCTGGAAGCGCCATGTTAGGCAGCATGCCACCATCAGTGTGTGAATGTGTGTGTGAATGGGTGGATAGCAGGATCTGTAAAGTGCTTTGGTCATCAAGAGATGAGAATAAAAGCGCTATATAAGTGAATGCCATTTACCATTTACCATCTACGTGTATGGCAAAGAGAGAGGTAGCAAAGACAAAGGAAAAGGTATATAGGGAGTTGTATGACAGGCTGGATAGTAAGAAAGGAGAACAGGACTTGTATTGATTGGCCAGATGGAGAGATTGAGTTGGAAAGGATATGCAGTAGGTTAGGGTAATTCAGAACAGAGATGGTAATATAGTAGTACTAACGAATGAAAAGAGTGTGCTGAGAAGATGGAAGAAGTACTTTGAGGAGCTGATGAATCAAGAAAATGAGAGAAAGGAGGATGGATGATGGATGTTTGCAGACGACATTGTGATATGTAGTGAGAGTAGGGAGCAGGTGGAAGAGAACCTGGAGAGGTGGAGGTATGCTCTTGAGAGAAGAGGAATGAAAGTCAGTAGAAGCAAGACATAATACAAGTGTGTGAAGGAGAGGAAGGCAGGTGTAACAGTGAAGATGAGAAGAGTAGAGGTAGTGAAGGGAGATGAGTTTAAATTCATGGGGTCAACCATCCAATGCAATGGAAAATGCACAAGAGAGGCAAAGAAGAGAATGCAGGTAGGGTTAAGTGGATGGGCACAAATCTCAGGGGTAATTTGTGACAGAAGGATAGTAGCTAGAGTGAAAGGGAAAGATGTACAAGATGGTAGTGAGACCTGCTATGATCTATGGTTTGGAGACAGTGGTGCTGACAAAAAGACAGGAGGTGGTGCTGGAGGTGGCAGATTTGAAGATGCTAAGATTCTCATTGGGAGTGACAAGGCGGGACAGGATTGGAAATTGATATATCAGAGGAACAGCTCAAGTTGAGCGGTTTGGAAACCAAGTAAGACAGGCAAGGCTGAGATGGTTTGAACATGTGCAGAGGAGGGATAGTGAATATACTGGACAAAGGACGTTGAAGATGGAGCTGCCAGACAGGAGAAAAAGAGGAAGACCACAGAAGATTCTTGGATGTAGTGAAGGAGGATATGGAGAGGGTTGGTTTTACAGAGGAAGATGTCAAGGTTGGAGTAAGATGGAGGCAGATGATCAGCTGTGGCAACTACTAAAGGGAGCAGTCATGTATCTACACGGGTCATCATCTATTCATCTACGATGTATATGTTATTTAGGCAGTTTTACTTTCCATGGGTATCCCCTTTGTCTATCATGCTAACTAACTAACTAACTAACCTGCACTTATATAGCGCTTTTCTAGTCACAAAGACCACTCAAAGCGCTTTCATTAATACTAACCCTCTATTCTAAGGGCCTATAAGAAACAGATATCTAGGGACAATTTAGAACAGCCAATTAACCTAACATGCATGTTTTTTGGCATGTGGGAGGAAACCGGAGAAATCCCGGAGTAAACCCACGCAACACGGGGAGAACATGCAAACTCCACACAGATCACTGTTGGTCGGGGGCTGGGATCGAACCCACGATCCCACGATCCCCACAATCCCCCGGCCAAGGGTAAACTGTGCTGCCGCAGTGCTAACCACTGCGCCGCTGTGTGTGTCTCTGTCGGGTTTTTTTTTTGATTTGATTTTGTATACTTTATTGATCCCCAGAGGGGAAATTGAGGGCATCCACCTGGATGGATGAAGCAGCCACGGTATGGCTCTATCCCTTTACCATTCACACACACATTCACACCTAGGGTCAATTTAGAGTCTCCAATTAACCTAACCTGCATGTTTTTGGCCTGTGGGAGGAAACCGGAGAAATCCCAGAGTAAACCCATGCAGACACGGGGAGAACATGCAAACTCCACACAGATCACTGTTGGTCAGGGGCTGGGATCGAACCAGGGATCTCATGGCTGAGTTGCTGTGTTGCCGCAGTGCTAACCACTGCGCCACCGCACCGCCACCGTTTTTGGTCGTCTACTGGATCAATAAAGTACATCTGTCTGTCTGTCTACCTATCTATCTGAAGAAGAAGAAGAAGAAGAAGAAGAAGAAGAAGAAGAAGAAGAAGAAAGCAGGTATAATGACTGGTGATGTTTACCTTTTAGTGACATTTTCCATTTCTTGACATACAAGAGAATTTTTGTGAAGTCAAAATTGCTTCATGGAGAGAAACCAAGAGAAAAAACAAAATAAAGGCTGTGTGTTTTTTAAGAGAAGTAAGTATTTTGATGTTTTTAATAACTGTGTCACCAACAGATGCATTTCAGAAGGTTAAAACCAGGACTTAATTTAAGCCAGATTCTACCAGAGCAAGATCTGGCACCTTCCAGAATCTCATCAGTGGGATCTCTGACCTATTGTTTCACTATGAAAAAGATGTCAATAAGTTTTTGTCTATTGATTAATATTTCCTGTGTTATTAGTCTTTATTTGTTGCACAAAAAATCCCTCACCTATTTTATCTGCATTTTGAACTGAATTTTAGCAAGGGATGTGGGTGGGTGGCATTGGGCAGTTTAGTTTAGACAGTGCACGGTTTGAATTAGCTCTTAGCCTCAAAGAGGAAAGGAGAGAAATTGTCAAAAAGACAGGCAACTTCATAGAATTTCTTTCAACCAGCGTAACAGTCAGATTCTGAAGCTTTGTTTATGCTCCACCTCGGCTCTGCACATCTGTAATGCATGTAGGGCTGTCACGGTGGAGGAATTTCCCCTGAGGTGATGGTGGATAGCTCAACAGCGCGGTATGTGATACTATTGCAAATGTTTTTAGGACCCTGTGGTCTCGTAATTTAGACAGGGTTCATAACTTATGTGGCAAATGATGGAAGCTATGTTGAGAATCGCTGCAGCTGCAGCTCCGCTCTCAACTTATGTGCATGTGTGACGGAGCCCTTCCTACAGTCATGAACTGTTGATCCTGTTAAAAAAAACCCAACTTGATCATTTTCATAAAGCAGTGGCGGTAACTCCAGCATTTCAACTACAGGGTGTGTAGACTGGAGACAGCTGTGACATTCAGCTTATTTAAACAGGACAGACTCAGTGCAGGACCCCGCATGGCTCTTGTCTCTGTGTTTCTGTCCAAAAAAAATCATGTTTACACAGCAAACAAGCAATGCACTATGCAGTAGCAGAGCTTCATCGTCAGGATCATAAACACTCAGAAGAAGCCCATCCAGCCATTATTTTATTAAATTTAGGATATTTTCTCATCTCGTAACCCCCCCATCCCCCGATCTGCCACAAATAATCTGATCTGATCTCACCAAAAGTAGTACAAATAACATGCTTTATGCACTGCAAACATGCTGCTGGCAATAAAAATACATTTAACATTGAACAGTTTATTTAATACTAGTGCATGCCTGGAGAAAGCAAATATTCTTTTTTCCCAATGTGTTTTTATTGAAATAAATTTCCGAAATTACAGACAAGTTGGCATAATACTTCTTGAAACAAACAAAAAAATAAATAAATAAAGATACACTTATTTAGCACATATACATATATGTATATAGGATCAAATAGTGCCTCAACAAGTACTACACACTTAAGCACCAGATTTTATTTTTTTTATTTTTTTTTTTAATATCCCCTCGAACAACACCCCCCCCCCCAGCTCACAAGATCAGTAGAGGAAGTACCTCAACAGGCATATACTTTGAAACATATACACATAATAGAGTAGGAAAAAAAATAACAAAAATATATATATATAACAAGGCACATGCTGACATATTTAGATGGGTAAGACTTTTAGATTAGAAAAGTAAGATATAAAACATTGCCATTTCTGGTAAAACCTTTCTGTGCATCCTCTTATAGTGTATTTAATTTTCTCAAGTTTTAGAAAAAACATCATGTCCTTGAGCCATAGGGAAATTGAGGGATATCTGACAGATTTCCAATGCAGCAGTAAAGTACGCCTTGCTATTAAGGATGTAAAGGCCACAATATCCCTTTGTACCGAATTCAAAACTACAGAGGAATCAGGAATCCCAAATATGGCAATAAATGGAGAAGGCAGCAGAGTCACTTGAAGAACCCTGGAGATAATTGTAAAGTAACTAGACCAAAAACTGTATAATTCCGGACAAAGAAAAAACATATGGCCAAGGTGGCAGGGAGATCCCTTACATTTATCACAACTACCATCAACTTCTGGGTAAATCTCAGAGAGTCTCAGTTTTGAGTAGTGGACTCTATATATTACCTTAAACTGAATCAAGCTAAGACGAGCGCATGAGGAAGACGTTCTAATTCTGTTAATGGCATCCTCCCAAAGCTCATCAGTCATCTGTATACCCAATTCTTTCTCCCACAAATTTTTTATTTTGACACTTGATTCATCGTTTAATGTTAAAGTGGAATTATAAAGCTTGGATATCAACCCTTTATGTTGTGGACCATGTGAAACGATACTTTCCCAGGGCTGCTCAGGAGGGATAGAAGGAAAGTTAGAGAAACACTTAGAAACAAAATTACGTATTTGAAAATAACGAAACAAATGGGTGCCGGGTAAGTTATAATTGAAAGATAAATTGGTAAAGCTATCAAAAAGCCCAGATGTATATAAATTCCTTATATGTTTAATACCCCTGTCATGCCAGTCTGAGAATGACGAATCTGAGAAAGATGGGGGAAACAAATGATTTTTAGTTAAAGGACATAAAGAGGAGGCAGATACAAAACCAAAGCGCCGCCTAAACTGAAACCATATTTTTAATGTGTTGAGAACCACTTGACTGTCCGTATACAAAGAGGGTTTTGTAGGCAAAGAAGAAAAAATTAATGCAGGTATTGACGACCCCCGACAGGATGATAATTCCATTCTACACCATGGGGAGCGAAAAGACTTTAACCAATAGCAGATTTTATGTATATGTGCCGCCCAATAATAAGACTGGAAATCAGGTAATGCAAGTCCCCCGCTAAGTCTACATCTTTGCAATAATTTTTTACGCACTCTAGGTGGTTTACCATTCCAGATAAAGCCACAAATTATCTTATCCAGAGAATCAAAAAAGCTTTTAGGCAGAAAAAGAGGAATTGACTGAAATAAAAAAAGGAATTTTGGTAAGATATTCATCTTGACAACATTAATCCTACCCAAGAGTGACAGAGGGAGATTTCGCCAATGCTGGACGTCAGAGGTTATTTTGGCAATAAGAGGAGAAAAATTGGCTGAAGCTAGGCTAGAGAAAGAGCGTGTCACATTTATACCAAGATACTTGAATCCTGCGGGACTAAGTTTGAAGGGTATGTCAGACTGCTGAAGATCCCAGGCAGTCATGTTGATAGGAAAGCATTCGCTTTTTTCCAAATTCAATTTATAACCGGAAAAGGAACTGAAATTATTTAAAATACTCAAGACATTGGGGATAGAACTAACTGGATTTGACACATATAACAACAAATCATCCGCATATAACGACAACTTGTGTTCAGTTCCATTTCGGAAAATCCCACTAAATAAATTGGAAGACCGCAACGCAATGGACAGAGGCTCAATGGCAATAGTGAAGAGCAAGGGCGATAATGGACAGCCTTGCCGTGTACCACGTCCAAGAGAAAAGTAATCAGAAAACATATCATTAGTTTGAACCCTTGCCTTCGGGGATGTATAGAGGAGACGAATCCAAGAAACAAATTTCTCATTGAATCCAAATTTCCTCAAAACCGCAAACAAATATTCCCACTCTACCCTGTCGAACGCTTTTTCAGCGTCTAGCGATATGACTATTTCTGATGAATCAGATGACTGTTTTGCATAAATTATATTGAAGAGAGTACGTATATTAAAAAATAATTGTCGTCCCTTAACAAAACCGTTCTGTTCTTCAGATATAATCAAAGGGAGAACCTTCTCCAGACGGGAAGAAATTACTTTGGCTAACACTTTCACGTCAGCATTAAGCAATGATAGTGGTCTATAAGAGCTACATAGAGTTGGGTCTTTGTCCTTTTTATGAAGTAAAACAATCAAAGCTTGTGTTAGAGTTGGAGGAAGAATACCTCGTTCTAATGATTCGTTAAAGGTAGCTAAAAGTAAAGGTGCTAATTTTTCCGTAAATCTTTTATAAAATTCAATGGGAAACCCATCAGGGCCAGGTGCTTTGTTTGATTGCATTGCTTCAATTGAGTTAATTATTTCAACAAGGTCGAGTGGGGAATCCAGGCTTTTTGCAGTGTCTGAGTCAATTACAGGATTCGAGAGGTCATGAAGAAATAAGTTCATGTTATGTGAATCTGTTGGGAACTCCGACGTATATAATGAGGAATAAAATGTTTTAAATGTGGCATTGATTTCATTAGGATCTGTCGTGATTATATGTTGACTATTCTGAATACTACTTATAATCCGAGAATTAGCTTGACGGCGTAGCTGATGTGCCAACAGACGGCTTGCTTTGTCGCCATATTCATAATGAGTTCCACGATTTTGTAGTAATAGCCGTTCAGCTTCTTGGGTTGAAATTAGATCAAGTTCTGACTGTACCTCTATGCGCTGTTTAAATAATTCTGGTGTAGGATTTAAGGCATAACTTTGATCAATATTACTAATGGCTAAAGTGAGTTCAGAAAACTTGGTGTGACGTCTCTTATTAGAAAGAGCAGAGTAGTAAATGATTTGTCCTCTAAGGTAGGATTTAAGAGTCTCCCATAATAATGAATATGAAGTAGAATCATTTTTATTAAACAACAAAAACTCATCAATTGAATTGGAAATAAAATCACAAAACTCTTTATCTGCTAAAAGAAGAGAATTAAACCTCCATGAAGGAAGACTACGTTTATAGGCACCCAACTGAATATCTAATAATAATGGTGCATGATCAGATATTATTATACTTAAATAATCAGAGGAAACTACACAGGAATTTAAAGTACAGTCAATAAAAAAGTAATCAATCCTGGAGTAAGAATGATGCACCTTAGAAAAAAAGGAGAATTTTTTACTGGTTGGATTGCGGAATCTCCAAGGATCGACAAAGCCATTCTGTGTCATGAAATCAGAAAATGTTTGAGACATTAAAGACTTATTTAGATTACGGGGATTAGATCGATCTAATAATGGATCAAAGACACAATTTAAATCGCCCCCTAAGATTAACAAATGTGAATTCAAAAATGGTAAGCTACTTAGTAATTTGTTTGCAAATTCAACATTGTCAATATTTGGGGCATATACATTGACTAACAGAACCTTTTTCTGCATCAGAGTACCGGCAACTATCACATATCTGCCGTTTTTATCAG
The DNA here is from genome assembly GCA_020510985.1 of Pholidichthys leucotaenia. Lineage (NCBI taxonomy): Eukaryota > Metazoa > Chordata > Actinopteri > Cichliformes > Pholidichthyidae > Pholidichthys > Pholidichthys leucotaenia. Next base: position 328,659,612 of record CM035839.1, on the reverse strand, counting down.
CTATAATGTTAGTGGCTGAGAATTGTACATTTTTATTAATAAGAATAGCAACCCCCCTTGATTTAGAATTAAACTCTGAATGAAAAACTTGGCTCACCCAAGAGCAGTGCAACCGATGATGATCTTTTATCCGAAGATGGGTCTCCTGCAGAAACACTATTGAGGATTTTAAATGTTTTAAGTGGTTAAAAACTTTTGATCTTTTAACAGGATGACCCATGCCCTTAATATTCCAGCTAATGAATCGCAAAGATGCGCCTAGTAAAGCTGTACCATGGCCTATATTGGTACTAGCCATTTACATGTACCAAAAAAAAAACAACCAACACAAGAACTATTGCTGTGAGCTGAGGTAAAACACCACCCACCCAAAAGAACCCCCAAAACAAATACACCCAAAGTCTCCATGTAACAAAAAAAACACACACAAAAACCAATGGAGACAGCAGTGTCACACACAAAGAAAAGTTGTTCTCAGTTAAATAGGAACAACTCGGAGGCAAAGCCGAGCAGAGAGAAAAAAAAAAAAAATATACCAATGGAAAACATGTCTCCTGCCAACTTCCAGAAATTGAATTATAATATGTGCAATGATTAAATTACATGCTGTTTTATACCAGTATTGTAATCTGAACAATAAAGTAAGAAAAAGTAATGATAATATTAAACTGACCATCTAGTGATCGACGAAGAAGAAGAAGAAACTCAACAATACACTAAGAGATTCTAATGAACACTCCCAAAATAAAGCAAATAAGCGCAAATGTCCAGGTAACAGCAACAAGTCTAGAGTCCGAGCATATATAAGGATTATAATGAAAGGTTCACAGCTCACCCAGAAATCAGAGTCTTGACGTATTCCTTCGCGTCTTCTGGCAAAGTAAACTTCTTTTCAGTCCCCTGGTAAGAAATGCGTAGCTGCGCCGGGTGGAGAAGTCCGTATTTGACTCCATCAATGCCACGGAGTAGCCGCTTAACCTCGTTGAATGCAGCCCGAGCCCGTGCAATCTTGACGGTGTAGTCCGGAAAGACCGACAAAGTCATACCTCCGACTTTAATCCGCTGGAGCTCTCGCACACGCCGTAATATATCAACACAGTCACTGTGGTAATGAAGCCTGCACACAATGGCTCGTGGTCGCTCACCCGGTTTAGGTTTAGGCTGAAGAGTACGATGAGACCGATCCACTAGTGGTTCCTTATCCAAAGAAAAAGCATTTTTCAGCAACGCAGCCACAGCAGTAGGAGAAAAAGAGTCTGGACCCTCTTCAACGCCAATAATCCTTATGTTATTGCGTCGCGATCTTGATTCTAAATCTTCACATTTGTCTTCCAGCACAGCAACCTTAGCATTGAGGCGCTCAACACTTGTTTTCATATCTGTCATGTCATCCGTATAAGCTGTGAGCGTTTCTTCCATGTCCCCCATAGTGCTCGTTAGCTTAGCCAACTTAGCATCAATAGCAGCATTGACGCTCGCTAACTGTGATTTCACAGACTGTAACTCAACCTTAAGAGGTGCCAAAGCGTCTCCGATAATCTCTTGTAGCTCCTTCTTGATAATACCAGAGATGTCTTCTTTTAGAGAGGAAAGCAGCTCAAGTTTCAAAGCTTCAGCGTTCAAAACAGGGGCTGGATCAACAGGTTGAGCTAGCGGCTCTGAAGTCGGGGCCTGTGAACAAGGCTTCAGGTGCGTCTGAATAGTGCGGGTTTTTCCTTTCCCCGACATTGCAAAACAATTCAAAAGTATCTCTTAAGATACACAGCGAAAAAGAGCCAAGAAAAAAACACTGGGTTTTTAGAAAACTGCACAACTGAATAACAATATTTTACGAAGTTGGCAGGAGCCACCAAAACTGCGTCCTACTCCATTGACCGCACAACCGAAAGCAAATATTCTTGTCTGAAAACAGGTAGCCCAATTAGGCTTTACAGGCCCAAATGTAGTCAATGTTTGAAAGTGGAATACAAAGAGGTGCAGCCTTTATGTAGACACTCACACGTTAGACTTTGACAAATATAAAAAGGACTGAGCAGCACTAAGATTTATTTGATTGTGTGAATATTAATTACAGAATTATTGAAAATGAATGGGACATCCAATATTAGCGACTGTTTAAGAACCCTTGTTTATTTTTTGTCAGCTCACTTATTTGTGTGATCTTTTATGACATATTCATACGGGTTGTATCTTGCACTTTGGAGAATGGGAGTTGTTCAGTCATTATCATAATTGTTTTAGTGTATATGTGTAGTTTATAGTCTATCATCAAACTCATGCAATACTATAACAGGACACGTTTAAAAATATTTGAGACCCATTCTAGTGCATCCTTTTATATTTTAGGAATATCATGAGTACAAAACACCAAACATTATTATACACGGCAGAATGACTTGTTTGGCTGCAACTGTTGCATCAGTGTTGCCCATTTATCAGTAAATATTTAAATAAAAACTATTTATTTCGTTATTTGGCGTTTTTGTGTGCAGTTTGATGATGGTCGTTGTTTAGTCAAACCGTGCATGTGGCCGCATATGATATGCAATTGATCTGGGCATTCTGCTCCACAATCATGGTGGCATTATTATTAGCTTTAATTTTTAGATAGCCATGCAAGCACACAGAGAGGACCACCATCGGCGACGGCGAATCGTGATCCTGCAAAAGGACTCCCGTCTACCGCTGACCAGGAGGGCTGGGTTTGCGTCCCTGCGAAGGACCACGTTCCACTCGTTGCTTCTCCAACACCAGTGTTCTTTAGGCAGACCCCGGGTCCCTGATGGCATTCCCCAAATTATCCTTTAGACATACACAATCACAGCAAGATTATAGTATAATTTTTAAAGCATTAAGAGATAAGAGATAAGATAAGCCTTTATTAGTCCCACAACGGGGAAATTCCAGGATTGCAACAGCACAGGGATAGCAACACTCAGAGCAACAATCAGAAGGCAAGAAAAAAAAACAAGCAAGCAAGAGCAGCTAATATACATATGTACATATTACTATAAAATATATATATACACACACACACACAGACACAGTGCAGAGCATTGTAGCTGGATGGAATAAATATATGAATATATGAACACACAGTGCAGAGCATTGTAGCTAGATGGAATAAATATGTAAATATATAAACACCCACAGTACGGAGCATTGCAGCTAGGTGGAATAAATATGCAAGTATATAAACACACACAGTGCGGAGCAATGTAGCTAGATGGAATAATATGTAGATATATAAAAACACAGTGCGGAGCATTGTAGCTAGATGGAATAAATATATAGATATATAAATATAAACACACCCAGTGCTGAGCATTGTAGCTAGATGGAATAAATATGTAAATATATAAACACACACAGTGCAGAGCATTGTTGCTAGGTGGGATGAAACAGCATAACCGTCTATTTAGTTATCCTACATGGTATGATTATGTGCCCATACATATTCTCACCCTCCATAGCGACCGGTATGTTCCTAGTTGTATGCCGGAGAGGACCATTGTGTAAGTCTATTGCATCTTTTGCATTCAAAAAAACTATTAGTTTGTTACGTCTTTTTGCTATCTCTGCGAGCAGCCCTGCTTAGGTTGTACAGTCTGACAGCCGTTGGTAGGAAGGACCTACGAAACCTCTCGGTTGTGCACCTGGGATGATGTAGTCTGCTGCTAAATGAGCTCCTCAGTGCATCCAGTATGTCCTGCATAGGGTGGAACTCAGACTCCAGCAGAGATGACAGTTTAGCCACCGTCCTTCTCTCTCCTATCTCCTCCATCGGATCAAGGCGCTGCCCCAGGACAGAGCTAGCTTTCTTAATCAGTTTGTTCAGTCTCTTCCTATCGGCTGCAGTAATGCCACTGCCCCAGCAGACCACTCCAAAAGTGATGGCTGATGCCACCACCGTGTCATAGAATGACTTCAGCAGCGCCCCTTGTACACCAAAACACCTGAGTCTCCTCAGCAGGAACAGCCTGCGCTGTCCCTTCTTGTAGAGTGTGTCAGTATTGTGTGACCAGTCTAGTTTATTGTTCAGATGAATACCCAGGTACTTATAGGATGTCACCATCTCGATGTCTGTTCCCTGTATATTTACTGGTGCTGTGAGGGGCTGCCCATGCCTGCGGCAGTCCACCACCAGCTCCTTAGTTTTCCTCGCGTTGATCTGGAGGCAGTTCCGATGGCACCAGTCCACAAAGTCCTGGATAAGCCCTCTGTACTCAGCTTCATCTCCGTTGGAGATGAGACCAACGATCGCAGAGTCATCAGAGAACTTCTGTAGATGGCAATGTGTTGTGTTGTGTGAGAAGTCCGCAGTATAAAGAGTGAACAGGAAGGGAGCCAGCACCGTTCCCTGGGGGGCCCCCGTGCTACTGATGATCGTGTCGGAAACACAGTCCCGGGTTCTCACAAACTGAGGCCGGTTCGTGAGGTAGTCCAGGATCCATGATGACAGGTGCTGGTCCACCCCTGCGCGCAGCAGCTTGTCCTTCAGGATCATCGGTTGGATGGTGTTGAAAGCACTGGAGAAGTCAAAGAACATGATCCTCACCATATTCCCGGGCTTCTCCAGGTGGGACAGAGAACGGTGAAGGAGGAAGATCACCGCATCCTCCACCCCAATGCCATGCTGGTAGGCGAACTGGAGTGGATCCATCGCTGGTTCCACCAGGGGGCGGAGATGAGCAAGGAGCAGTCTCTCCAGGGTCTTCATCAAGTGGGACGTCAAAGCCACCGGTCTGTAGCTGTTCAGGTCTTTGGGGTGGGAAGTTTTTGGTACAGGTACCACACAAGATGTTTTCCACAGCTGTGGTACCCTCCCCAGTTTCAGGCTCATGTTGAAGATATACGTCACAATCCCACACAGCTGGTCTGCACAGGACTTGAGGAGCTTTGCGCTGATGCCGTCCGGTCCCGACGCCTTCCTCGCCTTGATCTTCCTCAGCTCCGTCCTCACCTGGGTCTTGGTCAGGGTCAGGATGGGGGGCTGTGTGTTGGGAGTGGGGGGGGTGTCGGTGGAGTGGGGAGTGGGCAGCAGGACTTGATTTCTTAGAGGCAGCAGTGGTTGTTGTGCAGACAGGGGGGAGGGCGGTTGGTCAAATCTATTGAAAAACAGATTCAGGTTGTTCGCCCACTCCCTGCCCCCCGTGGCCTGGGGGGAGGTATTCTGGAGCCCCGAGATGGTTTTGAGGTTTCTCCAGACCCCGCTGATGTCGCTCTGTTGCAGCTTGTCCTCCATCTTCTTCCTGAAGCTGTCCTTGCCTTCTCTGATCTTTCTCCTCAGCTCCCTCTGTACGGACTTCAGCATCTCCCTGTTCCCCGACCTGAAGATCCTCTTCTTCTCTCTCAGAAGTGTTTTTATCTCAGGGTTGATCCAGGGTTTGTTGTTTGAGTGACTCCGTATGGTCTTGGTGGGAACGGATTTGTCCACACAGAAGCTGAGGTAGCCCGTGAAGGTGTGAATGAGGCCATCGATGTCCTCACCATGTGGATCGCAGAGCTGCTTCCAGGCAGTGACTTCAAAACAGTCCTTTAGAGTGTCCATTGTCTCCTCAGACCATAACTCCACAGTGTGCATGGCCGGAGGTTGTCTGTGCACTAGGGGTTTGTACACCGGTCGGAGATGAACCAAGTTGTGATCCGATCTCCCAAGTGGGGGGAGTTGTGATGAGGTGTACGCCTCCTTAGTGTTTGCGTAGAACAAATCCAGTGTTTTATTGTCTCTAGTGTGGCATGTGACATACTGGGTGAAAGTGGGCAGAATGGGAGACAGTGAAACGTGGTTGAAATCGCCTGAGATGAGGAGAACAACATCTGGGTGTTCTGTCTGCAGCCTGCTGGTTACTGAATGGATGACGTCACGCGCTGTCCCAGCGTTCGCCGTCGGATTTGCATAAACAACAATGCAGATCACGTGTGAGTGTTCTCTCGGGAGATATGTAGGCCTCATGCTAACAGCTAGCAACTCAATTACATCTTCACTATTCTCTTTCTTGTCAAATTTGTCGCTTTTCACTTCCTTTTTTTTGTTTGTGAAGCACTTTAATGACTGACTGGTCCTGATGCTGCGCATTATCCAATCAGCATGATTGTGACGCCATGTTTTATCCAATCAGCATGGCCGTGATGCTGGGTATTATTCAATCAGCATGGCTGTGATGCCGCTGATGCCGTGCAATCAGCATGGAGTCAATCCAAAACCCTGCCCACACTTCCTGAAGCCAGGGCATGAAGAGACAGAGCGGTGGCTAAACTTTTATTCATAAAAATTACAGATTTTGACTGAGTGACTCCATACTTTGGGATGCACACCTTCATAACTTCAGCAAAGCACTTATAAAATCTGAGGTCAGTCTGACAAACGGTTTGGGAGATAGCTGAGGAACAGACAGACAGACAGACAGACAGACAGACAGACACACACACACACACACACACACACACACACACACAGAGATTTGGTGCATTTAGAGATAGATTATTATAATGTAGTCATATAATGTAGTAATGTTGTTTTTGCTGTCATCTCTGTCTGTTAATAATAATAATAATGGATTGCATTTATATAGTGTCTTTCATTCATATTTTCAGGAAAGGTGTGTTATGAATCGGGTCATGATCTTAGGATCATGTCCATGCTTTATGTTTGCTTTCCATTTTCCCTGTGATTTATGAATATTATTTGCAATTATTTTCTCCTTTGTTTGGGTTTAATTTATATTCTTACCTTAGTCTTTAGTTTCTTCCCTAGTCATCCTGTTTATTAGTATTATTATCATTTTGATTTCCTTGTTTTTCGCTTTGATTATTATCTGTATTATCGTTATCATTAGTACAAGGACTCAGGCTCTAACTGAAGACTCCTCACAAAAAATATGCCTATACAAATATGCATGAAAGTTACTCATTAAAATCCATAATAAATGTCCATTTACATGCACTCCAATAAATTTACTACTCTGTAGTGTTGTTTTAACCCTTATATATACACATACAGTCATGTGAAAAAATTAAGACACCTCTTTAAATATTCAGTTCTTTATTAAGAAATGTTCACGTATCTATGTCTAACCTTGTTTTTGTTTTTATTTGTGTTTTTTAACATTTATTTTAGCCATTGTAAGTGGAAATGAATGTGGGGGTGTCATGAACCGAGCCAGTGTTCTCCTGTGGGCTCGGTTCTGATCGTCCTTGGTGGCTCAGGCATTGGGGTTGTCATGTGTTGTTATGTTTTGATTTCTCGTCTGTGTATTGTTTATTTCCATGCTTGTAGCCGCTGCTCTAGCCGGCGATTGTTAGGCAGCTGTTTGACCCACTTCCTGGTGGGCGCTGTCTAACATTTGCCGGTCCGACCACGCCCCACTTCTCTGACAGTCAGCTGTGCGCTCGGTAATCATCTTTCCCGCGCCTCGCCCAGGTGTTGCCAATTTGTCATGCCAGCGGTGTTTGTACTTAGGTAGCTCTTTGCCAGTCAAACACCGCTGGACCATTGTACATGTTCACACGGTTGTTCTCTGCCATGTGACAGTCACGTCTCAGAAGGACCGTTTGTATGTGCTTGCTGGGAGACTGAGATTACTTGGACTGCCCCTACACTGTGAGTAAACTGTTAGCGTTTCTGTGCGCAGTTGTGCTGCTACGCTTTATTGTAGCATTTCCCCCCGCGCAGCACAACTGCTACGCTTTGGCTGTTGCCCAGTTGTATCCTCCCGTGTCTGTTGGGTGTCCTGGAGGACTCTAAGTTTAACCCGAGCGGTCCATGTCATTTTGTCTGTTTTGGTGTCAATAAATGTGTATTTGGTGTAACTCAGCACTTAAGTCCATTCTTTCTTCTCCTCCTTGCGCTGTAGAAAAGCACACGGGGAGCTTATGACAGGGGGTGTTCTAAAAAAAGATGGGGGTGGCCTAATTTATTCCTCACTATTTGTTTAAAATTAAATTTTACAGAAAATTTGATAAAAAAAACTAATTCATTTTTAATTGTTTAGTTGTATTATGTGAATCTCCCAGTATTTTTAACATTGATATTAAACACAGGGTGTCCTAATTTTTTCACATGACTGTCAGCTTACATGAAGTCATAACGACCTATAGTAATTTTAACCAGCTTATAACATACTACAAACACATGAATTCACATGAATAGTTCAAAATTAACATGTTTTCTCCATTAGTTTAACCTCTTTCTTTAACACCTTTCTTTCCAACAGCTGTCATGTTATTGAACTTAGTTCCCTGCTGACTCTCTTACCATCCTCACCTGTACATAACTGCCCATCTAACTTATTGTACATTATTTGCACATAACAGTACTCTTAACTTTCTGCACTGCTGCATATATTTGCATATATTTGCTTAAATTGCACATACTATCAATTACTGTATATACTGCACTGCTGTCCTTTGCACTTCTGATTGGATGCTAACTGTGTTTTGTTACCTTGTATTCATACATGTGTAATGACAATGAAGTTGAATCTAATCTAATCTAATCTAACCTCTTGCTGCAACATATAGACATTAATTTGGCACTTTAAGGTCATGTAAATGCAGTAAAACAGGACCCAATGCACTCAGATAAAGCTTAGCTGTCATGATTCAGAACAGGGTTAGACTCAAACGCAGAGCTGCCAGAACGATCACTCAGACTCAGATGAAAAGTTTCACAAGTTTATTGAAAACAACACACTGAAAAAGTGCACAAACCAAAGAAAAACGAAATACAAAAACACTAACTTAAATTTCCAACAAGACGGGTGCCCCCTGGAGCGCGCCTAACCTACAGTAGAGAGTAGACAGAGGTTATTCAGGACAGATTCTCCAAAGGGAGAATAATGCGGGAAAGCACACTTGCTACCAGAGCAGTGGAGTCCAGTAGGGAACTCCTGTGAGGACCAGGGGACAGGGGGAAGGCAGAGACCTGGGTGGACGTCTAGGATCCTCCTGGGCAGGTGAGCGTGATTAGCTCCGGAGACACAGCTGCGGGTGGCAGCAACGCGAAGAGCAGGAGGAACAAGATGAGTGCACAGGTAACTTTATAACGACGAGACAAAGCTTGACTTAAGTCATGGCTGCAAACCCAGACGATCCAGCGATGAGCTCTCCACACGCTGGATCTTAAATACGCTGGCTTATCAGATGCAGCAGGTGTGTAATCACGCAGGTGTGTCTAATCTTCTGGAGCCGGAAAAACAGGAACTGGAGGGGAGGGGGTGCACAATCACCTGATCATCACATTAGCATCATGAAAAATTATGCTAGCCTACACACATGTGGCCCCAAGTTAGCCAGCACTGAGTGGCTACTGTGCACTTTAAACACAGAAATTAGACACTTTAATAATAGCACAGGATCAATAGCACACTTAGCACAGTTATCACATGTTAAAGAACTACTATTTCCCTCTTTAAGTTTATCCCGACTGGTTTTGTTTAGATTACAAGGCTCACATTAAAGTTTTTTTTTCCTTTAACAGTGGGTAACATTTTGCTAATATAGTTAGCATGCTAATTTACACACTGAGTCGCAACTGAAACTCACCGGGATACCAGTGTACACCTCTAAATAGTTCAAAGCAGTTCTACTCAACATCAGGGGTTCTATTAGTCTGTTGTTTGTCAAAGTTTAGTTTCCAGGTTGTTTTCTATGTTTAGTTACCTGGTGGCGAAGGAGGATGCCGTTCAGACCCGGCAGACCCAAACATACAGATGGTATGCTGGAAATGTCTGGCTGAGGCTGCTGCTGGAGATGTCCTCAACTCCCACCTCTGGTGAACTTTGACCACAGTCGGAGAGAGACTGGAAACATGGAATCTGAATGGGCCATGTTCTCCACCTCCATTGCTGAAGCGGCTGATCAGAGCTTTGGCTGCAAGGTTGTTGGTGCTTCTTGTGGTGGCAATCTCCGGACCAAATGGTGGATGCCAGAGGTGAGGGAGTAGGGGGCATGAAACTGAAGAAGTCCTACTGAGCTTGGTTGGTTTGTGGGACTCCTGAAGCAGCTGAGTTGTACCGGCAGGCCAAGCAGAGTGCGGCTTGAGCAGCTGCTGAGACTAAAACGCGGGTGTGGGAGGAATTCGGTGAAGCCATGGAGCAAGACCTTCAGTCGGCCTTGAAGAGATTCTGATAAACTGTCTGCTGATTCAGAAGGGGAATGAAACTCCCTGTCCACACTGTGTATGGTGCAGCTGGAGAGGTGCTGACTTCAACTGGGAATATTGTTGGATGAATGAAAGGAATACTTCGAGGATCTTCTCAATTCCCCTCACACGTCTTCCATAGCGGAAGCCAGTGTTTCCTCTGGCTTAAAGACCTTGGTGCGGTGGCAACATATTTTCCGGGGAGGATGGGCAGAAAACGCATGACACTATTGTAACCGGAATCTGTTAATTTTATACGATTTATTTCTTTTTTTAAGTTAAACTCGGGAGATTCTGCGGGCGGTCACGTCTCTGCGTCTTAGTGCGTCTCAGTGCGCACTGAAAAAAAAAGCTGTATTTCCGGTCTTCCAGTACAGACACAGCCGTAAACAGAAAGCCAAAGGAGTGTTTGATTGGTTTAGAATGAGACTGCCATCTCATTCGACCAACAAGAGCCTTGATTTGGGTTTTTTAAACCTTGAATAACCAATGATTGTAAACCTAGCAAGAAGTATCTGCCCATCAACGACCGCGAATACAACGAGCCAATTGAAGCCGAGTAATCTGACAATGGACGTGTCGTTTAGCCAATCAATTTCTGACTTCAATGACATCCTACATGCATGGTTCAGTGTTTATATTTCTGGTATAATACCATGCGTTCCCATGTGTAAAATCTCTTTTGACTCCGCCGCTGTGTGACGCGCAGGTCCTTTGTGATACTGTGCAGAAGGGTCAGGGTAACATTAGTCATTATTTTACTTGTTTTGAAAAATGGTTCACAAAATAAACCGAAAGGGCATGCATGAAAACGTAGATGGCTTGACCGGGTCGGGTGACCTCGATGCTGAATCAGTAAACAATGGAGGTTTCCATCAATGGAATAGCTGACGATCATCAGACGCCAGTGGCCAATACCAGCGACAGTGCGGTTGTGGACAGGTAAGTCTTGTAATCTAAATTACTCTTTATCGATAAAAATAGTAATAAAAATAACTTTTGACCAGTCAGTAATTACAAGGGTCCCGCATGGCAATGTTTTTGTGTGCACCGTGGGGGGGGGGGGTATTTGTTACTGTGTATATTGCAGAAAAATTTAATAATTTTTTAGTATAATTTTTATTTCACTGTAGGCTATTTTTTCCTGTAAAAAAAAGGAACTGTGCTGTGTATGTCTGGGTTATTATGCCTTTGTTTTACTGTGTAAGCGCGATCTGGTGTAAAGGAGCCCTGACCATGTGAGCACACTAATGTGAGCACCCCAGGTGGACCCCGGTATTCAATCTGTACATTTTCAATCCAGTGATTTACAAAGTGATTCATAATTTTCTAAAGCCTCATTCAGAACATTAAAGTCCCACAGACTGGTTTTCATCTGGGGCAGCATTTATAAATCACTGGATGTAGAATGTACCTGTACATGTACACATTGGATTCCGTGGTCCACTTGGGGTGCGCACTTGGTCAGGGGTCCAGTTGACCTGTATTTGTGTAAACTGGTAAGATAGTGAACTCTGTAAAAATTGGGGGGGGGGGATGTTTTTGTGTATACTTTAGTGAAATGTATTAATTTTTCTTACACTGTAGGCTATTTTTGCCTGAAAAAAAAAAAAAAACAGGAACTGTGCTGTGTATGTCTGGGTTGTTACCCCTTGGTTTTACTGTGCAAACTGCTGAGATAGTGAACTCTGGGACACAGTTTTCCAAATTGTGCCATTTGGCACAATTTGGCACAGTTCAAGAACACCTTGTTACAACCTGAGAAAAAAAGCTGTGTAATATATTCATTTTTTTGTGGTATTGTTACAAAATTTTGACCTGAGCTTGAAAACACTTGGTTCTACATTTCTGTTGTGTTTTCCAGCAAGTATCTGACAGCTGTATGTTATTTGCAAGCATTTGTATCTAAAAAAAACACCCAGGCGAACTTTATTTTCTTCAAATTCAGTATGTTTAGATGATTGTTACTCAGTGGCAGGAGCACTTAGAGAGATTATGACTGTTTTGCCAAAAAATTCAGAGTGTTTTCTTTTAAATGAGACCAACCCCATGAAGATGCTGCAAAGGGTTGAAGAACAGCTTTTGATTTACTTTGGACATGTTATTTTTAGCCGTTTTTAGGGAAATTGAACAGAGTCGAAGAGGTTAAATTTTCCACAGTAACTTTGCATATGGAACTTACCATTTGACGTATTGTACAACCAAGGCTTGAATGTTGGCCAGTTGGGGTCCCACCCAGACGTCCTGTATTTGGACTTTTTACTGGTGTCATCCTTCTGTCCTTCCTCTGCTCGCACCTCTCCTGGACCCTCTGCCTGAACACTTTCCTTTCCTTGGCTCCTCCCTTCTGTCTAATCTTGCCCTCTCTGAGCCCTGTCTAATTCAGGTTCTCTCTCTGTCTATGGTGATATACAAACAGGTTAGAAAATATCAAGTGTTATGTAAATTAAAAGTAGACAACCAAAAATTTCTAGTTAAGGGTACAAAGAGCACCCACTTAAAATCTTGAGCAATGACTTCAGTCTTGAAGCTTTGCATTTTTTCTCCAAAATTTATAACAATTTTCTTAGTTTTCTACTTGTCCCTGTAAATTTATCTAAATTTGAAACCATTTTCCTCAAATTTGTAATTTGCCGTTGTAAAATTGACTTTTCGTGTATATTTGAAACTTTATTATAAATTTGTGGATTATTTTATGGCTAATTTTTGTCTGTATGGGGTAACCCCCACAACAGCCACAGACAAACAGAGCGCTCAGCTGGGGCAATTAGCAGAGCAATGAGATGTGTGTGTTGAGATCAATAGGCAGCCTCTCCGTGTCTAGTTCAGGCGCCAGTATCCTGTGGATATGTATGACTCAAATGCAAACATTCATGCTTCCTGCTCTCATTGTGGTACAAATGTCACATGCCTGAATGCATTTCCTTTGATGATAAAATGCCTTTGATGTATTGTCTGTTGCTGGGTGTTTAAGTGGCTGAATTCATATGTTCACCCTCTGTTCTTCTTCTGACTGCTTCTGACTACTGCTCATGAGAGCCTGAGAGCGATCCCCAGCATGCTTATACAGCAGCTGGGGTGAGCTCCGTGATGGCGATGATTTGATGAATAAACTTCCTTAAAAACTCCAGTCGCCGTGCCTTATTTTATCATCCGCCACACTGGTGACCCGACGCTGAAGAGAACACGCTGACAACGAATGCAGCCCCGATGGTATCTCCGACGACAAGCGAACGCAGCAGCCTGACGCAAGAGCACTGCCCTCCCTTCTGCCACACGAGAGACCTCGACGCAGAACCGAAATCAGGCAAACTCCCTCGGAGATCATCCACGACTGGGAAAGCTGCAGAAAGCGTCATTGTGCGATCCACGCCTGAGATCTGCACATCCACGCTGGAACCGGCCGAGGGACAAAGATCGTCTCCTCCCTCTCACCGCTCCTACGCATCTACGCGAGCCCGAGGGACAAAGGTCGTCTATTCCCTCTCACCGCCCCAACGCACCATGACCAGCATGAGCGACGACCAACAGCCCGAACAGGGGAGACCATCGGCGCCGACTGTGCAGAGCTCCATCAAGCCCCCTGACCCTGATTCGCCTCGCGACAGCGGACCGGCCAGGCACAGAAGCCTCGCATCAGAACAGTACAGCTGGAAGGCACGTGGCCGCAGCGCATGCCGCGCACCAGAGACAAGCTGGCTCTACAGACTTATACATCATCCCCCGCTGCTGCACACGGCTCTTCAGGACTGCTTATACACCTGAAGCACACACGCAGCCCGCACACAGGATTTGGTGTAGGTCTCAGCCACGGCGCACGACGGGAACCCAGCCGTTATCTGTCCCCGAGGGCTTTAGGTCCGCGAACGCACCTAAAGCCTAAACGCCAAGTCCCTCACACAGCTTCAGCTCCTGTTTTTCTTCATTGCCGGACTGAATCGCGAGAGGAATCAGAGACTAATTTTTCTTCCCACAGCCGCGGACATTCCCCGGCACTTGCTACCCCCACCCTCCTCCCTCCCCGGCACAGACCTTCCCAGCAGCTCGCTCCCAATGCCGAATGATCGAGGTCTCAGCTCCCCGCTAAGCCCTCTGGGGGGGAGTGTATGGGGTAACCCCCACAACAGCCACAGACAAACAGAGCGCTCAGCTGGGGCAATTAGCAGAGCAATGAGATGTGTGTGTTGAGATCAATAGGCAGCCTCTCCGTGTCTAGTTCAGGCGCCAGTATCCTGTGGATATGTATGACTCAAATGCAAACATTCATGCTTCCTGCTCTCATTGTGGTACAAATGTCACATGCCTGAATGCATTTCCTTTGATGATAAAATGCCTTTGATGTATTGTCTGTTGTTGGGTATTTAAGTGGCTGAATTCATATGTTCACCCTCTGTTCTTCTTCTGACTGCTTCTGACTACTGCTCATGAGAGCCTGAGAGCGATCCCCAGCATGCTTATACAGCAGCTGGGGTGAGCTCCGTGATGGCGATGATTTGATGAATAAACTTCCTTAAAAACTCCAGTCGCCGTGCCTTATTTTATCATCCGCCACAGTCTGTTTTTTTTAAATAAAATTACTGGGTTTTTTTTAATAAATTTGAAAGAGACTGGTATTTTTTTTTACTTTTTCCTTACAACAGTTTACATTTTTGACCATAATTTTTCAGAGCCAGAACAGAACAATAATTTAACTCTGATTTCAAAGAAAAAAAAATTAATAAAAATTGTATTTAATGAATAAATTAACTTAAAGGCCAAATGTCACGTAGCAGGGTACTTTAAATATCTTGAAACTAGATATAAAAGGGAACCGATCCGTTCGGGTCTTGGTGCATATGCTTCAGTAACAACGGAATATTCGTTAATTTAAAACTGCCGCGCTTGGCCTGACACGGCCCCTGGAATCGCCTGGGGAAGAAGGCGGAAGTGACGAAATCGATTGTACCCTAGTTTGATGCTTGGGGTATTTCAATTGATTGTTTATATGGAGACTGGAAGGTTGAAGTGAGCAACAAGAAAGAAAAAATTGGATATTTCACCCATACCTTAAAACGGGACTATCAGGGACAGCTGGGTAATAAGGGACACTTCTCTGGGAAATGTTTTCATACCTGTCAAGTGAGACGTTTTCGCCGTACTTCAACACCGTAAAAAGCGGCTATAAGGGACGGCGGAGCAACAAGGCACACCTCTCTGGGAAATGCCCCAAATGCAACTCGTGTTGTTATTGTCAAATATTTTAAGGATTCATGGATATTTGACAATAACAACACAACTCAGCGTCCGGCGCAAAATAAAAAAAAAAGCAGAATTCTGTATTTGTCAGGCGATCTCTCTCTGTTCCGCAACCGCTGCACAGCTGAACGTGTTAAACCATTGTCCTAATGACTTCTCATTGTAGTGAGAATAGCTCACGCTGAGCGATCAGCCCGCCGCGGCCATCAGACTGATTGACTCCACACTGTAGTGCGAATAGCTCAGGCTGAGCCATCTGCCAGCACCAGCTGTGGGGGATCACACACAGGACGTGTTCCTCAACACACTCAATTTTTTTTTCCAGTATATTTTTATTTTGGGCGTACAGAAATGGCAATACGCCCGTTTTTGCTAAAATTGCATTTTCCCCGTATTTTCCTTAAAATATTTGACAATAACAACACAAACTACATTTAAAACATTTCCCAGAAAAGTGTCCCGCACCACTCTGCCGTCCCCCACAGCCGCGCTTGGCACCAAAATACGGCGAAAACGTCTCACTTGACAGGTATGCGCCTCCATTTTCATATTGATCTGGTCAATTTCTTGACAGCAGCGGCTCTCCTCCACTGTAATAATAATGGCTTCCAAAAAATCAATATTTATGGGGCGCCCTCGACAGATCCCCTTCGGCTTCGCAATTCTGGAGGCGATTAATGTCCAGTTCAATGACATTTTCCACTGGTTCTGCTCTCTGGTCATCGTTGGAACTGTTGTCATCAGACAAAGCATCTGATTCCGTCTCGGATGGAACCGTCTGTCTGAACCGTCTGTCTGAACCACTGACAAAAAAAAAGACAAAAAAAAAAAAGACAAAACTAAACTAATTTGTTCACAATCGCTGTCACTTTCCGTCATGATTGTCCAATGTTGATAAGTGTGAATGTGGATAGGCAGGGCAGCCAGGGTACAACTGGTGATGTCAAAAACATGGGCGTGGTCTGGACTGGCTGTCACAAGCCAGCAAGCAAGGTGGGGCCTTCACCTGGTGTATTTTGTGCAATTATGTAAATACAGGTGGGTGATATGGTCTCCGGTATGAATATTTGGTTTAAGCTATGTGTATTTTATCTAAATTCGTTGTCATTTAGAAAAAAAAATTACGTGACATTTGGCCTTTAAATGACCAAAGATGCCATTATTTCTGTTATAATATTTCTATATATTTATAGTTTGTTTTTTTTGTTTTTTTAGAACTCTCCTCACCACCCAGACAGCAGGAAAAACCTCCCTTATTTTGAAATCCAAATGTTGGCACATTTAGTTTGGCTGATGGCTGCTGACGGATTAAAGTCATTGACTTTGTGAATTTCAGTCATCTTAACTTGCCAGGTACATAATAATGAACATAAAATAGTTAATAATAACTAAGGCAAAGGTAAAAACATCTCCTTTTTATTCTTGTCTGAAATAAGAAAAACAAAAAACTAACCACATGTGTTAGGTAAGCAACTCTACCATTATTGCGCCCGTTATCAGTGGGTTAAAACCATGACAAATGCATTCACTGCTTACATACCTCTTCTGATTTTTTTCCGCGTTTAAAGTACTTTAATAAGTTTGTGTTTCTCTTGGACAACGATGCTCGTAGCGAGACACTCTGCTTAATGACTGGAACATGCAGGTGGTGTGCTTCTGAACTCCGCGAGGATGACAGTCACGCGCGTTGTTCGTGTGCACGCTTGCGGACCGTCATTGCTTCATATATTTTTCTTAAACTTATATATCCTCATAAAGTGGTGGAAATTTTTCAGGCGCGGCGGGCTGCCACCCAGAAATATTACCAGAGGAAACCTTGGAAGCAGAGCCTGAGGACGAGGGGGGTGACTCACCCATTACAGGGGCTGAGGTTGCCAAGGTGGTTAAAAAACTCTTTGGTGGCAGGGCCCCAGGGGTGGATAAGATTTGCCCCGAGTACCTCAAGGCTCTGGATGTTATGGGGTGTCTTGACTGACACGTCTCTGCAACATCGCATGGAAGTTGGGGACAGTACCTTTGGCATGACAAACTGGGTGGTTCCCGTCTTCAAGAAGGAAGACCGGAGAGTGTGTTCCCATTTTAGAAGGATCACATACCTCACCCTCCGTGGGAAGGTCTATGCCAAGGTGCTGCAGAGGAGAGTCCAGCCACTGGTTGAAACTTTGATTCCAGATGAACAATGTGGTTTTTGTCTTGGTCGTGGTACATCAGACCAACTCTTTACCCTCTCAAGGATCCTTGAGGGTTTGTGGGAGTTTTCTCAACCAGTCAACATGTGTTTTGTGGACTTGAGACAGCATTCGATTGCATCCCTCGTGGTTCTTTGTGGGGAATGCTTCAGGAGTATGGGGTATCGGGCTTGTTGCTACAATCTATCTGGTCTCTAGACTGTTGTGAGAGTTTGGTTTGTATTGCCAACAGTTAGTCAAACTCGCTCCAAGTGATAGTTGGCCTCTGCCAGGACTGCCCTTTGTCACCAATCATGTTCCTAATATTTATGGACAGGATTTCTAGGTGCAGCCAAGGAACGGAGGGTGTCATGTTGGATGATCTCATCTCTGCTGTTTGTAGATGATGTTGTCCTGTTGGCTTCATCAAGCAATGACCTACAGGCCTTACTGGGATGGTTTGCTACTGAGTGTAAAGCTGTCAGGATGAGGATCAGTACCTCCAAGTCCAAGTCCATGGTGCTCAGCTGGAAAAGTGTGACTTGTCCTCTCCAGGTTGGGGACAAGGTCCTGCCCCAAGTGGAGGAATTTAAGTATCTCTGGGTCTCACGAGTGATGAGAAAATGGAGCGGGAGATTGACAGACAAATCAGAGCAGCATCTGCAGTGATGCAGGCATTATACCAGTCTGTCATGGTGAAGACGGAGCTGAGCTCCAAATCAAAGCTGTCAATTTACCACTCAATCTACATTCCTACCATCACCAATGGTCATGAATTTTGGGTAATGGCTTAAAGACTGAGATCATGGGTACAAGCAGCTGAATGAGCTTTCTCTGTAGGGTTGCTGGGCATCTACAGTAATTAGGATGCCTCTTGGATGCCTCCCACTTGAGGTGTTTTGGGCACGTCCCACCGGGAGGAGACCTTGGGACAGACGCAGGACATGCTGGAGACATGTCTCCCAGCCAGCATGGGAATGCCTTGGTGGCCCTTCTGAAGAGCTGTAGGAGGTGACTGGGGAGAGGGAAGTCTGAGCTTCTCTGCTTGAACTGCTGCCTCTGTGACCCAGATCTCAGGAAGAGCGATAGAAAATGGATGGATGATGAATAGAGGGCTTGAGCTTGAAGTCGCGAACTGATGACCAGACGTTGTCCTTCAAGATTTTCTGGTTAAGAGTAGAATTCATGGTTTCATCAATTATGGCAAGTGATCCAGGTTGTGAAGCAGCAAAACAACCCCACACCATCACACTACCACCACCATGTTTGACTGTTGGTATGATGTTCTTTTTATAAAATGCTGTGTAAAGGTGCACATGTAAAGTTAACCCCTTGCACTCTGGTTAATTTCCCTAAAAACGCCTAAAAATAACATACCCAAAGTAAATCAAAAGCTGTTCTTCAACCCTTTGCAGCATATTCATGGGGTTGGCCTCATTTAAAAGAAAACACTTTGAATTTTTTGGCAAAACAGTCATAATCTCTCTAAGTGCTCCTGCCACTGAGCAACAGTCATCTAAACATACTGAATCTGAAGAAAATAAAGTTCGCCTGGGTGTTTTTTTAGATACAAATGCTTGCAATTAACACACAGCTGTCAGATACTGGCTGGAAAACACAACAGAAATGTAGAACCAAGTGTTATCAAGCTGAGGTCAAAATTTTGTAACAATACCACAAAAAATGAACATATTACACAGCTTTTTTCTCAGGTTGTTCCCAGGCGTTTTTGAACTGTGCCAAACTGTGCCAAATGGCACAGTTTGGAAAAACGTCTGTAACTTTTGAATGCTGAAACATAGAAGCTTCATCTTGGGCTCTAATGAAAGGTGACACTCAGGGCTGTGTGTGTGTGGGGGGGGGTTGTTTGTTCATTCATGAATGAATGAATGAACAAACAAGCCCCCCACACACAAAGAAGCATGCCACGTAAAAAATGTGTGGCCTTTTTTTTACAAGAAAAAATAGCCTACAGTGCAATAAAAATTATACTAAAATATCTGCAATGTAGAGGATAACAACCCCCCTCCCCCGCTACAGAGGAGCTCGGCGCACAAAAAACGGTCCGTCAACGGTCAGTCATGTGGTCATGACGGTCTGTTGTAATTACCGATGGATCAAAAGTCATTTTTATTACTATTTTTATTGATAAAGAATAATTTAGCTTATAACACTTACCTGTCCACAACAGCAGTGTTGTTGGCAAACATCTGTTCCTCATTGTCAGACGAACATGAAGCTGGTTCGCTTGTTACGGACTCGTGGTTCTGGTCACCCGACCCGGTCAAACCATGATTCCATTATTGCGGTTTTGCGCTTCCATGATTGCGTTTTTGGCGAACGATTTTTCAAAACAAATTAGAACAGGAGTAATAAAAAAAGACTGGCTAATGCTACTGTTACACACAGGTATCAATGTGTGTCACCCAGCGGCTTAGACGAAACAGATTTTACGCACGGGATGCACGCATTTCAATCGTCAAACTTCTCTGCTTCAATTGGCTCGTTGTATTCGCGGTCGTTGGTAGGCAGGTCCCTCTTGCTAGGTTTTCAGTCATTGGTTCTTCAAGGTTTCAGAAACCCAATTCAAGGCTCTTATTAGTCGAATGAGAGGTCAATCAAATCTAAACCAATCAAAACACTCCTTTGGCTTTCTGTTCGCGGCTGTGTCTGTACTGGAAGAATGGAAATGCAGCTTTTTTTTTTTTCCAGTGCGCACTGAGACGCACAGTGCACACTGAGACGCACTAGGATGCAGAGACGTGACCGCCCGCGGTATCCCGGAGTGCAACAGGTTAATGTAAACATGTGGAAAACAAGCAAATTTGGGCATTCGCACATCTGAGGGATTTGGTAGCGCAAGCTCGTAATCAGCCTTGTGATTCTGCCATCACAGGAGTTCAAGTATCAAAACTGGAGAGTAAACAAGTTTGAAAATGAGACTCAACGATCATTTTGGAGATGTAGTTTTGGAGGCAGAGACAATTTTTCCAGATGAGAGCCCCATTGGATAATGTAAACCTAAACATGACTGTGTTTTGGGGAGCTCCACAGCAGGTAGAGCACAGCTCAGACAGCGAATTCATGTATTTTCACTTTGTTTGCATTGTACTAGCATGTAATCGCACCGTGCAAAAAATTCACATTCACGTTTGGTCTGAACGCATCTTTAGTTTTACACCAGATGTAACAAGATGCATACCTTCCAAAAAGCTCATTTTTTGTCTCATCAGTCCACAGAATGTTTTCCCATAAGTTTTGAGGATCATCACAATGTTTTTTTGGCAAATGTGAGATAAGCCTTTGTGAACTTTTTGGTCAGCAGTGGTTTTCGCCTTGGAAAATGGATGCCATTTTTATCCATTCCCTTTCTTATTGTTGAATGAATGAATGAATGAATTTATTTCGAATAGTACAGTACAGGTTAAAAGAAACTGTATAATATAACAACAAGGTCAAATTAGACAAAGACTCCTCCTACTATACAATTCCACGTGAGTTATCCAAAATGGGTGATGGCTGAAGCCGCAGCTTATATTGCCCACCCATATTCCATCCAAGAATTCAAAAGAGAAAAAAGAGAAAACAAGACAAGAGCGATTACAATTTAAAACAAAGCTAAGACAAAATGTGACTGAGAGAAAAAAGAAAACTAAGCTAGGCTAAGTTAAGCGGTTACTATTCAAAAACAAATCTAAGACAAAATGTCACAGAGAAAAAAAAGAAAAAAAAAAAACTAAGCTACAACACAACACAGGCTGGATATGTCAATCCTTATGTGAGTTTACATGTCGTCTTGTAAATATGTTTGGAGTATTTCTTCCTTTAGTTTTTGTTTAAATTGTCCAAGCGTTGTACATGATTTTAATTCAGGTCCAAAATTGTTCCATAATCTGACTCCTTGCACTGAAATACAGTGTTGCTTGGTGGTTGTTCTCACTGTAGGCTTTTGAAATATACATGTTCCTCTGAAGTGATATCGTTGAATCATGGACCAGTGTCCAAACTGAGGCAAGTGAGGCCTGCATATCTTTAGATGATGTTTTAGGATTTTGTTTCTTATCTGTTTTATAATTTCTTTAGATTGCGGCATGATGTGTTGTTTATGAGATCTTTTAGCCTATTTCACTTTGTCAAACTTTGTCACTTCGTTTCTATTTAAGGGATTTCTTGTACGTCAAGAAAGGGAAATATCACTAAACTGTAAACATCACTCTTGATACTCTCTCACTGCTCTATTATTGGCAAGCCTTGCTGTCTGCCATGTAGAATGGTGGCGAGACAAAGGTGTTAGCTTTCCAGCTAAAAGTGGTATTAGAAAGCTCGCACCAAGCGCGCTTCACACTATTATTTTCTTTAGATTTTAGTTACTCTAATAGCCATCCCTTTTTCCCCCTGATTCACAAATCCACAGTCGATAATATATCTTGCATCATTCTGGCTTATCACCTACACCAAGGAGGTAATGTTTGTGCCAGCATGAGTTTGTTTGACCTTTAACAGGATTACGCAAAAACTTGTGGATGGATTTGGAAATTGGAAATTTTCACCAAAGGTGTGCCTTGGCCTAAGGATGAATCCATTAGACTTTGGTCATGACCTGAGAGTGCATTCCTCCACCAAGGCCCTAGTTTGTTTTTGTGCAGTAGGATTACACAGAAACTACAGGATGGATCTTGAAATTTTCACTAGAAGTGGTCCTTGGGCTACAGAGGAACCCAGCCTAATAAAGGCTTATCTTATCTTATCTTATCTTATCTTATCTTATTAGATTTTGGTGATGGTCCGAGAGTGCATACCTCTGCTCTATCTTCTCATAATGTGTTAGCAAGATTATCACTCAAAAACTACTGGACAGAGTTTGATGAAATTTTCGCCAAAGGTAGCTCTTGGGCTACACACAAACCTTTTACATTTTGGAGGTGATCTATGAGTACATACTTCCACCAAGACTCCAGCTTCTAAAAGTGGTTTAGCAGGATTACGTAAAAAACTACTAGACAGATTTTGATGAAATTTTCACCAGATGTGGCCCTTGGGCTACAGATGAACCCATTAGATTTTGGAGGTGATCCATGAGCGCCTGGGTTCAAATCCCGGCCGGGTCATACCAAAGACCATATAAAAAATAGTACTTTCCGCCTTCTAGCATGGTGCTCAGCATAATAAAACGGGGAAAGGAAAGTTACGCACAGAGCTACCAGAGGACTGACCCCCCACTGTAGCTTTCACTACTTACAGTAGCTGTGTGGCCTAGGGTCAGAGAAACGGAGATAGGCGCCGCCCCATACACCAAAATGGTGTTCCACATGCTGTGGAAGGGAATTAACTAACTAACCATGAGCGCCTACCTCCACCAAGGCCCTATCTTGCAATGTATGGAAGGATGGAGGCAGGGAGGTATGGACAGATGGATGAACAAAGGGAGGGAGGGAAGGAGTCGTGGTTGAGATATGTGGTCTCTGAGTGCTTTTCTGGTTTTGTTACATTTTCACTGTGATGCTACAGTAAGTCAGTCCATGTAACTGGATATCACTTGCCTCAGCTGGGAGGAGGTGACAGACAGGCCACCTAGTGTTAGCTTAACTGTTGATCCAGCCAGTTTTGATTGCTATTTTCTCTAAATTCTATTCACCCCCACTGGAATCCTTCTTCATCTAGCAACACCTGACTATAAACATATTTCTTAGATGTTATTTTAACTTATTATCTATATAACCATGACCAAAGGTGGCTAGCTGAAGCTCGCAATTTAGCCACTCATTCACAAATGTTTCTGGGCTTATTGTACTCCAGGGACCGGTCATATCCTATCGACCATTGAAACTACACACTCCTGTCCAACAGAGATGCATTATTTCATTCATTCTTTGAGACAAATTTACCTTAGTTGTCTCCGAGTTAGGCAACTAAGAGAAACTGTTAGCAATAGTGACCTAAGGGAGGGCAGAGTTGAATGTAGTGGTGGATTTCTTAACTTGACATCACTGAAACAAAGCATTCTCAGAAAGGCTTGGAAAAAATAAAACAAATTGCTGCAATAATTAAACAATTAAAGAAAATTTGAACAAAATATGTCACAAACATTTAATTAAGACTTATGTGAGCTGTTAGAAAAAAAAGTCCAATTTTAAATGTGACAAATATGCAAAAATATCAGAAATCCGGAAGGGGCCAAATACTTTTTCATAGCACTGTATGTTTTTCCTTTAATAGACCATAAAGTTTTCTATTTCTCCCATTTCATTCAGTTTGTGACAACACATCATTGAAAAAAAAAATAACACGGGGTACTTGCCTTGAATTGTATGAGGCTGAAAATGCAGCATTAAGTCCAAAAAATGTGATAACTCTAACAGCAAGGAACAAAGGCCATCAAACTCGTAAGTTGTGTATGAAGTCAATTTAAACATTTATTAACTGGTGATCTCAGAAGCATACAGTACAGTTCCTAAAAGGGTTCACATGTTAAACCATAAGCTTTCTCATTCCATTACAGAAGTGAAGGACTACATCCGTTATCTCTACTTTGAACACACCTGTGACCACAGGAAACCACGTACAGTTAAAAGGTGTTTCTTTTATCAGAAAGAAGGTGGTAAGTATTATCATAATTTTAGGGAGCTTACAGAAATGTCTAATTATTATTAACACTTTGTACCACAGCATCTGTGATTGCTAAATAACTTTTTCAAATGCAAGTGGTATGTATGTATGTCTATAATTTGTTTAGCAGAGTGAAAAACTAAATAAGTAGGTAACACTTTGCTATAAAGCCCATGAACTACTATGAAATTACTGTATACTTTTGGTTTAAGCACTAGTGTAACATGGTATTAGTAATGTAAGCTGAGGTTAGCAGCATGGTAACAACCCCTGTTCTTACCATAAAAGTAACCTGTTGTTGCATTTAAGTATTATATTCTTATCAGGTAAGTAAAAACTTTGGACTTGATAAAACACAGTCGACCAACACCAGCAGATGACATGGTTCTCCAAATCATCACTGACCGTGGAAACTTCACACTGAACCTCAAGCAACTAAGATTCTATGCCTCTCCACTCTTCCTCCAGACTATGGGACGTTGATTTCCAAATGGAAGGACTTGGCACTTTACTTTGGGAACTATGTCATCTGTTGGTGTTGGTCCACTGTGTTTTATTAAGTCTAAAGTCAGCATAGCGGTCTACCAGGAAATTTTAGAGCAATTTATGCTTCCCTCTGCTGACAAGCTTTATGGAGATGCTGGTTTCATTTTTCAGCAGGACTTGGCACCTGCCCCCACTGCCAACAGTACCAAAACCCGATTTATGATCATGGTATCACTGTGTTTGACTGGCCAGCAAACTCTCCTGACCTAATCCCCATGAAGAATCTATGGCATATTGTTAAGAAGATGAGAGACACTAGACCCAACAATGCAGACGAGTTGAAGGCTGCTATCAAAGCAATCTGGGCTTCCATAACACCTCAAACACCTCAAACACTGCGCCACTGCACGGTGGCACAGTGGTTTAGCACTGTGGCAGCACAGTTTTACCCTCGGCCGGGGGACCGCGGGGATCATGAGATCGTGGGTTCGATCCCAGCCCCCGACCAACAGTGAGCTGTGTGGAGTTTGCATGTTCTCCCCGTGTTGCGCGGGTTTACTCCGGGATTTCTCCGGTTTCCTCCCGCACACCAAAATCATGTAGGTTTAGGGCGCTCGCGCACGCAGCGACCAGCAGCCGGTGGCTTGTCACCAGACTGCAAACCAAGTCTACCTACGGGTACAAATAAGTAACAAAAAAAAAAAAGTACCACAGGCTGATTGCCTCCATGCCACACCGCATTGATGCAGTAATTCATGCAAAACGGCCCCGACTAAATATAAGTGTGTACATGGACATACTTTTCAGTCAGCCAACATTTCTATTAAAGATGCTTTTTAAAAAATAATTTAATGTAATATTCTAATATTTTGAGAAACTGAATTTTGGGTTTTCATGAGCTATCAGCCATAATCATCAAAATTAAAAGAAATAAACACTTGAAATGTATCACACTGTGTGAAATGAATCTATACAGTATAGGTGTTTCATTTTTCAAATTGAATTACTGAAATATATCAACTTTTTGATGACATTCTAATGTATTGTAATGTAATAATGTAATATACGGGCTGCACGGTGGCGCAGTGGTTAGCACTGCGGCAGCACAGTTTACCCTTGGCCGGGGGATTGTGGGGATCGTGGGATCGTGGGTTCGATCCCAGCCCCCGACCAACAGTGATCTGTGTGGAGTTTGCATGTTCTCCCCGTGTTGCGTGGGTTTACTCCGGGATTTCTCCGGTTTCCTCCCACATGCCAAAGACATGCATGTTAGGTTAATTGGCTGTTCTAAATTGTCCCTAGATATCTGTTTCCTATAGGCCCTTAGAATAGAGGGTTAGTATTAATGAAAGCGCTTTGAGTGGTCTTTGTGACTAGAAAAGCGCTATATAAGTGCAGGTTAGTTAGTTAGTTAGTTAGTATTGAGCTGGACCTGTATAACTGAAGAAAATTTTACAACTCTCAAAATCATGGACAAATAAAAAGACTGGTATAATCTCTGAATTGTAGGTTACAGCTCTCATCCGTGCATAATAATGATCATGTCTTCCCAGTGCGAGCAGGGCTGTGGAGGAGGTTAAAAAGCTCCTTGCTCTTAAATGCATTTTCACTTTGTGAATTAACCTAAATTGCCCTCAGCACAAAATGGATTTGTCCTCCTATTTAAATGCCACCATATTAGTGTTAAGCCTTTTGGCGATTGGTTTATTTCATATTACGCCCCAAACACACCTCTGAATAATTAAGAGCATTAGGACAGCTTCTTTGTGCTTTGCACCTGGCAGAATATTCCATTTTGCTCTGCTGTAACAGAGAAATGAATTTGGAAACGTCCATAAACACGCCCTGTGTATGTGACAACTGATTATAGACTGCGCTGCTGTAATGCGGGCCACAGTCTGCCAGATAGCTACACTCTGGTCAGAGTAGACTGACCTGCACTGTATACTTCCTTGTGTGGTAGTTGTAGTTTATTGCAATTATGTAAACAAGCATACAGTGAAACTGTAACCTCCCCTTGGTGCAGAAAAAAATGCATTTAGATGAAACAATTAGCACACATTCCACCAAATCAAAGAAAAGGAATTACAAATATGACAGGAACACTACAGTAGAAAAATAGTACTGCAGTGATAAATAACTTATCATCATCGGCGGTCACTCGTAGTTGAGTATGACTGTCCTCCCTCTTGGTCCTTATGGGTCTTTAGATGAGCATGAAGGCCAATCCTGGACCCACTTATTCTTGTGCAATGTGGACAGGGAAAAGAGGTGGTGGTAGTGGATTTGGGTTGGTTTTGTTTGGTACATGCTCTCTCCTTCCTAAGTCTGCGCTTGTCTTCTGCAGCATGGCGGAGGTCATCATTGCATTGTGCAGCATCCTCACGGACGAGGTTTCTCCAAGTCACCTTATTTTTTGCTTTGTCTTCTCAAATTTTAAGGTCTATGTGACACATCTTTATATTTGTTTTAATGTTGTCCTTGTACCACTTCTTTTTGCCTCCTGGGAGACGTTTTCTTTTAACAAGTTGAGAGTGCAGAGCTTGTTTAGGGAGGTGATGGTCAGGATATCCAGATAACATGACCAGTCCACCTAAGCTGGTGTTGGGTGATGGTGGCAGGGATGGAGAAGATGCCAGCCTCCTCCAGGATGCTGATGTTGGTGCATCCATCCTCCCAGCTTATCCTGAAAATGTTTCTGAGGTACCTCTGTTGATGTGCCTCAAGTGCTTTCAAGTGCCTACTGTATGTGGTCCAAGTTTCTGACCCATATAGAAGAGTGGGGAGCACTATTTCTTTGTAGACCAGGACTTTAGTCTTATCCCGGAGGTCGCGATTTTCAAAGAAACCTTTTCCTTAGACATCAGAAAGCTCTGCTCGCACAGCTGAGATGGTGATGTATTTCATCATCAATGACAGCAGTAGATGACAGGAGACTACCAAGATATTGGAAGTGGTCCACATGTTCCAGTCTGATGTTGTCAATGTTGATGTTTGGGGGCAGGATGGGGGTGCTATTGTTCAATGGTGGCTGATGAAGAATTTGAGTCTTTTTTATGTTGATGGCCAGACCAAGCTGTTTGTATGCCTTTGTAAAGGTAGCAAGAATACACTGTAGATCATCTTCTGAAAGAGCTATGATGGCATTGTCATCTGCATACTGCAGCTCCATGATCGATACGATGGTGGTTCAACCTTTGGCCCCTGAATCAGTTGATGTTGAAAAGTTGTCCATCGGTTCTGTACATTATTTCAACTCCCTGGGGCAAATGTTTTCCTATGAGATGCAGAATAGTTGTGATGAAGACAGTAATAGTGTTGGGGCAATGACACATCCCTGCTTGACTCCGGTGTCCACCCTGAACAGTTCTGTTTCATCTCCACTGCTACTGAGTACAGTGGCAGACATGTTGTCATGCAGTAGTCACAGTACTCAAATATACTTTTCTGGGCAGCCGATGTTTGTCAGAACCAGCCAGAGAGCCTGACGGTTCACTGAGTCAAAGGCTTTGGCGAGGCCCATGAAGGCCATGTATAATCATTGGTTTTGTTCCTGGATAAACACTTATTTCATAAACAAAGAGTATTGAAGCATAATGGCAGGGTAGTATTCTAGAAAGAGCAGTCATATACTGATTGTTGATTGATTTAATCCAGGAGTGTCCAATCATGTGCCATGGAGGGCCAAGACCCTGCAGGCTTTACCTCCAACCAGTGTCTTCAACAGCAGATTTCACTGAATTACTTCCCACTGATGGCTAATAAGTGAAAACACCTGCTGAAGAGACTGAGTAGAAGAGAAAACCTGCAGGGTCTTGGCCCTCCATGGCACATGATTAGACACCCCTGGTTTAATCAAACAACTATGCTTGGTAGAAGATGTTTGACTTCTCAAGTCTGACATCTGATAGTCCTCTAAATTGTTTTGTGCAAAGATGTTTCAGGTGATACTTCCCAAGCAATCATGTCACCAGGGCCATTTCCTGGTTTTGGGGGGCCCTATGCAAGATTGTGCTTTGGTCCCCCAAGCACATCAGTCTGGTAACAAGAAGAAAACACACTTCCCATTTCCCAGCAGCCCTTGCAGGCGATGGGACATGTTAAGTAAGCATCATTTCCTTAGCTAGACTGTAAGTGTACTGTGTGTCACTGTTGTATATGCATATGTCCAAGGTGTGGATGCTGTGATATTTGAGTTTTAATTTTCATGCACCATTGTAGCTTTGCTGCACCATGAGTATAAGGGCTATGGCAGCAATACAAGCACCCTGGTCCCAGTATTTTATGTTGGGGCCCATAACATTTGCATACGCTGCCCTGTGGAGGAAATAGCAATGCTTCTCACTTTTAGGTTATGCAGTTACAGTTTTAATAAATTTACTAGAGCTTCTTATAATGGGGATGTAGGCAGGGGTCAGAAACTCTGGTACGTGATTGTGATGGGCTCCAAAGTTCAATAAAATGTATTGAATCACTTCTGGTTCATTTGCTAAAAAAAATCCTTTCAAAAGACTGATACACGAATCACTGAGTGCTGTACTTGAGCTCTAACTGCCTACCACTTACTGAACTGAGAGTCAGTTGAACGGGTCAGTGGGCGGGGCTTGTTTGCTGCCTAGGCGGGTGATTCCGCTGGTAATCCCTGGCTTCCAGTACAGTTCTGGTAAGTGATTCAGTACAGTACATTCACCCATAAAAACTAGTACATTTGAACAAAACATCTGCAAAGGCTGCAACACTATTAAGTGATCTAAAATACCAAGGTGAGGGAGGGCGTTTATCTTGTAGCTGTGCTTCACATTGGTGTAAAAGTTCTCCAGTGTGTTTTTGTTTTTCGTTGGACTTGCTGAAAGGATAGTGAAAATCTTTCTGTTATGTTTTCTCTTTGTTCTTTTTTCTCCATCAGTACCTATCAGAGAACCTCAGGATTTTTTAGCTTACGGTGAAACAGACACCTCTGTGGACCTGTCCTGGAAAGCAATTTCCTACACAGACCAGAGAGGCTTTCAAACACACTACAACCTGTGCCGTGTGAAAATAACTTCACGGGATGACAAAGGTGTGAGTCACTTCTCTACTCAGATTGTGTCTTTATATTTAAAACAACAAATTAATGTATACTTAAAGTGTTTGAGAAAGTGAGGCTTCACAACTTTTAAGATTTTTTTCCATCTTTTATTTGATCAGAATGCTTCAACATTTCAACTTCAAAGGTAAAATACCATCTAGATAAATTAACACCAAGCTCAGAATACATCATCAGCCTAGCTGCAGTGACTCGAGTGGGAGAGGGGCCCCAAGCCACTCTAACCATCAACACAAAGACAGAGAAGTCTTTTAATGGTATTACACCTACACAGTCAACTCACATTTTGGATTTTATGTATGTATGTACACCTGAGGACAAAATTATGAATCCCTTGTGAAAATTTTGTTTTCTTCCTTTTTGCTGGATAACAGCCTGCAGTCATTTGTTGTAGTTTTCAACAAGTCTCGCACACGTCTCCTGAGAAATCTCAGCCCATTCTTCTTTGGAGAATCTCTCAAGCTCCTCCAGATTTGATGGTCTTTTAGCATAGACCTTGGTCTTCAGTTCACCTCACAGATTTTCAGTGAAATTCAAGTCAGAGCTTTGTGCAGGCCAGTCAATAACATTCAATTTAGTCTTCTGGAGGTGGTTCTTCACCAGGAGCGACGTATGTTTTGGGTGTCATGTTGGAAGACAAAGTGACCCAGACCCAGTTTTGCTGCTGAATGCTTGAAGTTTTTTTTCAAAATCTTCATATATCCTTCTTTTTCATGATTCCTTCCACCTTAAGGAGATACCTAGTTTCAGATGCACAGAAGCATCCCCACAGCATAATACTCTGACCACTGTGTTTCACTGTGGGGATGGTGTTATTTGGGTTATACGCCTCTCCCTTCTTTCTCCAAACATCAGCGGTGTCTCTATGACCAGAGAGCTCTAGTTTCAACTCATCTAAGCAAAGGATGCACTTCCAGTATGCATAATCTTTCTCCAGGTTGTCCTTAGCATATGTCAAAGATTGAGGAGGACAAGAGGGGAAAGGTGTGTTAGGAGAGAGAGAGAGAGAGAGAGAGAGAGAAAAGGAAAGGAAAGGTAGAAGTGTGGAGGTGAGAGTAGGAACTTTAAATGTAGGGACTATGACTGGTAAAGGCAGAGTTGGCTGATGTGTGTCAACGATGGCTCTCACGAGCCATCAATGAGACGCCGAAAGCCAGCCAATGAGTTTGCATAGTTTATTAACGAAAGACAATAATACAAAATAATGAGCCACGTGGGGCAAAAGCACAAACACACACTCAGTTCCTAAATCACAGACTGTGAGGAAAGCAGACTATGAGGGAACACTTAGTGAGAATCTCCTGAATCCTACGATAGAGGTTAGATGGAGGAATGTTCGACGAGGTTGCAGCGAGGAGTAGGCCTCAGCTGCTTCCTTAAATACCCATCACATTCCAATGAATGGGGAATGTAATCAGGGGAAATGCTGAACAGCTGTCACAATGTGACTCGGCTTTGACAGCCAGAAGCCCGCCGTGACGCTGTCAGAATAAAAGCCCTGATGGCCATATGGTACGCCTGAGAAGAGAACGGGAACCCCTGGACAACCCGAGCACGGACAGAGTCAGTGCATGGACCATGACAGTTGCCCCCGTTCACGAGGCGGATTCCAGACACCGTGTAACATCGAGCCCCCCCAACCCACCCAGAAGGTCAACAGGACCACCTAGGGAGTGGGGTGGGGGAAAACAGGCTAGAAGGGCGAGAACCAACCAGCAGAATAACAGAAAGAGAAGAAAAAGGCTACAAACAGAACACCCTGATTAATCCAACAAGATCACAGGCAAAAAAAGAAAGAACAACCGCACAACCCACAGGGGAATACAGGAACTCAAGTACAGAGAAAAAAACAGCGTACCCCATAATACCAGGGGGGGAAAAAAAACTCATGCTACAGAGCAGCGACAAATACAGTTCAATTACAACACACCAGTGCATCCTTAATATTACCGAAGAGCAGGCAGAAAAAAAAAAAAACAGGGATGACAGCAGGCAGAGCACAATAACACAAAAACCAATAGTTCGGGGGGTTTTCCAGCGTCCAGATCGCTGGCAGGGAAAAAGGGGAAAGTTCAGGCGGCCTACCCCAGTCCCAGGCCAGGAAAAACAGTCCCTCTGGCGGCCGGACCAGATCTCCGAACAGAGAGTCAAGTTGGTCGGGTGGCCGACTCAGAACGGCAAACGGGCGAAGCAGTCTTCCAGGCAGCCGACCCACATCACTCAGCCACCAAGACCGCAGGGGAGAACTCGGAGACGGCTTCCCTATTGAGAGGGATAGCGAGGGAGAGCCGAGCCGATAACGGGCAATCCCAGCAGCCCCCGATGGAAGGGAAAAAGGAATGGGGAAAGGATGAGGGGCCAGTTCGGCGTTGATCAGCGAAAGCTCTGCAGCACCTCCTCCAAACTCCACTAGAACCAGCACTGCCCTCCAGTTGGATCCCAAACGAGACCGTGCTGCACCCTTGACGGACCCAGATTGGATCGCGGCTGCACCCACGACGGACCCCGACTGGACCGGGGCAGCACCAGAAACGACCTCCCAACCCAAACCCGGAACCTCCAGAATGGCAACCAGAATTGACTCCACACCGGTGACCCTGGGAGAAGGCTCGGGAGAAGAAAGAGAACCGGGATCAGGATCACCGGCAGCGACAGAGCCCAGTAAGACAAGCTCGGATGCAACGAACGGCTGCACCCGGCTCGTCTCCCCGAAAAACAGGCAAAAATGCTCCAGAATTGATAGGAAAAAGACAAAATAGAGCACTCACCTGATCTCGAGTTCTGTCACTGTCCAGGACTTCAACGATCCGGGTTCAGAAGTTAGGAGGACGTCCTCTGGCTCCCACTCGGCT
Organism: Pholidichthys leucotaenia; assembly: GCA_020510985.1. NCBI lineage: Eukaryota > Metazoa > Chordata > Actinopteri > Cichliformes > Pholidichthyidae > Pholidichthys > Pholidichthys leucotaenia. The sequence goes on along the minus strand of CM035839.1, from coordinate 328,627,035 downwards.
ATGGCGGGCCCCGCAGCGGGCATGATGGTTTTCGCAGTCTGAGGACCCCCCAATGCTGACTTCCACGATGAAGACCTGCATGGCATGGTGGCAGGAGATCGTTGACCTGCTGGGTTGAACCGCTCCTCCATGGAGACCCGGGGGCGCTTAGCCATTGGCGCAGGCTCCAAGAAGCAATCCACCCTCTTCCTCTGCCCGTGACGTGGCTGCGGGGCTGGACCCAAACACCCCAGGGCCGCAGGCTCCTTCCTCGTCCAGCAGTGTGGGCCTGACCACAGAGAATGCTCAGGGAAAGGAGACACAGAGGCAGCCGGTTCATAGTTAGAGGCTACAGCAGGTGGAGGAAGGTCGGGAGACTGCGAACCCCGAACTCCACCCCCAGGAATCAAACAAGGCAAATCATAATGGTGAGAAGAAGAATGAAATTGCACTTGCCTTTCCTCCGGAGGGCCGATGGTGCCTGCTGTAGCGGGCTTTGTTCTTCCCTTTCCCCTCAGGATGGTGACAGAGGACCCCCTGGGAAGACGAGGAGGAGCAGCCTGCACAGGATCAACCACGGGCACAGCTGGAGCAGGGCTCGCGGAGCTCACCGCAGCTGGGAAGAGCATCGAGGAGGGGAGAGGAGCAATTGAGGCAGACCGGAGACGAGGAGCTGACGGGACAGCAGGAACAGGCACCCCGGAGGCGATGGCTGCAGTTATTCCCTTCCATCGTGATGCAGGAGCATCAGCTGGCTGGGAGATAGAGTCCTTCCGGTGAACCGGTGCTGGATCTGGACGGGGTTCTCGCTGAAGCTTGATCCGGGCATTGTGATCACGTCTACCGGCAGAGGGCGAGGCGAAGGTCAGGTCAGGGAACTGCCGCTGCTGCGCGGAGACAGAAGCCAGCAATTCAGTGTATTCGGGATGATTATGGAGCTCCGGGGTGAGCTCCACCAGCCTAACTGCTGCCGTCACATGCCTAATGATCTCCAAAGGATGGGAAGCGGAGCGAGCCACAGCCACATGGTCCTGAAGGATCACAGGTGACCACTGCATTTCCTCTGAGGGAATCCCGGCTGACTTCATCCTCCGCTGGGGACGACCCTTGGGTGACGTGAACTCCTGGGCTGGATGGGCGACAGGAACTGGATCCCGAGGCAAGGAACGGGTATGCTTTACCCTCGGTTTCCTGCCGGAGTTCCCCTCTGGTTCACGGGTCCTCTCCCGGAGAGCCATAATCTCCGCCATCCTCTTCCTTACCTCAGCATGGTTGGCGTGGAGAGGATTGTGGGAAATAGCCGCCTCTGCGAGGTCCAAGTACCAGCGTGTGTCAGCGGGAGAGAAGCCGCGGTGAGCGTTGGAGAGCAGGCCGTCTAGATCTATCAGGAATGAGATCAGTCTGTAGCCCAAGTCTAAAGAGTAGCCCTCTCCTGGCGCCACCATCTCCAACACGCTGGTACACGGAAAAACGGGGAAAAACAACAAGCCCAACACAAACTCACGGTGACCGGCGTCTCCTTCTGACTGCGACCTACTATCAGCGATGGCTCTCACGAGCCATCAATGAGACGCCAAAAGCCAGCCAATGAGTTTGCATAGTTTATTAACGAAAGACAATAATACAAAATAATGAGCCACATGGGGAAAAAGCACGAACACACACTCAGTTCCTAAATCACAGACTGTGAGGAAAGCAGACTATGAGGGAACACTTACTGAGAATCTCCTGAATCCTATGATGGAGGTTAGACGGAGGAATGTTCGACGAGGTCGCAGCGAGGAGTAGGCCTCAGCTGCTTTCTTAAATACCCATCACATTCCAGTGGATGGGGAATGTAATCAGGGGAAATGCTGAACAGCTGTCACAATGTGACTCGGCTTTGACAGCCGGAAGCCTGCCGTGACGCTGTCAGAATAAAAGCCCTGACGACCATATGGTACGCCTGAGAAGAGAACGGGAACCCCCGAACAACCCGAGCACGGACAGAGTCAGCGCATGGACCATGACAATATGATCGAGAGAAGAAAGGAAGATATACTGTGTGTTCAAGAAACCAGACAGAAGGAAAGCAAGGCTAGGAACTTTGGAGGTAGATTTAAACTGTTCTACCATGGTGTAGATAGGAAGAGAATTGTAGCAGTAATCTTGAAGGAAGAGTATATGAAGAGTGTTCAAGAGGTAAAGAGGGAGTCAGACAGGATCGTGAGTTTGAAGCTTGAAGTTGAAGGTGCAATGTTGAATGTTGTCAGTGAGTATGCGTAAGATAAGGAGACTTGGTGGTGGAAGGAGGAGGTACAGAAACATGTATTCAAAGAGAGAGGTTTGCAAAGAAGAAGTGGGATAGTCAGGGAGATGAAGAAAGTAGACACAAGTATTTAGAAGCTAGTTAAGTTAACTATTCAGAGAGATGAAGAAAGTAGATACAAGTATTTAGAAGCTAGGTACATGGCAAAGAGAGAGGTGAAAAAGGCAAAGGAAAAGGCATATTGTGAGTTGTATGAGAGGCTGGACACTAAGAAAGGAGAAAAGGACTTGTATCGATTGGCTAGAGTCTAGCCAATCAACAGGTGATTTCATTGAATTTCTTCCTACTGATTGCTGATCAATGAAAACACCTGCTGAAGACACTGGGTGGAGGTAAAACCTGCAGGGCCTTGGCCCTCCATGGAATGAGTTTGACACCCCTAAGCTAGACAGAGAGATTGAGCCGGAAAGGATATGCAGCAAATTAGGATGATTAAGGACAGAAATGGCAATGTACTAACAAGTGATGAGTGTGTTGAGAAAGTGGATGGAGTGCTTTGAGGAGCTGATGAATGAAGAAAATGAGAGCAAGAGGAGGATGGATGAAGGAAAGATGGTGAACAAGAAAATCCTGAGGATTACCAAGGCAGAAGTGAGGGCAGCTTTGAAGAGAATGAAGAATGGAAAGGCAGTTGGTCCAGATCACATACCTGTGGAGGTATGGAGATGTTTAGGAGAGATGACAGTGGACTTTTTAATCGGATTGTTTAACACAGTCTTGGAGAGTGAAAGGATGCCTCAGGCGTGAAGAAGTGTTTTGGTACCAATTTTCAAGAACAAGGATGCTTCTCAGAGCTGTAGTAACTACAGAGGCATAAAGTTGATCAGTCACACTATGAAGATATGGGAAAGAGTTGCTGAAGTCAGGTTAAGAGGAAACGTGACAATCAGTGAGCAGCAGTACAGTTTCATGCCAAGAAAGAGTACTGCAGATGCAATATTTGCTCTAAGAGCATTGATGAAGAAGTATAGAGAAGGTCAGAAGGAATTGCATTGTGTCTTTGTGGATCTAGATAAAGCATATGATAGGGTGCCAAGAGAGGAGGTGTGGTACTATATGAGGAAGTCAGGAGTGGCAGAGAAGTATGTGAGGGTGGTGCTGGACATGTATGAGGACAGTGAGATGGTGGTGAGATGTGCTGTAGGAGTGACAGATGGGTTCAAGGTGGGGGTGGGGATAGATCAGGGATTGGCTCTGAGCCCCTTCTTGTTTGCCATGTTGATGGACAGGCTGACAGACGTGGTCAGGCAGGAGTCTCCATGGACCATGATGTTTGCAGACGACATTGTGATCTGTAGTGAGAGTAGGGAGCAGCTGGAAGAGAACCTGGAGAGGTGGAGGTATGCTCTTGAGAGAAGAGGAATGAAAGTCAGTAGAAGTAAGACAGAATACATGAGTGTGAATGAGAGGGAGGCTGGTGTAACAGTGAAGATGGAAGGAGTAGAGGAAGTGAAGGTAGATAAGTTTAAATACCTGGGGTCAACCATCCAAAGCAATGGAAAATGCACAAGAGAGGTGAAGAGGGTGCAGACAGGGTGGAGTGGGTGGAGACGAGTGTCAGGGATGATTTGTGACAGAAGGATAGCAGCTAGAGTGAAAGGTAAGATTTACAAGACAGTTATGGTTATGGTTTAGAGATGGTGAAGCTGACAAAAAGACAGGAGGTGGCACTGGAGGTGGCAGAGTTGAAGATGCTAAGATTCTCATTGGGAGTGACTTAAGAGGGACATGATAAGAAATGATTATATCAGAGTGACAGCTCAGGTTGAGCAGTTTGGAGACAAAGTAAGAGAGGCGAGATTGAGATGGTTTGGACATGTGCAGAGAAGGAAGAGTGGATATACTGGACAAAGGATGTTGAAGATGGAGCTGCCAGACATGAGGAAAAGAAGACCACAGAGAAGATTCGTGGATGTAGTGAAGGAGGACATGGAGAGGGTTGGTGTTACAGAGGAAGACGCAAGGGATAGAGTGAGATGGAGGCAGATGATCCGCTGTGGCAATCCCTAAAGGGAGCAGCTGAAAGAAGAAGATGAAGAAGAAAAAGAAGAAGCATACTTCAGTCTGGCTTCAAGGTGTCTCTTCTGCAGAAGTGGAGTCTTTCTTGGTCTGCAACCTGACAGTCCATTCCTGTTCTAGTGATTGTCTTCTTTGAAACTACAATTCCCAACTTGACTAAGTCATTCACTAGTGTCTTGGCAGTTGTTCTGGGGTCTTTAGACACATCTCTCAGTCTTCTTTCCAGAGTCTTTTAAATCTTTTGCGACTTACCTCTGCTAGCTTTGTTCTGTACTGTGTGGCTCTTTTTGAATTTCTTGATAATACCTCACACTCCAGTTCTTGACATTTGTAAATGCTACGATAACTGTGTATATCTATCTCCTGCATTGTGAGTATCAACAATTTTTTTCTCAAGTCTAAACTGATTTAATTTGTTTTTGTCATGGTGCTTTCCCAAGTGAAGTGTCAAACCCTTGTTGAAGATTTTATACTGTGTGTAAATTGGAATACAACCCTCAGTTTTAACTTGATTTTACAACCTTTCAGCATTACAAAGTTGAAGCAAATCATTGCACAGCAGTGGCTTTGTCACAATTGGGGCAAGGCCAAGGACCGTGCCCACGCTTTATGTTCATGTTAGTTTTTGCTTTTTTCACAGTATCATTATTGTTTTGGTTATGATTATCATTATAATTATTAAGTACCCCCGTGTTCCCTGATCATTGTCTGTCACATCATGTCATTCCCTGTTGTCTGTGTCTTTTGGTTGTCTTTTGTATTTGGTTAGATTTTATGATCTCAGTTTATTTTTACTGTTTAGTGTTGTTGTCCTGCATGTTCATTGTCACGTCTCCTGTGCATCCCCTGTCTGTCAGTGTAGCCCCGCCCATCCTGTTTTCCTCACCTGCTGCCCTTGATTGGCCGCCCAAGCTGTCTCATGTTTGCAATTAGTTATTCCCCTGTTTTTGTCAGTGTTTGCATGTGTTCTGTCTGGTGTCCTCGTCGTTGTTCCCCCAGTGTGTGGCTAATCATGCCATGTAAGATGTTTTGAGTTCAGCCTTCATGCCGAATTTTCTTTGTCATGAGTGTATCTGTTAATAAATTATTGCTTGCACCATAATCTTGCTTGTGCTCATGGGTCCAGCCACTGAACCCTCATCTGCCTGGAGGGCAGAACATGGCTCAGTATGCTTTCTAAAGAAAACTAGGATGTTTGGAAAAGCTGTGTTAAAAATTCTTTACACTGTTGAAGAGCATTTGGTAAATACTTTTTTAAAAAATGCCATTTTCATTTGGAGCTCATAATTCTGTCCTCAGCTGCATGCATGGTATACAAGCCAATTATTTTATTTTATTTTGTCTTCCACACTCTATCTAATTTTAAATTTTGTTCCATTTCTTAATCCCTTCTTCTTTCTTAAATTAGTGTCACTGAGTTTTGGTCTGGTGGTTGGGTTCTTTCTCCTGTCAACTATGTGCACATTCATCTGGAGGAGGTAGGCAGCCACTCATTCTGAAAAATCTATTTATTTTACCACACCACTTTCTGACTCGGCTTAAAGCAAGGTCATTTAGCTTCATAACACGATGTAAAACCAAAGGTAGGTAGTAACCAATTACAGTTACTCAAGTACAAGCTCTCCTGTAAGAACTGTACTTTGACTGAGTAGTTTTATTACCTCCACCAAGGGAGGAGCAGTAATGTTTTTGCTGGCGTTTGTTTCTTGGTTTGTTAGTTTGTCTGTTAGCAACATTACTCAAAAAGTTATGAATGGATTTTGATGAAATTTTCATGAAGAGTGTAATGGCACGGGGAACAGATGATTAGATAAGATAAGCCTTCATTAGTCCCACAATGGGGAAATTCCAAATTCCAGATTTTGGTGGTGATCTGAGAATGCATACCTTCACCAAAGGCTTTGTTTGTATTTGTGCAGCAGGATTACACAAAAACTACAAGATGGATTTTGATGGAATTTTTACCAGAGGTGGTTCTTGGGCTAGAGAGGAACCCATTGCATTTTGTTGATGATCTGAGAATGCATATCTCAGCCAAGGCGCTTATCTTCTCACAGTATGTTAGCAACAATACTCCAAAACGTAGGACAGACTTTGATGCAATTTTCGCCAGAAGTGGCTCATGTCCTACACACAAACCCATTACATTTTGGCGGTGATCCATGAGGGATGGAAGGAGCCTTGGTGGAGGTATGCACTCTGAGTGCTTTTCTAGTTACCAAATATGTTTTACTCTGACTTGAATACACTGAAGAAAAAAACAAACGTTATATTCTACTTTAAAATTTATTTAAATTTTAATGTATTTTCCTCAAAATACCACTTTTAAAAAGAAAAGTCCACCATATATTTTTTCTTCTTCTTCTGGCTGTTTTTCCTTTTAGGGGTCACCACAGTTGATCTTCTGCTTCCATCTCATCCTATCCCTTGCATCTTCCTCTATAACACCAACCCTCTCCATGTTCTCGTTCACGTCCATGAATCTTCTCTGTGGCCTTCCTCTTTTCCTCCTGCTTGGCAGCTCCATCTTCAACATCCTTTGTCCAGTATCCACTATCCCTCCTCTGCACATGTTCAAACCGTCACAGCCTTGCCTGCCTTACTTTGTCTCCAGAAATCCCCCATATTGTTTAGAGTAACGTTGCAAATTTGCAAGAAAAAGTTGCAAATATACCTGAAAAAAGTCAGAAATGTATCAAAGTTGCAAAATTATAAGAAGTTATCTGAAATTAGTTGTACAGTTTCAAGAAAAGAATTGAATTTGCAACAAAACTACCAATTTAAGATGAAAAAGTTAAGTTTTGATTTTAAAAAATTATGCAATAAGTTGCAGATTTACATAAAAAGTCTCAAATTTCAGACAAAAACTTCACTACTCCAGTAAATTTTTATGACTATTCTTATTTATACTTGAACAATTCATAAGGTAATAGTAATTTCTCTTTAGTATGGTTACTCTACCCACCTCTACCTAAAACTAAAGCTTTTCTGTGACATGTTACTGATAATGTAAGAATGATACAACTTTTTTGAACATGTTTTACTGTGTTCTAATTAGAATCAAAGACAAGATCTTCCCACCTGTCCCCAAACCTGTTATTCCAGAGTTCAACCCTTGCAGGCAAGAGACTCAGGTGAGAGACTTTACCTTTTATTTGTTGACTTAACCCAACTTTTAAACTCATGAATCAGAGTTTGACCACACTATATTCAACATAATAGAGAACTTTTTATACATTTTGTTCATTTTTCAAAGGAAAAGTAAAGTAAAATAGTAATGTCTGAATAGTCCAATTACTATTTTTAAATGGACATATGTTGGCCTATTCTAATTTTTTTTAGCATAATTTTTTGCATTTTTTTTTTAACCCTTGAGATGTGTTTGGGACATATTTATAAACTGGGCATAAATTAGATAAATTAGGCAAATGGTGTAGATGAAGCTGAACAATTTAGTCAAAACAAAAATACATGCAGATCAATATACATGCATATTTCTGTTTCCCTTAAGCTGGGTTCACACTATAGCGTTGGACTGACTTTCACAAACATTTTGAAAAATCAGAGAAATTAGTTTAAACATGGGTGAAATTATGTTCATGAGCAGGGTTTTTTAATCCAGCACACGCCAACTTTTGATAGCATTTGCCAGCGTTGCATTCAGTGTTGGCAAACTTTTACCAACTTAGGCGAGTGTAGGTGTTGCTGTTGCCAACTTAGATTAACTTAAGCAAGCAAATACTGAGCGCAGGTCAACTGGCATCAGTGTCAGGTGACACTCATATTAAAGATCAGCATTTGTGGAGGCTTCATTCTGGACCTGCTTTTGGAGTGAACACATCTCCCTTGGGCATAAGTTTCAGTATTTATTTTTGTTTTATATTCCTATGTAGTTACTTCTGCATGGCCTTTTTCTCTGATCATTCATTCATTCATTCCTCTAAAAAAAAAGACTAAAAAAAAGACTCCAACAGTAAGCCCACAATTAACAGAAACCTGTACTGGTCATTACAACAACATTAATCCTGCTTTAGGTATTACTTATAAACCAAAAATGTGTTTAGTCAATAAAAATAACCCCCTAGAGTCAGTATACTGAATAATTTTATTCCATGAGAACCGCTTGGTCAAAACCAATGGGGGGCAGCCATCGCCAGCTGGAAGTGACGTACACTTATTGTTTCTGGCTTTACCGCGGAAGAGTAACATGTTTACAGAGGATGAGTAAACACATTTGGCAGATGCTCAGTAGGTCGAGATCCAACTTGAAAATGGCGCAAAATCTGCATGAATATATACTGCACAAACCGTCCTTGGAAATGGCCTTCATTGACGGCATGATCCGCAGTTACCTCTGAGGACTGGCAGCTGAAGGGAACCTGACAAACAGGCAAGTTCCCAGTCAAGTAACTTCAAAACACGTTGAATAAATCTTGATATACTAGAATTTAATTTCATTAAATTACAGACGTAGACAAAATTGTTGGTACCCCTCTGTTAATGAAAGAAAAACCCACAATGGTCACAGAAATAACTTGAATCTGACAAAAGTGGTAATAAATAAAAATTCTATGAAAATTAACCAATGAAAATCAGACAATGCTTTTAAATTGTGGTTCAACAGAATTATTTTAAAAAAAACAAACTCATGAAACAGGCCTGGACAAGAATGATGGTACCCTTAACTTAATATTTTGTTGCACAACCTTTTGAGGAAATCACTGCAATAAAACAATTTCTGTAACTGTCAATGAGACTTCTGCACCTCTCAGCAGGTATTTTGGCCCACTCCTCATGAGCAAACTGCTCCAGTTGTCTCAGGTTTGAAGGGTGCCTTCTCCAGACGGCATGTTTCAGCTCCTTCCACAGATGTTCAATACGATTTAGATCAGGGCTCATAGAAGGCCACTCTAGAATAGTCCAGTGTCTCGCTCTTAGCCATTCTTGGGTGTTTTTAGCTGTGTTTTGGGTCATTATCCTGTTGCAAGACCCATGACCTGTGACTGAGACCAAGCTGTCTGACACTGGGCAGCACATTTCTCTCTAGAATACCTTGATAGTCTTGAGATTTCATTGTACCCTGCACAGATTCAAGACACTCTGTGCCAGATGCAGCAAAGCAGCCCCAGAACATAACAGAACCTCCTCCATGTTTCACAGTAGGGACAGTGTTCTTTTCTTGCTATGCTTCATTTTTGCGTCTGTGAACATAGAGCTGATGTGCCTTGCCAAAAAGTTGCAGTTTTGTCTTGTCTGTCCATAGGACATTCTCCCAGAAGCTTTGTGGCTTGTCAACATGCAGTTTGGCAAATTCCAGTCTGGCTTTTTTATGATTTGTTTTCAACAGTGGTGTCCTCCTTGGTCGTCTCCCATGAAGTCCGCTTTGGCTCAGACAATGACGGATGGTGTGATCTGACACTGATGTACCTTGACCTTGGAGTTCACCTTGAATGTGTTTAGAGGTTGTTCTGGGCTCTTTTGTTACCATTCGTATTATCAGTCTTCTCCTGCGGTCACGTCCAGGGAGGTTGGCTACAGTCCCGTGGATCTTAAATTTCTGAATAATATGTGCAGCTGTAGTCACAGGAACATCAAGCTGCTTGGAGATGGTCTTATAGCCTTTACCTTTAATATGCTTGTCTATAATTTTCTTTCTAATCTCCTGAGACAACTCTCTCCTTTGCTTCCTCTGGTCCATGTTTAGTGTGGTACACACCATGTCACCAAACAGCATAGTGACTACTTGTCGCCCTTTAAATAGGCCGACTGACTGATTACAAGTTTGTAGACACCTGTGATGTTAATTAGAGGACACATCTTGGTTGAACATGCCCCTATGGTCACATTATTTTCAATCTTTTCTAGGGGTACCATCATTTTTGTCCAGGCCTGTTTCATGAGTTTGTTTTTTAAAATAATTCTGTTGAACCACAATTCAAAAGCATTGTCTGATTTTCATTGGTTAATTTTCATAGAATTTTTATTTATTACTACTTTTGTCAGATTCAAGTTATTTCTGTGACCATTGTGGGTTTTTCTTTCATTAGCAGAGGGGTACCAACAATTTTGTCCACGGCTGTATATGCGGATAGATTTGCTTGTACATGGTAAAAAATTACGTAAAATTCTGATGTTGAAACTTTGACTGCTGTACTGCAGCCCACTCAGTCGCACAAATCAATGACTGTGCGTCACTACCGTGCTGAAACTGGCCATGGAGGAGGCAAGACGTCGCTGACCATGACTGACTGACAGAGCAGTGACTTGAAACTTGTGCGTATTTGAGAAGGAATCATGACCAAAATTACTGCACGAAACCACTAGTATCATATTTGATCCTTTGAAATGGCTTTTGATTAAAATTCACTACAGGTACCCTTTAAAATGTGGATGGAATAAAACAAATATTTAGTGTATTATCATATAAATAAAATGAAGGGTGACTATATTTTGACTGTTACAGCTCTCTCTCCATTAAAATGACATAAAATCACATTAAATGTCATTACTTTCTGACATCACTTCAACACTTTTTGATTCCACACAGTGGATGCAAACAAATAAATCCTGGAGAATGATGATTACGCATGGAGTGGAAAATTAAGAACAGTAAATTTCACAATGAGATTTTTTTTCTTTTTTCTTTTGAGCTATCACATTTGTGGGAGAATATATACAGTGGGGAAAATGGGTATTGAACATGTCAACATTTTTCTCATTAAACATATTTCTGATGGAGCCATTAACCTCAGATTTTCACCATATATCACTAACAACCCAAGTAATCCACACATGCAAAGAAACCAAGGTAACTGTGTTCACAGAACAAGTTTTATTTAATAAAACACAGGAAATAAGTATTGAACACACTTCAAATCAATTAGAATTTAGGAAGCCATCCTCCATCAGTGCAAATTAATTTCAGCCGGTTAAGTCCTGACTGATACCCTTAAAAAGGTCTGTGAATATCAGATTCTCACATCACAAAAAACTCATGATGGGTAGAAGCAAACAGCTCTCTCAAGACCTTTGCAACCTTATTGTTGCAAAATATAATGATTGCATTGGTTGCAGGCACACTTCTAAACTGCTGAATGTTTCAGTGAGCACTATTGGAGCAATCATTCGGAAGTGGAAAGAACATCATTTTACCATAAACCAGCCATAACCAGGAGCTCCTCACAAGATTTCTGACAGAGGAGTCAAAAGAATTATCAGAAGTTATCCAAGAGCCAAAGACCCCTTGTGGAGAGCTGCAGAAAGACCTGGAGTTAGCGGGTACTGCTGTTTCAAAGAAAACAATAAGTAATGCACTCAACCTACATGGGCTCTATGCCTGCTCACCTCGCAAGACTCCATTGCTGAAGAAAAAGCACGTTTGAAGCTCATTTAAAGTTTGCTGCACAATGTTTTGGGCAAGTCAGTAAAATACTGGGAGAATGGAATAGAGTAGAGTCTGGTCAGATGAGACCAAAACTGAACTTTTTGGATGCCACAACACACAGCATGTTTGGCACTGCACATCAGCCCCAAAACACCATACCAACAGTGAAGTTTGGAGGTGGGAGACTTCATATAATTGAAAGAAAGATGAATGGACAAATGTACAGAGACATCCTTGATAAGAATCTGTTTACATCTGCCAAGATGCTGAAGATGAAACAAGGGTGGACATTTCAGCAAGACAATGATCCCAAACACACAGCCAAGGAAATGCGCAACTGGCTCCAGAGAAGGAAAGTAAAGCTGCTGAAATGGTCCAGTCAGTCACCTGACCTGAATCCAATTGAAAATCTATGGAACGAACTGAAGATCAGAATTCATAGAAGACACCAATGGGACCTTCAAGATTTGAAGACAGTTTGTGTGGAAGAATGGGCTAAAATCACTCCTGAGTAATGCCTGCGCCTAGTTTTTCCATACAGGAAGTGTTGGGAAGCTGTTTTTACCAACAAAGGCTTTTCTACTAAATAAAAATGAAGTTCACCAAACATGTTCAATACTTATTCCCTGTGTCGTTCTACTTTAATAAATATAACTTGTTTTGTGAACACAATTGCCTTGACTTCTTTGTATGGTTGTTGCTGATATCTGAAAATCTCAGGTCAATGGCTCCATCAGAAATATGTTTAATGGAAAAAAATGTTGACGTGTTCAATACTTATTTTCCCCTCTGTAAACCTTTCTTTTTTTTTTTATTCCCCCTTATCTCCATTTCTTTTGTCTGTGCATGTCTAAAATGAGTTTTGGTCTAAAAACATCTGCTTCCACCAGCATTTCAGTCAGCATTTGTCAATGGTGCTTAACTTAAGCCGACTTAGGCAAACTCTGCATAACTTAGTCCAGCGCTCAGGAACTTTTACAAACGGAGCACATCTTTCACTAACGTGTATTTCCAAACGTTGGCAAATTTTCAACAAACACAGCTTTCACCAGCATTTGCCATCAAACACAAACTATCATTAACTTTTTCCAACTTTTGACAGCAGAGCCAGACGTTTGCCCAAATGTCAGTAAAAGTTGGTCCAAACATGGTGTAAATCCATCCTTAGGAGAGATTGTTAGTAATTATTTACAGTTACTTAAATATGTGTTACAGTAACAATTTAATGTCATTTTATGGATGGTTTTATTTTTTTCCACTTTTACATGAGTAGATTTATGAAAAAAATCCTGTAGTTTTGCCCAAGTACATTTGGTTGTCGTTTGAGTTTCTTTGGATTTTACTCATTTGAACTAAGTATGTCATGTTTTTGTTTCCATCAGTTGCCAACTAATTGTTTTCCTATTCTGGCTCAAGAAATATTTGATTTATTTCTGTTTCTTTATATAACTTGGTTAGAGGTCACTTTGGCTATTTTAATATAAACTAAAGTATCATATGCACTTTATGTAAAGTAACAAATCTAAGAGAAAATCTTACAAACTGAGAAAGCTGACTTTAAGGGAAATTACTTTAAGGAAAACAGTAGTACATTTATGAGAAATAAAGTTGCTAATTTATAAAAAAAAAATACAAATTTATAAGTGTGACAATTTTTATCAAAAAACCACACACTTGAGAGAAAAGCTGTTATTCAATACACAAGCTGCTTTTTAGCAGATACTTTCTTTGTCTTACTCATGTAATTTTTTTGGTGGCAACTCTTACTTATACTTGCATAATTATCATTGTAAGGTAAAGCCACTTTCACTTGAACAGTTTCTAGCTACTCTCCCCACCTTTGTCCCCTAGTAACTGTGAAAAACTAAAAAGTTTAAAATCTCCCGGACTCTTTTTCTTCCCCCGATGAGTAATGAAATGAGTCGATCCTGGGTTTGAGCAGCTAAGATGAACTTTGATCCGAGTCTTGGTGTGTGAAGTGGATTGAAGGTGGAGTAGATTTGAAAAGTAAATTTGTTTGTCAAAGATTTCTTCAAAGAGGAAACATCTGTGTTAAAAAGACACTGGTCCTCATTTATTAAACGTGCATAAGACAGAAAAGTGGCTGTGCAACTATTTCAAAGCAGAGATTGGTATTTATCAATCAGAGGATACACTCAAATCTCACAACAGGTCTGAGATCATGTAACCCGTGCAAATTTTCAAGTCTCTGTATAAGTGCAATGCAGCAGAGAAATCTGGCTGTGGGAGAATTACAGTGGTGTGGAAAAGTGTCTGCCCCCTTCCTGATTTCTCGTTTTTTTGTATGTTTGTCACACTTAAATGTTTCAGATAATCAAACAAATTTAAATATTAGACAAAGATAACACAAGTAAACACAAAATGCAGTTTTTAAATGGTGTTTATTAAGAGTAAAAAAAAATCCAAGCCTACATGGCCCTGTGTGGGGAAAAAGTGATTGCCCCCTCTGTTAAAATAAGTGGTTTATCACATCTTTGGAAAGCTGAGTTCAATTTCTCTAGCCACACCCAGGCCTGACTACTGCCACACCTGTTCTCAATCAAGAAATCACTTAGGACCTGCCTGACAAAGTGAAGTAGACCAAAAGATCCTCAAAAGCTAGACATCATGCTGCGATCCAAAGAAATTTGGGAACAAATGAGAAAGTAATTGCGATCTATCAGTCTGGAAACGGTTATAAAGCCATTTCTAAAGCTTTGTGACTCCAGCAAACCACAGTGAGAGCCATTATCCACAAATGGCAAAAACAAGGACAGTGGTGAACCTTCCCAGGAGTGGCCGGCCAACCAAACTTACCCCAAGAGCGCAGTGACGACTCATCCAAGAGGTCAGAAAAGACCCCACAACATCCAAAGAACTGCAGGCCTCATTAGCCTCAGTTAAGGTCAGTGTTCATGACTCCACCATAAGAAAGAGACTAGGCAAAAACGGCCTGCATGGCACAGTTCCAAGACGAAAACCACTGCTGAGCAAAAAGAACAAAAAGGCTTGTCGAAGTTTTGCCAGAAAACACCTTGATGATCCCCAAGACTTTTGGGAAGATACTCTGTGGACTGACGAGGCAAAAGTTGAACTTTTTGGAAAGTGTGTGTCCTATTTCATCCGGCGTAAAAGTAACACAGCATTTCAGAAAAGGAACATCATACCAGTGGTAAAATATGGTGATGGTAGTGCGATGGTCTAGGGCTCTTTTGCTGCTTCAGGACCTGGAAGACTTGCTGTGGTAAATGGAACCATGAATTCTGCTGTCTACCAAAAAATCCTGAAGGAGAATGTCCGGCCATCTGTTCATGACCTCAAGCTGAAGCGCACTTGGGTTCTGCAGCAGGACAATGATCCAAAACACCAGCAAGTCCACCTCTGAATGGTTTAAGTGAAAACAAAATGAAGACTTTGGAGTGGCCTAGTCAAAGTCCTGACCTGAATCTGACTGAGATGCTGTGGCATGATCTTGAAAAGGCAGTTGATACTCAAACTGTCATGAACCTGGGTTTGTTAGTTCCAAACCCAGTTCTGACTTATGGTCGTTTTGCCCTATTTCCCTTCAGGCACGTCAGGGAGCTATTGGCCTTCGCTTCCTGACAGCTCGGGCATGCCCCCTCCTCCTGTCAAGTGTCATCAGCTGTGCTGTGTTATTGGGTGTTTCACACACATACACACACACTCCATTCATTCTCATTCACACGCTCAGACACTCATTCATGCACACCTGGGGTTCATTATGTCCAGCCCACACATTCTCACACCAGTGATCTCTTCCCTCATTAGGGTTATTATTTAAACGAGGGGTTAGTAGGAAGAGATCGTCTAGGCATTCACCCTCGTACGTGGCAGCGTGTTCTCCACGTAGGTGTTTCACTACCTCTGTGTATTCAGCCCGACATTTCAAGACGGAGGATTCCTTGATGTTGGCGTCTGACCCTGCTTCACTCCCTCATCCATCGGACTGCACGGACAGCCCCGGATCACTCCAGTTCCGTAAGTTTCATATTTGCCTTTCTCCCTGTGTCGACAGCAGCTCTGCGGCACTAGGCATTCCCTTCACCGGGCTGTAGAGCATCCGGCTGGCATCCTGTATGTCTGGTGGCCTTTATTCATCATTGCAACTCTCTGTATTTGTGTGGTCAACTGGACTGGTTATTTTGGTTGTGGTTTAAGTTAATAAATGGCACGTTCTACTCCTTGTATTGGGCTTTTCATTCCCTCCCTCGTGCGCTGCGTAATGGCGCACGAGGAATCATGACAAAAACCCTCCAATGTGGCAGAATTACAACAATTCTGCAAAGATGAGTGGGCCAAAATTCTTCCACAGCGCTGTAAAAGACTCATTGCCAGTTATTAGAAACGCTTGATTGCAGTTGTTGTTGCTGCCAAGGGTGGCCAAACCAGTTATTAGGTTTAGGGAGGAATCACTTTTTCACACAGGGCCATGTAGGTTTGGATTTTTTTTTTCCCTTAATAATAAACACCTTCTTTTAAAAATTGCATTTTGTGTTTACTTGTATTGTCTTTGTCTAATATTTAAATGTGTTTGATCTGAAACATTTAAGTGTGACAAACGTACAAAAAAATGATAAATCAGGAAGGGGGAAAACACTCTTTCTCACCACTGTAGTATAACATTGTTGTGTGAAACACACTGATTCATGTCATTTTATATTCTTGTATTTTTTTTAACTATAGGTTTTCCATCATCCTGGGCTGTTTTTATTTCAGTTGTGTGTTCTTTAACTGTTTTATCTAATCCTTCTCTCATACTTAATTGTACAGTACAGTTAATTGTACCCTTCCCACAATGCACTTGGTCATGTTTGTAAACATGACGTCGCACTGGCAAGCCTTATTGTACACAACACAGAATTGCAATTCTCACATTTTATAAGAAGCCATCAACACTTACTATAACACTGCTAAAGAGAAGTGATGTATAGCCAGTGAAGAATTTTTGTGGTTATCATAGAATATCATAACTCCTGAACTCCCCTTTGTTCAATCAAAGTACAAAGTAGGAACTAACAGGTGTCCGAGTACCATATTGTATGCTGCTGTATGTTGTTTCTCTTGCAACTATGACATTAGTAACAAGGGAAAATTAACTATTGGCAAATTAGTATATCGTGAAATGTGTGCCCACTTTTATTTCTAACTTGTCATTCTTTATTCAATGTCTGATTTTTGTACTACAATTGCACGCAAAATTATCCAACCCCATTACAAACCATATTTATTTTTGAAATGTACAAACTGAACAAAAAACAAGATTTATTTTTCACAATGTGGGTTGGATAATTTTGAGTTTAACTGTATATGTTTGAAGAAATTAATTATCAAAATATATTCAGCAATTTAATAACCAACAGGAAAAAAAATGAAATAATTAGCAAGATTTTAGAGAAAAAGATGAAGTCAACTATAACATTGACTCTCAGAGCACATTCAGATCAGGGCGGAGGGAGGACTTGATAAAACATTTACTTAAACATGAAAATGTCACGAGCTGAGCTCTGGAAGTTTTGCCACTTATTGGTTCTAATTTTGCCATGAAATAGCCATAGATGCTGACATGGCACTAAACAAGAACACTCACTCACTCACCCCTACGTGGGTGCTGCTCCATCCCAGCCCGGGTCCTACGTGGGTGCAGCTCCTCCTCAGTCCGGGTCTCCGTGGGTGCTGTGTCCCAGTCCGGGACCGTCGTGGGTGCTGCGCCCCAGCCTAAAACCAACTTGAGTGGTGCACTCCAGTGTGGGCCCACCATGGGTGTTACGCTTCAGCCCAGGGGCCACCGAGGGTGCAGCTTTGACCCAGTCCCGGTCCACCGAGGGTGCAGCTTTGACCCAGTCCCGGTCCACCGAGGGTGCAGCTATCACTCCAGCCCCAGAGCCACCGAGGGTGCAGCTATCGCTCCAGCCCCAGAGCCACCGAGGGTGCAGCTATCGCTCCAGCCCCAGAGCCACCGAGGGTGCAGCTATCGCTCCAGCCCCAGAGCCACCGAGGGTGCAGCTATCGCTCCAGCCCAGAGCCACCACAGTGCTGCAATGTCCCAGTCCGGGACCACTGAGGGTGCTACAGGCCAGTCCGAGGGCGTCGTGGTCCCCTCTCCTGTGCCAGACGCTGTCGTGGTTCCCCCTTCTGTGCCAGATGCCATTGTGGTTTCCTTGACCCCTCCATCCTGCCCACCACCAGTTCTTCCTGCTGGACAGCTGCCCCCTGGACCACCCTTGCTGTTCAGGTGACTGAAAAACTCTGGTCAACTGCCTGACGGACTGAGCCATTGGATTGGGTGGCCCATATTCTCCGGCAGGCCATCCGATTCGTACCGCCTAACCGTCTGCCAGGCCTGGGACTTTGGTCGCCCTCATGAACTTTCTAGCTGTTTGGACCGGGGGGGGGCCCTAAGTTTTTGATTTTGACTGGTGTGGGTCCTGAGCGGGGTTTTGTTTCGTTCCCTCCTAGCTTGTTCCCTCCACCACCCACCCTGGGTGGGTTATTGTTGTGCTCCTGTTGGGGGGGGGGCTTCTTTTCTTTTGGTGTTACCCTGGGGTGTCTGGGTTCGACCCCTTGAGGAGGGGCTCTGTCATGAGCTGAGCTCTGGAGGTTTCGCCAGGCTCAGTCTCGTGGCTTTTTCTCAGTACTTATATACAGTAGTTGTTGTAATTTTGCGCCTCTTGGTTTTTGTTATCCCTGCTGTTTTTTATTTTCCTGTTTGTCTTAGTTTTACTACATTCTTATCCTGTATTTATTGATATCTATTTCTCAGTTTGTACTTGTTTATATTTTATTCTTTTCCTTATTTTTGCGGTTGACAGCTGTCAGGGCATTCCTGGTTGGTGCTCCGTGTGGGCGTAGCCCTGTCAGTTGTCAGCCGGTGCGCTTTCTTCTTGTTTTCTCCAGCTGATCCCAATCATTTATCATTGTTACCTTTTTGCCTGCTCATGTGACCCCACACCTGTCTTCACTTATGTTATTGGTTCTGACCCTATTTAAGGACTGCCTTTTCATTTCATTCTTGCGGCAGTCTTGATGATAACAATCCTTTCTCCTCGCCACCAGAACCCCATCCCTGTTCTGGTGAGTTTATGCATTCCTGCATGTAAGTTACCTTATTATCTGTGCTTGGATTTTGTGTTTTTGTTATTAAATTCTACAAACTGCAGTTGGCGCGTGGGTCTGTCTTTCTCTGCAGTGAGAGGCAAATCATGACAGTAGACTGCCGCCAGTAAAAAGGGAGGGGAAAAAAAAAAACAGCCGCTGCAGTCTGTGGATTTTTGCCTTTTTTACTGTTTCACTTACGCGCTTCCCTGGAGCGGATCATGTCGGACTTTGCAGGGGGTCGCAGTTACTTGATGAGCCTGGGTGGGAGTGCTGCAAAGCCCTAATGAAGATTGATGGGCTAATCGTGGCGTGCAGTGGTTTTGCCCCGAAAGACGCTTTATGGTACCTGGGCCTTGCGGAGGCAGCTGTTCGCCGGTGCCCCCAGCTTCAAGAGCATGGTGAAGGGGTGGAGAGGATTTCTCTGGTGGCGGCGCTGCAGCAAGAGAACAATGAGATGGTGAAGAATTCCCCGAGCAAACCTGGGCCTGTGCAGAAGGGGAGGCATTCCTGGGCCTCTGAAGTATCGGTGCCTCATCCGACACCCGTTCCCGCTTCCGCTCCACCTGCTCTGGAGCGCCGCCATCCAGGGAAATCTCGCTGGAGGAACACCTCCACCTCTCAGGCAGTAATTTCTCATTCACTGAGGCAGAAGACTCCTGCAGCAGTGCGCTTTCGGTGTCTTTTTTCCTCTGGCTGAATTGTCAGCTTCCTCCCTCTGCACAGCTGCTGATCCCTGATTCCCCCTCGGCCATTCTTCCCGCTGTTGAGAGGCCCGCTGTGTCTTTCCCGGCTCCGCCCGTCTCCGTGTTAGCAGGGGTGGCTCCTCCACGATCCACTGAGGGGCCTAGGTCCACCGTAGCCACGGAGAGGGGCGACTTCAGACCATCTACAGCAGGAAACATCGTACGCCGGGAAAACAAGCAAGCGTCATTTTTCTACATTTTATAATGTGCCTTGCCTGATTACTGGTGGAGAGGTTCAGTGTTTGCAGCCCCCTGAGCCCTCACCGCCTGCTGCAGCCATCAATTTTTCACCTGCCCTCTCCGTGTCTCCTCCTACTCTGAGTGTCCACCGGCCCCAGGATTGTGCCGCTGGACATTGGAGGAGCCAGGAACTGAGCTGACACCTGCGCCGACGAAGGAGCATCCCCTGGCCTCAGCTGAGCAGAATCCAGCGTCGGCAGAAAATTGACCTCCTGAATTCATTCCCAGGGCTGCTCTGACCATCATGCCTGTTGCAGGGGCCGCCGCAGCAGAGTTGGAGCTGGATCTCCAGAGGGCCGGGCCCGAGGCACCATTGCTTGGATTGATGAAATTACCTTATCTGTGCTTGGATTTTGTGTTTGTGCATTTTTTGAAACTTTGTGTTTTTGTTATTAAATTCCACAAACTGCATTTGGCGCGTGGGCCTGTCTTTCTCTGCCCTGAGAGGCAAATCATGACAGAAAACCTGCACACTGATAATATTTCTATTGATTCATATTCATTATTTTTCATAATAATATTATTAAGTCAAACAATTCATTTTTTCAAGATTATTTTTTTGCCAAAACCAAGCCAAAGTTTACCATAATTATCTGATTATAAAGGCTTAGTCAAAGTATTTACTTTTAATTTTTTTTAAACCATTTATCTGTGGCTTCTCTCCCATACTGCTTTGTCTGGGCAGTCCAAAAGGATACAAAAAGGCAAATAGGCATTCTAGAGTTTTTTGTTTGTTTTACAATCAAGTTAGTATTATACTCTCAATAATTAAGTCTTGAGCTCTGTTCTGTGAAAATCAAATAGGTGCCAGAGAGGAAAGAAACTGTAGACGACCTGACGCTGCACCATCTGGATCCAGGGGAAAAGTCCAACTCAGAAATGGCAGAGGTGACCACATTCACAGAACACTGGAATGACGGGAGCAATGAGGAAATGCAGAGTGAGGGGAGTGACTCGGAAGGATCGATCAATGAGAGTTTGAATCCTGGCTCTACTCGTCAGGCACTGAGAAGCTCCAGAGAAAGAGAAGTGACAGAGATCGAACAGGTGGACACTGAGCTTGCTATGCTGATATACAAGAATGGTTTGGTGTTTGACATGAAGGCAGAATCACCTTAATTTTATTTAACTGACAGTTTTACTCAGGAGCAGACTCAGACTGTTTGAAGGGCCTGGGGATAAAAGTCAAAATGGCACCAACCCACTGCACAATACTGGGCTGCACCAATGTGTAAAAATCTATGATGAATCATGCTTAATGTTAAAATGAAACTGATGCAAGACTGTAGGGTTGTCACTAGTGTTTTCACCCCCTCTTTAGCGAGGGGGTGAAAAATACATCTGAGGAAAAAGTCACATTTATGGGATAAAGAGGTACAAATTTACAGCAAAAAGTCATAAACGTAAGGGGGAAAAAATCATAAATTGAGAAATCATAAATTTATGAGAAGTTGCTAATTTATGAGGAAAAATCATTAATTTATGAGGAAAATAGTGCAAATTTATGTGAAAAAGTTGCAAGTTAGTGAGTCACTAATTTATTTTAAAAATTTTTCCTTTGCCCATCCCCCCTCCCCCCCAAAAAACAAAAAAAAAACACTCCAGTCCCCCAGTGGTTTCACTGCTTCATGGCGCACAACTATATAATGAAATGTTGTAAAAGTTGACTAACTGTTTAGGACAACAATGCAATGGCAGTGACATTGTTTGTCAGTTTTGTGATATTTTTGTTTTATTAAATGAGGCCAGTATCAGGATATTTACTTTGATTCATTTCCCATGCACACTGTCAATAAACTATTTAATTATATATAGTAAATGCTGGTTTTATGTTGATTTGTTGTTACTGTTGTTTTTACATTTTGCTGATACATTTCACTATCTGCTCAACTGTCGGGGATATATGGTTTCCTCAGGGTTAACAGAATAAAACCCTCCGGACCAGATTTAGGAGGGTGGAGACCAACTTTGGGGCACCATGAAACACAATATACATATTGTATATTATTATATACATATTATTAACCTCAAGGTCTCAGAGTCACACAGTGTAACTTGAACTCGAACAGTCTTAAATTTAAAATGGGTGGTAAAAATTAAGGATGGACTGGTATTATCCGGGTGTCAACTTCATTACTTCTCATGCTTTCATCTCAGTAGTCTGCTGACCTACTGGGCCCAAAGTTTTCTAAATCTGACAGAGCCAATACAAAGGTTTGTTGCATGTTATGAAGAAAAATTAAAAATTATACTTTTATTTTTATCAATATGGTTTTTCCAACAGCTGTCACGTTATTGAACTTAGTTCCCCGCTGACTCTCTTACCGTCATCTCTTACCATCCTCACCTGTACATAACTGCCCATCTAACTTATTGTACATTATTTGCACATAACAGTACTCTTAACTTTCTGCACTGCTGCATATATTTGCTTAAATTGCACATACTGTCAATTACTGCATATACTGCACTACTGTCCTTTGCACTTCTGATTGGATGCAAAACTGTGTTTCGTTACCTTGTATTCATACATGTGTAATGACAAAGTTGAATCTAATCTAATATTAATATTTAATGATAACCCAATTCATTATTCACATACACATCAACTCTGTGTTGCCAATAAAACATTTTGTTTCTGCAGTCGAGGCGTATGTCTAATGAAGGCCTTTTTCATGACCCAAACTTTTAAAGTAAAATTTACATAGTATTTAAGAATAAGATTTTTTTTTTTTTGATTGAATTGTTACACTATAGCACAGTAAAATTTATTTAAAAATTACACCTTCAAATGCTCCACTTGCTTTGTAAATTGCTTTCACAAGCAGTCGGAAGAATTCTCACCTGGGCCCTCCAAGGTCCTCTGCTTCTTCATTGTTGTCTTCATCACTGGCAAAGGTGACATACAGCATATCAGTTCTCTCAGTAAATGTTTGTCTACTGAACTGTCAGAGTGCAGCTGTCCACACATCCCCTTGGCTGAGGTAGGTTGGTCTGTGTCCGACTGACAACCCTCTCACTGTGTGCCTTCACACTTCCTGTAATTTCTTCTCAGGTCAAAGTTTTTGCAAACCTTTAAAGCAAAAATATGTTTATCAAAACATATGATAATCCCATCTTAATGAGGAGGACACAGCACTACAAGTTAAAAATGAGCTATACAAATATTGACATGATTTACATGAAAACCCAAGAACAGACAACAGACTTAATTAGAATCACAATGATCTTTATTGATAAAGTGGATGTGTGTGAAAGTGTGTGTGTGTGCAGAGCAGGAGAGGTCTGGCAGCCCTGCAGAGAGAAAGGGGAGAAGAGAATATGAGCTTCTCAGCAACAATAGACTGAATTGGCAGAAAAATTGATAATCTTACGGAGCAGGGGAAGTAGAAGCACAAAGAAGCAGCTCTGTCCGTTTCCAGGTTACCAGGGACCCGCTGAGATGAAGGGGTGCCCGTGCTGATAATTACAGTGCTGGGAGCAGGTGAAAACCTCAGCTGAGGGGGAAGCAGAGGCACTTAACAGAGCTGGAGAGAGGGAGGGATCTCTGGCACACGGGCTGAGATCCGGTCTGCCACCTGGAGCTGAGAAAGGTCCACCTGGAGCTTAGTCCACCTGTGCACAGGGAAGAGGAGCAGGAGCAGAAGAAGATTTAATCCAATAAAGGTAGCTTACAGTTGAGTTGGGGAGATGAAACTCCCTGATGAGGTGCAGATGACTTGGATGAAAGGGAGGAGAAACTCCCTGCAGAAGAGAAGGGTAAACTCGAGTCATGGAGTGCTTTCACCCTGTTGCAGCGTTGACGTCTCCGTGCAGAAGTCTTCTTCTATTTTTTTTTTTTTTGGCGGGGGCACCCAACTTAAAGGTGCATTACCGCCATCCAACGTTGGAGTGTGGACCAGACATTGTACCCCAAACACCCTCAAAAAAAACAAAAAAACACCCCTATATCCTATTAATTAGACCTGCATCTTTGAGGTAAACAAACAACTTCCTTACCCCAATCACCACCATCACGCTTAAGTTAGCATCACCCACCCCTAATTCCCTCCACTAATCTGTCTCTCCTGAGTATACTTCTGGCAGTGCAGAATGACATGCTCCACATTTTCTTCATCTCTCTCACAATAATCGCACATCCCTGTCTGGTGCTTACCTACCAAATGCAAAGCTCTGTTTAACCTAGTGTGCCCCATCCTTAGCCTAGATAAAATATTCTCTTCCTTTGTATTTCTCATTCCCATCCTGCCCTTCACTCCAACCGCGCTCTGGATAGCATACAAGTGTCGCCCTGTACCTCCTGTGTCCCACCTACGCTGCCACTCCTGCCCAGTATACTCTTTAATCAATGTTTTTGCCTCAGATTTACTCAATGAAATATCCCACACCTCCCGGTGCCCCAGAGCCTGTTTAGCCAATTTATCTGCGGCCTCGTTGCCCTTTACCCCCCTGTGAGCTGGAATCCACATAAACGACACAGCCACCTCTTTACTTCTGAGTCTATACAGAGTCTCATACATTTCATAGACCATGTCCTGTCTGCTGTCAGATGACCCTGATTTTATTGACAGCAAGGCTGCACTGGAGTCCAAACAAAGGATAACATTTTTGATTGGCAGTCCCTCAATCCTCTGCAATGCAGTCACCAAAGCCAACATTTCAACTGTATACACAGACAGATGGGAAGATGTTCTTCTGTTAACAGACATTTCCAAGGCAGGAATATAGAAAGCAAAGCCAGTGCAACCAGTGTCAGGATCTTTTGGTCCATCAGTGAATACTGGGGTAAAGCAGTGATACATTGTTCCCAAACGACATTAGATACATTGTTTCCAAATTCTCTATACCCTCGCATCTTTTCCAAAAAATACAAATCAACAGAAACTGGATAGAAAAACCATGGAGGTGTGATTGGCAAAGGAACTGATGGAATATATGTTCTGTCACATAGTTTCATGTCTCTGGCTATCCTCCCTGCATAAAATGCAAAACTCTCCTTTTTAACCCTTTCCCCTTCCCAACAAGGCATCAAAACTCTTAACTGTAGGATGTTTATCTTGAGTCTGCCCTTGCAGATTGACCCGATAGTTCATCATCACCTGTTTACGCCTGACATTTAATGGCATTTCCCCCATTTCCACCTGAAGAGCAGCAACAGGAGTTGTTTTAAGTGCACCACAGCAGATCCTCAGTGCTTGGGCCTGGATGACATCTAACTTGTTCAACATGGTTTGGGAAGCAGATCCATATACAATACACCCATAGTCCAATACAGACCTAATTAATGCAACATAAATGTTTTTCTTAGCCGCTCTACTAGCACCCCACTCAGTCCCTATCAAACACCTCATTACATTCAGTACCTTTTTGCATTTAACTGACACCTTTTGAATATGTTCCATCCGAGTCAGATTAACATCAAACCAGACACCCAAAAATCTGAAAACTTTGACTTGTTCTATTTCCTGAGCATACATTAACTGGGCATCAGCTACTCTTTTCCTTGTGACTACTACAACCTTTGTTTTCTCAACAGAGAATTTAAATCCCTAAGAGTATGACCACCCTTCCACTGCACGTATTGCCTCTTGTATTTTCCCTCTTATATACTTAAAATTACTCCCTCTTTTCCATAATGCCCCATCATCAGCAAATAAAGAGCGGCCAATGTCATTCTTCACATCAGAAAAAACATAATTTATCATAATAGAAAAAAGTACTGGGCTTATAACACTACCCTGGGGGGTGCCTTTTTCCACCAAGTACCTATCTGACAAGGCTCTGCCCACTCTAACTTGAATGTACCTGTTAAACAAAAAGTCTTTGATCCAGTTGAATGTTCTCCCAGAAATCCCTATCATACTTAGCTTAATCATCAACCCCTCCTTCCACAACATGTCATATGCCTTTTCCACGTCAAAGAACACTGCAATTACCAACTCTCTATTAACCTGAGCCCTCCGTATCTCTGTCTCCAAACACACAACAGGATCCATAGTTTCCCTTCCTTTTCTAAATCCGCTCTGATGTGGCGACAAAATTCCTCTACTCTCGAGATAAAAGACAATTCTGTCTGTAATCATTCTCTCCATTACTTTTCCCAAATGTGACGTTAGAGCTATAGGTCTACAGCTCGCTAGGTCTGGGGATCCTTTCCCGGTTTCCTTACAGGAACAATCACTGCCTCTTTCCAGGCAGTTGGGAGTTTTCCCTTTTCCCACACTTTGTTGTAGACTTCCAATAACTTCCTCATGGCCAAAGTCCCTAAATGTTTCACCATGACATAACAGACATTGTCTTTCCCAGGGGATGTTAATCCTGATTTGTTTACTGCTCTTTCCAATTCACCTAGAGTGAAAGAGTCCGAAGAACTACTAAACTCAAACCTTTCCTCCAGAGCCCCAAGGTGAGTTTAACTGGTCCTACTTCTTCCTCTTTTACCTTCTTCAGTCATATTGCTTGAGCTATGAATTTGAGCCAGACTCTTTGCTATCATTGTTGCTTTTTCCTCATCAGTTACTGCAATCACTCCCCAACTTTTTAGTATTGGATACTGCCACTCCCTCCTTACTCCTCTCATAGCCTTGATCATACTCCACGCATCCCCCACGGCTGTTGATCTCCCTACAGTACTACAGTATCTCTGCCAGCTTTCTCTCTTAGCCCTCCGGATAGTTTTCCTGGCTTTTGCTAGTGCCCTCTTATAATTAAGCAAGTTTTGCAAATTATGAGTTCTTCTTAAGACTCAAGTGTCTTATTCCTCTCTTTAATAGCTTTAGTGCACTCATCTGTCCACCAAGGTACTGCTTTCTTTACTCTCTTACCTTTACTTTCAGAGATCGACTGATTGGCTGCCTCAACAAAAATGGTTTTAATCTTTTCCTCCATATTCTCAATGTCTTCACTGACCTTCACCTGGGGAAGGTCTTTCTCACAAATAAACTTGAAAAGCTTCCAATTAGCAGTGCTAAAAACCCATCTCCCTTTTTTATGACCACTTACCCTATTCACTGAAATGAAAATCTTACAATACACTGGGAAATGGTCACTTCCCACTGAGGACTCCTCTAAAACCTCCCATTCACATACACACACTTGCAATATTACTGGTCACCAAAGTTAAGTCAAGCACTGAACCACTCCCCGTATGAACATCAATTCTAGTTGCTCTACCATCATTTAAGCATACTAGATTCTTCTCTTCCAAAAGTTCTTCAATAGTCTTACCATTCATGTCTGTATGATTTGATTTGGGGCATTAAAGTCCCCACAAATTACCACCCTGCTCCCATCTATCCCCTCCATCTGAGATAATTGATTCAATATCAACCTCTTACAAGGATTATACAAATTAACAACTACTAATTCCCCCTCTTTTGTCCAAATTTCAACTACCACGTACTCCAGTTCAGCCCCTTTACCTATCTCTCTGAACTGAATTCCCTCCCTCACAAATGTTGCACACCCACCTCCCATTCCCTCCCTTCTGTCATTCCGAACATATCCCACTATTTTAAAATCCAGACTGGGTTTCAGCCATGTCTCCTGGACACAGATAACATCTGGTTTGTCTGAAAGTTCCTCAATATACCTTTTGAATTCCTGTCCATTTGCCAGCAAGCTTCTTGCATTCCATTGAATCAAAATGACCATTATCACAATTCCTATCCAATCGATGCTTGATCCTGACTTGTCTGGCTACTAAGCCCATTCCTCACCTCCTCCCAAGTTAAACCACTGAAACCAAGATGATTAGCTGCTGCTTTCACTATTATTTGAATTCTCTCAGTTTTAGACTTGACTTCCATTGTGGCATTCACAACTCCTGCTATAAAAATAACCAGTTTCTTAAGATCAACCTGGATTTCCCCATTCCGTCCCAGTTCTCTTTCCCCTACAAGTAGCCTCCCCCCAGTCCTTTGCCGATTCCCTCCTCTCTGGTCCATCCTTTTCATTGCTTCAGCATAAGAGACTTTATTCTGTACTCTGACTCGCTGAATTTCCCTTTCTCTCATCATTCTTTCACAGCCTCCATAGGCCACATTATGAGTCCCGCCACAATGACAACACTATGGCATTTCTTGGTCACATTCTCCATACTGATGGTTGCCTCCACACCTAGCACACCTTCTTCTCCATCTACGTGTATTAGCTGTGTGTCCAAATCTTTAGCAATTATAACACCAGACTGGATTAGGAACAAATTCTCTTACCCCGTACCTCAAAAAACCCAAATTTACACTTTTGGGGAGCACTTCTCCTTCAAACTCAATAACCACACCCTCAGTGTCTCTCCTCTGTCCTTTCCGAGTGGCCTGTAGTCTACGAGCTGCTTTTACTACCCCCCCCCCCCTTTTAAATTAGCTTTAATTTCTTCCATTGAGACTCCTATTAGCACCCCCCAAATTACACCCTTGTTCCACTTAGATCCGTTATCAATAAAGCTTGTACTTTTCACTTTGAACCGCCCAATCTCCCTCATTTTGTCAGCTCTTTCCCTTTGCTCCTCATTCCTACATACAATCAGTAGATTTCCATCCCTCACTACCTTTGCCATGAGTATTTCTCCACCCTGGTTTTTCAATATTGTTGTCAATTTAACTGGGCTTATTGTAGATATCCCCTTTTCATCCTCAAACCTTACAATAATTTTGAATTCGGCTCCTTCCTGCCCTCCTCCCTCCGCACCACCACCACTTCCACTACTTCTAGCTTTCTTTGCATTATTTTCAGGAAAGTTATTCCTGAAATCTTCCCAGTCTGGCCCATTCACAACGCCGCTGTGCCGACCCACCACACCTTCCTTTACCGCATTTCTCCTCCTAAATTTCCCATGCCCGCAAACTCCAGTCCCGTCACCCGGCCTCCTTGCCAAACCGACCAACAAATTTCTCTGGCCCTCTCTCAAAGACCTAACCATCCAACGCTGTGGACCAAAAAAATCCCAAGTCTCAACACTGTTGTCCGATCTACGTTGCGAGCTGGCTAGCACGTCGTGTCGCCTGCCGCCGAGGTCCTCTCAAACGGCTCTCCGTGCAGGAGTGCAGGGCTCCACTCCTAATAAAGGCAGCTTAATTAGTAGGAGCAAGTGTGAATGCAACCACAGCTGTGGAAGATAATTAGTGAACAGGGAAAACACACAGCACGGTTCACCACAAATATACCTTAAATCTTGTAAGGACTGCACATGTTCTTCTAAAAGACTGCATCTGATGGTCTCGTCGATGGCTTCATCTTCTTCAATATCAATAGGACTAGAAATAAGAGACATGAGAATAAGAAAAAAGACACGAGGGTGGTGAGCCCTCCAATGTGGATCAGATGACAGTCAAAAGCAGAGACCTTGGCGGTCTGATCCTTGGCTTTCTAAACTGGCTTTTGGGACATGGAACATCACCCCTCTGGTGGGGAAGTAGCCTGAACTGGTGTACGAGGTTGAGAGAATCCCGGCTAGATATAGTTGGGCTCACTTCAACACACAGCTCTGGTTCTGGAACCAGTTTCCTGGAGAGGCGCTGGAGCTTGGCCTACTCTAGAGGTGCCCTGGGTGAGCGGCAACGGGCAGTGATGGGTATTCTTGTATCCCCCTACCTTGCTGCCCTAACATTGGAGTTCTGCCCGGTGGACAAAAGGGTAGTTTCCCTGTGCCTTCGGGTTGGGAAATGGGTCCTGACCATCATTTGTGCCTATGCACCAAATGAGGGTTCAGAGTACCTACCCTTTTTGGAGTCTCTGACTGGGGTGCTGAGAGTGCTTCTCTTGGAGACTCCATTGTCCTACTGGGGGACTTCAATACACACGTGGGCAACGACAGTTAAGCCTGGAGGGGCGTGATTGGGAGGAACAGCCCGCCCAAAATGAACCCAAGTGGTGTTCAGTTATTGGACTTCTGTGCTAACCATAGTTTGTCCATAATGAACACCATGTTCAAGCATAAGGGTGTCCATATGTGCACCTGGCCCCAGAACACCTTATGTCGCAGGTCGATGATTGATTTTGTTATCGTGTCATCAGACCTGTGACCATATGTCTTGGACAGCTGGGTAAAGAGAGGTGCAGAGATGTCAACTGATCACCACCTGGTGGTGAGTTGGATCTGATGGCTGGGGTGGACACCACTCAGAACCAGTAAACCTAAATGAATGAACAGTAAGAGTGTGCTGGGAATGTCCGGCTGAGGCCCCTGTCCGAGAGGTCTTCAGCTCCCACCTCTGGAAACAACAACTGCATAGTGCATTACTTGTTTGAATGTGATTTTTCAGACAGCAGCAAAAATCCAAAAATCACAAAGAGCAACGCAGGGTCCTGTACGGAGGCTGTCCTGTTTAAATATGCTCCAACCAGAGTCTCCAACACACCCTGTAGTTGAAATACTGGAGTTACCGTCACTGCTTTATGAAAATGATTTTTTTTTTTTACAGAATCAACAATTCATGCCTGTAGGAAGACCGGTGTTATCCCAAGAATTGCATCACATCCGCCAAAACTATAAAATATAACACTACAGCCAGGCTTGTAACTATTTGTGCGTTTAGAAGTATTTTTAGAAGTAAAAATTATTACCTCTTGTAAATCATCTTTAAATTATGTTTATTTTCCAGACATTTTCCCCCTCATGGATCGTCACCTTATCGTGGTGGGGGGGTTTGCGTGCCCCAGTGATCCCAGGAGCTATGTTGTCTGGGGAAATTTGCCTCTGATAGGGTCACCCAAGACAAACTGGTCCTGGGTGAAGGGCCAGACTAAGAACGATCCAACAGACTATCATGATAAATTCTATATCAATGATTCAGTATACCCCGCCCGGTATGGGGTTACCAGGGCCCCACCCTGGAGCCAGGCCTGGGGGAGGGGCTCGAAGTCTAGTGTCTGGTGGCCGGGTTTCCACCCATGGGACCCAGCCGGGCTCAGCCCGAAGGAGTTACATGGGTCCGCCCTCCAGTGGGCTCACCACCTGCAGGAGGGATCATGGGGGTCCAGTGCTATGTGGATTAGGTGGCGGTCAAAGGCGGGGACCTTGGCGGACTGATCCTTGGCTTTCTAAACTGGCTTTTGGTATGTGGAATGTCACCTCTCTGGTGGGGAAGGAGCCTGAGCTGGTGTACGAGGTTGAGAGATACTGGCTAGGTATAGTCGGCCTCACCTCAACACACAGCTCTGGTTCCGGAACCAGTCTCCTGGAGAGGGGCTGGAGCTTGGACTTTTCTGGAGTTGCCCCAGGCGAGAGGCGACGAGCAGGGGTGGGTATTCTTGTATCCCCCCACCTTGCTGCCTCTATATTGGAGTTTTCCCCGGTGGATGAAAGGGATGCCTCCCTGTGCCTTCGGGTTGGGAAACGGGTCCTGACTATCATTTGTGCCTATGCACCAAATGATGTTTCAGAGTACCCACTCTTTTTGGAGTCTGTGACTGGGGTGCTGGAGGGTGCTCCTCTTGGAGACTCCATTGTCCTACTGGGGGACTTCAATGCACACGTGGGCAATGACAGTGAAACCTGGAGGGGGGTGATTGGGAGGAACAGCCTGCCTGATCTGAACCCGAGTGGTGTTCAGTTATTGGACTTCTGTGCTAACCACAGTTTGTCCATAACGAACACCATGTTCAAGCATAAGGGTGTCCATATGTGCACCAGGACACCCTAGGTCGCAGGTCGATGATCGGTTTTGTTATTGTGTCATCAGACCTGCGACCGTATGTCTTGGACACCCTGGTAAAGAGAGGTGCAGAGCTGTCAACTCATCACCACCTGGTGGTGAGTTGGATCCGATGGCAGGGGAGGAAGCCATTCAGACCTGGTAGACCCAAACGTCTAGTGAAGGTGTGCTGGGAACGTCTGGCTGAGGCCCCTGTCCGGGAGGTCTTCAACTCCCACCTCCAGAAGAACTTCAACCACATTCCGAGGGAGTCTGGAGACATGGAGTCTGAATGGGCCATGTTCTCCACCTCTGTTGTTGAAGTGGCGGCCCAGAGCTGCGGCCACAAGGTGGTCGGTGCATCTCGTGGTGGTAACCCCCGAACCAAGTGGTGGACACCAGTGGTGAGGGGGGCCATTAAGCTGAAGAAGGAGTCCTATCAAGCTTGGTTGGCTTGTGGGACTCCCGAAGCAGCTGAGGTGTACCGGCAGGCCAAGCGGAGTGCAGCTCGGGTGGTTGTTGAAGCAAAAACCCGGGTATGGGAGGAGTTCGGTGAGGCCACGGAACAAGACTTTCGGTCGGCCTCGAAGAGATTCTGGCAAACTGTCCAACGGCTCAGGAGGGGAAAGCAGCTCCCTGTCCACACTGTGTATGGTGCGGATGGGGCACTGTTGACTTCAACTGGGGATATCGTCGGGCGGTGGAAGGAATACTTTGAGGATCTCCTCAATCCCACTGATACGCCTTCCACAGAGGAAGCAGGGTTTGTGGACGAGGGGTATGACTTGCCTATCACAGGGGCTGAGGTCGCCAAGGTGGTTAAAAATCTCCTTGGTGGCCGGGCCCCGGGGGTGGACGAGATTCGCTCTGAGTACCTCAAGGCCCTGGATGTTGTTGGGCTGTCATGGTTGACATGCCTCTGCAACATTGCGTGGAGGTCGGGGGCAGTGCCTTTGGCATGGCAAACTGGGGTGGTGGGTCCTCTCTTCAAAAAAGGGGACTGGAGGGTGTGCTCCAACTTTAGAGGGATCACACTCCTCAGCCTCCCTGGGAAGGTCTATGCCAAGGTACTGGAGAGGAGAGTCCGGCCGTTGGTCGAACCTCGGATTCAGGAGGAGCAATGTGGTTTTCGTCCTGGCCGTGGCACATCGGACCAGCTCTTTACCCTCTCGAGAATTCTCGAGGGTTCGTGGGAGTTTGCCCAACCAGTTTACATGTGTTTTGTGGACTTGGAGAAGGCATTTGACCGCGTCCCTCATGGTTTTTTGTGGGGAGTGCTTCAGGAGTATGGGGTATCGGGCTTGTTGTTACGAGCTATTCGGTCTCTGTATGACCGTTGTGAGAGTTTGGTTCATATTGCCAACACTTGGTCGGAGTCATTCCCAGTGAGAGTTGGACTGCGCCAGGGCTGCCCTTTGTCACCGATCCTGTTCATAATTTTTATGGACAGGATTTCTAGGTGCAGCCAGGGAACGGAGGGTGTCATGCTTGGTGACCACAGGATCTCATCTCTGTTGTTTGCAGATGATGTTGTCCTGTTGGCTTCATCCAGCAATGACCTACAGCTCTTGCTGGGACGGTTTGCCGCTGAGTGTGAAGCGGCTGGGATGAGAATCAGCACCTCCAAGTCCGAGTCCTTGGTCCTCAGCCAGAAAAAGGTGGATTGCCCTCTCTGGGTTGGGGACAGGCTCCTGCCCCAAGTGGAGGAGTTCAAGTATCTTGGGGTCTTGTTCACGAGTGAGGGGAAAATGGAGCGAGAGATTGACAGATGGATTGGAGCAGCATCTGCAGTGATGCGGACGTTGTACAGATCTGTTGTGGTGAAGAGGGAGCTTAGTTCTAAGGCAAAGCTGTCGATTTACCAGTCAATCTACGTTCCTACTCTCACCTATGGTCACAAGCTTTGGGTAATGACCGAAAGAACAAGATCGTGGATACAAGCGGCTGAAATGAGCTTTCGCTGTAGGATTGCTGGACTCACCCTCAGAGATAGGGTGAGGAGCTCAGTCATCCGGGAGAGGCTCAGAGTAGAACCGCTGCTCCTCCACATTGAAAGGAGTCAGTTGAGGTGGTATGGGCATTTGATTAGGATGCCTCCTGGACGCCTCCCACTTGAGGTGTAATGTAATGTACTTTATTTACAGTATATAGCCCTTTAAAACAACCCGTAGGTGACCAAAGTGCTTTACAGAAAATAAACAGCATTAAAAACACACAGAGCATTAAAAACAAATAACATAAAAAAAGAATAAATACCTAAAAATGAGAATAAAATAAAAACAAATGCCAAGACAAATATCACCACTACTGGGTATTAAAAGCCATCCTAAACAAATATGTCTTAAGTTCTGATTTAAAAAGGGCCAGGTCAGAGATAGCACGTAGGTCAGGGGTGAGATTATTCCAGAGCCTGGGGGCGACAACAGAAAAGGCTCGGTCACCCCAATGTTTATACCTTGACCTAGGCACATCCAGCAAAAGCTGATTGGATGACCTCAAAGCCCTGCCTTGGTCACGGAGAGTCAAAGTCTCAGACATATAAACCGGAGCAAGGCCATTAAGAGCTTTAAAAACAAAAAGCAAAAGTTTAAAATTAATTCTAAAATGGACTGAAGCCAATGAAGTGAAAAAAGGATTGGAGTAATGTGCTCTCGCCTAGGTGTGTTGGTCAAAAGACGGGCCGCTGCATTTTGCACAAGCTGAAGGCGGCCAAGAGAAGACTGAGAGATGCCAACATAAAGTGCATTGCAGTAATCAAGTCGAGACGTGATTAAAGCATGGATGGCTATCTCAAGATCATGATGGCTCAGGAAAGGTTTGGCTTTGGATAACAAACGTAATTGACAAAAGTTCATCTTGACTACATTGTCAATCTGTTTATCAAATTTTAAACGGCTGTCAAAAATCACCCCCAAATTTCTGACAGCTGAACTGAGCCTTAAAGAGAGGGTACCAAAGCCAGCCGTTACAGTATCCCCAAACACAATACATTCTGTTTTTTCTTCATTTAAGTGGAGAAAATTTTGGCTTAACCACAACTTAATATCAATGATGCAGTCCAATAGAACACTTTGCGAGTTAGTTTGTTCTGGGTTAAAAGGTAAATAAAGCTGCAAATCATCTGCATAACAGTGGAAAGACATGTTATGCCTGGCTATTATTGACTCAAGTGGCAGCATATATAATGAAAACAGAATAGGGCCAAGGATAGAGCCCTGTGGGATCCCACAGGAGAGAGCGGCACTAGAAGAGGACATGTCACCAATCATTACAGAAAAAGTTCTATTAGAAAGGTAGGATTCAAACCACTTAAGTGCAGTGCCATGGATGCCAACATGGTGATTCAGGCATGACAAAAGGATAGTGTGGTCCACAGTGTCAAAGGCTGCTGTAAGATCTAGCAGCACTAAGACCACAGGGCATTTGGCATCAACAGACATCATATTGTCATTATGCACCTTAAGCAGGGCAGACTCAGTGCTATGATGAGATCTAAACCCAGATTGAAACTTCTCAAAAATAGAATTGTCTTCTAAAAAAGACTGCAACTGTATAAAAACAGCTTTTTCTAAAACTTTAGATAAAAAGGGCAAATGAGAAATGGGTCTAAAATTAGATAAAACTGAAGGGTCAAGGTGAGGTTTTTTAAGAAGGGGCCTAACCACAGCATGTTTAGAAGCAGGTGGGACAAATCCTGAACTAAGGCAGGAATTAATAAAAACCAAAAGACCAGGCCCTACAGTATTAAAAACCCTTTTCAGGATTCCAGCGGGAACAACACCCAGTGAGCAATTTGTAGGCTTCAGAGACCTTACTATATCAGCAAGTGATGATAAAGAAACCAACTCAAACTGTTCAAACACAGCAAAGTAACCTGGGACAACAGACAAGCTACCATTAAAACTGTTATTAATAACTTGTCTGACAGAGTCCACTTTATCAACAAAAAAGTGAAGAAAAGTCTCATGTTGTAAACTAATCGTCTGTCACAGTCTGAGTGCGTGGGTTTATTAAAGAGTTAATTGTGTTAAATAGCACTCTAGGACAGTGACTGCTGCTGGAAATAATATCAGAGAGATACTGAAATGTTGCCTTTTGCATGGTCTTCTGGTAATCAGCAAGACAATCCCTAAAAATTCCCAGAGACACATGTAATTTGTCCTTTTTCCATCTCCGTTCAGCCTGCCTGACCCGCTGTCTAATGTTACGGGTAGCGTTGTTTAGCCAGGGATCTGTTTTTGGTTTAGCCGTTTTAAGTCGAAATGGGGCAATGGATTCCAAAATCCCAGAGCAGGTGGTATGAAAGGAGGAAAGAATATTATCCGGATGGGAAGGGGAAACGAGTCCATTCAAAGCAAAAAACTGTGAATCCCTAAAAGCAGCAGAAAACTCGTGTTTCAGGCACGTCCCACTGGGAGGAAACCCCGGGGCAGACCCAGGACTCGGTGGAGAGGCTATGTCTCCCAGCTGGTCTGGGAACACCTTGGTATCCTCTCTGAAGAGCTGGAGCAGGTGGCTGGGGAGACGGAAGTCTGGGCTTCTCTGCTTGAACTGCTGCCTCCGCGACCCGGACCTCCAGAAAAGCGGTAGAAGATGGATGGATGGATGGACGGATGGATGGATGCCAGACATTTTAGTGTTTTAAAGAGGGTTAGAAATCATCGTGATCCAACTCCACCTTTTACAATCTTCAAAGTCGAGATTTTGCATTTATGCATTGTCGGTAAAAAGGGTAATCACTTTTTCAAAAGTATTTTCCAAGCATATAGTTGTATTGACTTTGACTTGCACTAAACACCTGCTTGCGACAATGGGATGCAATTCTCGGCAAGCAAGCAATTCCTGGCCTAACACCGGAGCACCGCACAATTGTCACACACGCACAAGTTGAGAGCGGAGCAGCAGTGAGTTTCTCACAGCTTCCATCGTTTGCCACATACGCTATGAACCCTGTTTAAATTACGAGACCACGGGGTCCTAAAAACATTTGCTGTAGTACCGCATAT
The DNA here is from genome assembly GCA_020510985.1 of Pholidichthys leucotaenia. Taxonomy (NCBI): domain Eukaryota; kingdom Metazoa; phylum Chordata; class Actinopteri; order Cichliformes; family Pholidichthyidae; genus Pholidichthys; species Pholidichthys leucotaenia. The sequence continues at coordinate 328,590,607 of CM035839.1, read as the reverse complement.
TGTGGTGTTGAGCTATCCACCATCACCGCAGGGGAAATTCCTCCACCATGACAGCCCTATGAGTAAGAATACAAAAGCACCCATCCATCCATCTTCTTCCGCTTAATCCTTTTCGGGTCGCGGGGGGCTGGAGCCTACCCCAGCATCTTTGGGCGAGAGGCAGGGAAAAAATACTTGAGTAATGACTTAGTCTTGAAAGTTTGAGGTTTTTCTCCTACATTTATAACCATTTTCTTGTAGTTTTCTACTTTTTACTCTGTAAATTTGTTTTTACCTTAATTTGGAACTATTTCCTTTGTGTAATTTTTTCTTGTAAAATTACGACTTTTTGTACATTTCAAACTTGGTCATTAGTTCATGCATTATTTTACGTCTTTTCTTGTCTATTTCTCTAATGAAATTAAAGTTTATGGTAAAATTATTTTTCCCATAATTAAAACTTTTGATCATAATTTTGCAGAGCCAGAATAAAACAATTTCATCTCTGATTTCAAAGAAATATAAAAGTATTAATAAAATTATATTTAAAGTGACACAAAATCCAGTTTCTTCTGTTGTTAACCTGTCTGTAACATGTTTTTTGTGACTTACAAGACCTATCAAGCAAAATCTCACCATAGTCCCAAGTCTGTGTTTTTCTGCTGTGAATTTCCTGTTTGGTAATGCCTCTCTGAAATGAACAAGTTTGGACAGACCATTTCTAGCTATGCAAGTACAGTGATCCCTCACTTATCGCGGTTAATGGGTTCCAGAACCGACCGTGAAAAGTGAAAAACCGCGAAGTAGCGTCACCCCCCTTTGTGGAATTCCAGGCTGATCTCGTTAGTTTTTTGATACATAAAATAATGTATAAATAATATAAATAATACGTACGTTCATTCTCTTACTCTCTCTCTCTCGGGAGAGAGAAAGAGCAAGTGAATGAAAAGAATCTCGCGAGAGTGCATCTCTCGCGAGATTCCCGAGCCGAGTCAACACGAGAACAAAATCTAGAGTCGGGAGCGATCTCTTAGGGGGGAGATGCTGGCCAGCGAATCAGAGAGGTGAATTTTGAGTTGTGCGGGCTCTCCATGTTGATACGTGATGTTCTAATGTATTTTTTCTCAATTTTGAATTTTTGATGAATATTAATCCGCGATGCACTGAGGGTGCGAAAGGTGAAGCGCGAAGTAGCGAGGGATCACTGTATTCTTGCTTAGCCTGACTGGTTAATGTTACAACCAATCAGATGGATGCTCTTGGCTACCTCGAGGGAAGAGGGAGGGGCCAAGGAACAGCAGGATTGAGGCAGAGGGGGATGAAGGTGTATGTTTTGCATAGCGAAGCAGTGGAAGAGGAGGCGACCAATCCCATGCAAGCCCTGCAGGTCGAGGAGAGCAGAGCGGGTTGGGGTAGCAGCAGAGAGAGAGACTGGAGAGAGGTGGGGGGGTCCCAGTTTGAATGTGGCTGGGTGAGACAAGCCACATTCAAATCAAGCTGCTCTCAGTTCACATCGCGGGCAGACAGGGCGCCGCGCAGGTCTCACTGAGCTGCGGAATGTGAGCCACCCAGTGGGCCATTTTTGGTAAGGAGAACTCACCCCGACTCCCCGTAGTCACCAGCGGACGGGGTGCCACACTGTCTTGCCGAGTATGGCGCCCGTCTAATGTGGCCTTCCTGCTGTTGAGAGCTGCAGTCTGGTACTGGTGTATTGGATCAAGGAACGACACTGTTTACTGGCGATTTTCAGTGGTGCCAGCTAGTTGACAGCAGCTTCCGGTTGTCAACCTCTGTTATTACTATGACAACTGTAGTTGCTTTCCATTGTATGCACCATGCAACAGGGTCACATGTTGATCCAAAACACTGGCCGTGCACCTACACATGCTTTTATTCATCTATCAGTCTACTCAGAATGACAGTCGCTACTATGCACTCCACACAGAGTAAACTAACGTCTCTGTGGAAAATAGAGTTTAACTTGCTGGTCTCAGTGATGAGATGCTGGTGGTGAGGCTGGGAGTGACCGTAGGAAGTGCTGGTGGGTTACACTGTGAGGTGGAAACCTGAAACAAGAGCCCACACTTTACCTGGAGCCCCTGATGCTTATTAGCAATTGCAGGGCTTTATAGAGTGGTCAGTTTTTTATGGTCACCACAAAGTACATTAGATAAGTCCTCACCTTAACCCTCCTCATCACACATCAAAAAAAGTCACATTCCTACCATACATTGTTTATGTATGGTGCAATACTAAAGCATAAGGGAAATATAAAACAAAACACAGGCTTCTAACCTTGCTCTGACAATGCAAAACGGAACATGAACTGATATACCCCCTGATAAACTCATCACTTATTACAGTATCTACAGTGGGGAAAAAAAGTATTTAGTTAGCCACCAATTGTGCAAGTTCTCCCACTTAAAAGATGAGAGAGGTCTCCAATTTTCATCATAGGTATACCTTAACTATGAGAGACAAAATGAGAAAAAAAATCCAGAAAATCACATTGAAGGATTTTTAATGAATTAATTGGTAAATTCCTCGGTAAAATAAGTATTTGGTCAATAACAAAAGTTCATCTCAATACTTTGTTATATACCCTTTGTTGGTAATGACAGAGGTCAAACGTTTTCTATAAGTCTTCACAAGGTTTTCACACACTGTTGCTGGTATTTTTGCCCATTCCTCCATGCAGATCTCCTCTAGAGCAGTGATGTTTTGGGGCTGTCGCTGGGCAACACAGACTTTCAACTCCCTCCAAAGATTTTCTATGGGGTTGAGATCTGGAGACTGGCTAAGCCACTCCAGAACCTTGAAATGCTTCTTACGAAGCCACTCCTTTGTTGCCCGGGCAGTGTGTTTGGGATCATTGTCATGCTGAAAGACCCAGCCACGTTTCATCTTCAATGCCCTTGCTGATGGAAGGAGGTTTTCACTCAAAATCTCACGATACATGGCCCCGTTCATTCTTTCCTTTACACGGATCAGTCATCCTGGTCCCTTTGCAGAAAAACAGCCCCAAAGTATGATGTTTTCACCCCCATGCTTCACAGTAGGTATGGTGTTCTTTCTCCTCCAAACACGACAAGTTGAGTTTTTACCAAAAAATTCTATTTTGGTTTCATCTGACCATATGACATTCTCCCAATCCTCTTCTGGATCATCCAAATGCTCTCTAGCAAACTTCAGACGGGCCTGGACATGTACTGGCTTAAGCAGGGGGACACGTCTGGCACTGCAGGATTTGAGTCCCTGGTGGCGTAGAGTGTTACTGATGTAGCCTTTGTTACTTTGGTCCCAGCTCTCTGCAGGTCATTCACTAGGTCCCCCCGTGTTGTTCTGGGATTTTTGCTCACCGTTCTCGTGATCATTTTGACCTCACGGGGTGAGATCTTGCGTGGAGCCCCAGATCGAGGGAGATTATCAGTGGTCTTGTATGTCTTCCATTTTCTAATAATTGCTCCCACAGTTGATTTCTTCACATCAAGCTGCTTACCTATTGCAGATTCAGTCTTCCCAGCCTGGTGCAGGTCTACAGTTTTGTTTCTGGTGTCCTTTGACAGCTCTTTGGTCTTGGCCATAGTGGAGTTTGGAGTCTGACTGTTTGAGGTTGTGGACAGGTGTCTTTTATACTGATAACGAGTTCAAACAGGTGCCATTAATACAGGTAACGAGTGGAGGACAGAGGAGCCTCTTAAAGAAGAAGTTACAGGTCTGTGAGAGCCAGAAATCTTGCTTGTTTGTAGGTGACCAAATACTTATTTTACCGAGGAATTTACCAATTAATTCATTAAAAATCCTTCAATATGATTTTCTGGATTTTTTTTTCTCATTTTGTCTCTCATAGTTGAGGTATACCTATGATGAAAATTGGAGACCTCTCTTATCTTTTAAGTGGGAGAACTTGCACAATTGGTGGCTGACTAAATACTTTTTTGCCCCACTGTATGTCACAAACCGAGCCGGTGTTTTCCTGTAGGCTCGGCTCTGACCATTCTGTGGCTCAGGTATTGTGTTTATTATGTATTGTGTTATCTTTTGAGTTCTTGTTGTTTTTATGTTTGTGTTCTTTTTCTTTTCCAGGCCTGTAGCCGCTGCTCTGGCTGGCAGCTGTTAGGGAGCTTCTTTGACCCACATTCATGTGGGCGCTGTCTAACATTCGCCGGTCCGACCACATCCCTCTCTCTTGACAGCCAGCTGATTTCTCCCAGGTAATTGTCTTTCCTGCACCTCGCCCAGGTGTGCCCAATTTGTGGTGCCAGCAGTGTTTGTACTTAAGCGGCCTTTGCCAGTTAAACACTGCTGGACCACTGTGCTACATACGGTCGTTAATCGCTGTATGACTGCCTGTATACAAGAAGGATTGTGTTTTGCCTGTTGAACGCTTGGACTTTTGGACTGCTCCTGCACTAGAAAGGTAATCTGCTACATTTCTCCATGTAGTCGACTGCTACGCTACCGCTCCTGTACTGTGGGTTTATTGTTGGTGTTTTTCTGTGCAGTCGACTGCTATGCTTTTGGCTGGTTAGCCCAGGTTTTCATCTTCAGTCAGTTGAGCCTCCTTGAGGTCTCCTAGTTTCCCGAGCTTAAGACATTACTTGTATTGTTTGTTTTTGTGGCTACTGTGCACTGTGGTCTGCCTGCGGCACGTAATCATGTGATGCCCTTAAGTGCACCCTGTTCCCTTTTTTGTACGTCTTTATTTTTGAACTGTCAACTCTTGTGTTTAATAAATGTGTTGTGGTGAAATCCTGTGCTTAAATCCATTCTTCCTTCCCCTCCTCCGTGCGCTGTGCAAAAGCGTACGGGGAGGCTCATGACAATCTGCATGTCTGTTATTTTAAAAAAGTAAAACTACTGACAATGCATGGAAAATAACATTAAAAACATATTAATTTCAACTTTCTAACAAAAACCTCGGGGTCCAGCTAGACCCCACTTTCTAAGATGATGTATTTACAAATTGCTAAAACCATTGTCATAAATGAAAGTTGCAACATAAAATAATATATTTTCATTAAATTTAGATGCTAATTTCTCAACTTTTTGATGCTTTATCTACCACGGTAGAGCTTACTTTGGTACCTTGCCATCTTATTTACTCAGACATCACAAACTAAAGAAAGGAGACAGATTTTACAGCACAAGTAGAACCCACTGGTTATAAACTTCACCAAAGAATTGTATCATATTTAGATGCATACATATTAAATTTTCCTTCCATAAAATGAATGGGGTCCAACCAGACCCCAAGCACATTTTTTTGTTATTGAGACAATTTATCGTTGTGTACATCAAATTTAAATTGACCAATATGTAGTACACATGTAGACTGACAACTACCTAAAAGGAAAGATCGTTAGCATTCCAGCATCAGAGCTACAATTTTTAATCGTCAACCTCAAAGGATTCCAGCATTTAATAGTCTATGACATCATATAGGACGTCTAGGACATCACCATTCCCTATGATCTATAGGCTATCAAGAGCTGGTTGACACCACCGAGAGGACCAGTTGCTGGCTGGGAATGAAAAGGAGTGATACCATGCTTGATCAACCTGTGTTGGGCCTGCCTCAGTGGAGGGTGTCTTGTGATAAATGGCCAAAACACCCTATGATGCTGAGGTACACAACTGACGATGTGGCCCAGCGGTGAAGCCTTATAGCGGCTATCTCTCAACAACTCCCCACGGACTCAGAAGTGGTGCAAACATCAGGGATTCTAACAGCTAGTCCTTTCATCAAACATCTTTGAAAAAATATCAACAAATAAACACGTCTGGGGTACAGTTGGACCCCAGGTGAAGTACCCCAGGTACTGAAGAGGGATTTATACTAGCGTCTGATTAGCGCTTAGCCATGTGCGCTAACTAATAACAGTACGAGGGGGTGCTGAAAAGTTCATAAGCTGACCAAGATGCAGTGGTTTATTGCATCCATACTCTTGACAGTTCTCTCACTCTCAACTCTGCCCTCTTGTTCCTCGGCCACTGAAGCACACATACTAACTGGCTCAGAACCTACGAGCATAACTCCTTCTTAAGGTGCAGTCACACCAAAATCGAACAGGTGAATTTGTCGCGTGGCACGATTACATTATAAATTAATGTAAACACACCAACAGACATGAATAGCAAGATGCAGACAGGCGAAGCTGTCTTTAAAACTTCTGCAGCTGTGTTCAACCTGCTGTGGAAATTCCCAAAATAACATCATGCTTAGGTTTACATTATCCGACCGGGGGCTCACCTGAAAATGTCGTCTCAAGCCTCCAAAACTTCACAGATGATGGGTGTTTACATTGTTAGCTTGCTAGCTTGCTAGGATGTCCGTGGCCAGAAACCGTGGATAAATAACTCCAAAATCCCAATTCAGCTTAAGAGTTTCCGGTCCTTCTGTCTCCCGATGAGTGAGTTTACTCTGCAATGGTGATAATTTTACTCCGGTGACAGCAGAATCTCAAAGCTTGCTAGCTGCTAGCGGATGTGAATGCGCGACCATGCAAATTCACGCGTACTCGCCTCTTCCCATTCACTGTGTATGGATTTGCGCCGCCCGTTCGCATTTGGTGTGAACACACCTTTAGGCAGCCATGAACTTTTCAGCCCCCCCCCCCACCTACCTCCAGAATGTGTTAAGAAAATAAAATAAAAACTTTTTAACTTACCATTAATACAGTGGATGTTCTTAGTGGAACTGCACCTTGAAGTACAGCCCACACACCTGCTATCACAGCTCGTTCAATAGCTCCCAGCAGCAGCAAGTTTCCCACCATACTTCCCTGACTAAATCTGCCATGCGTCTGTAGAGTGGGCGGATCTTTGGTATGAAGCCTCAGGAGGCGTGGTAATTTGCATGTGTTCTAAATATTTAGCAAAACACTTGGCGAGACATTTAACATTTAGATTTAAATATAATATTTAGATATAAGTTTAGCATTAAGATTTAAATTTAATATTGAGATTTACATTTAATATTTACATTTTGATAAAACATTTAGATATAGATTTAAGATAAGATAAGCCTTTATTAGTCCCACAATGGGGAAATTCCAGGATTGCAACAGCACAGGGATAGCAACACTCAGAGCAACAATCAGAAGGCAAGAAAAAAAACAAAAAAAAAAAAAGCAAGAGCAGCTAATATACATATGTACATATTACTATAAATATATATATATATATATATATATATATATATATATATATATATATATATATATATATATATATATATATTTATATATATATATATATATATACACAGACACACAGTGCAGAGCATTGTAGCTGGATGGAATAAATATATGAGTATATAAACACACAGTGCGGAGCATTGTAGCTAGATGGAATAATATGTAGATATATAAACACACACAGTGCAGAGCATTGTTGCTAGATAGAATGAAATAGCACAACCTCTGGGCTGCACGGTGGCGCAGTGGTTTAGCACTGTGGCAGCACAGTTTTACCCTTGGCCGGGGGATCGCGGGGATCATGAGGTCGTGGGTTCGATCCCAGCCCCCGACCAACAGTGAGCTGTGTGGAGTTTGCATGTTCTCCCCGTGTTGCGTGGGTTTACTCCGGGATTTCTCCGGTTTCCTCCCGCATACCAAAAACATGTAGGTTTAGGGCGCTCGCGCATGCAGCGACCAGCAGCCGGTGGCTTGTCACCAGACTGCAAACCAAGTCTACCTACGGGTACAAATAAGTAACAAAAAAAAAAAAAAAAACGTCTACTTAGTTATCCTACATGGTATGATTATGTGCCCATACATATTCTCACCCCCCATAGCGACCGGTATTTTCCTAGTTGTATACCGGAGGGGACCATTGTGTAAGTCTATTGCATCTTTGTATTCAAAACTATTAGGTTGTCACGTCTTTTTGCTATCTCTGCGAGCAGCCCTGCTTAGATTGTACAATCTGACAGCCGTAGGTAGGAAGGACCTGCGAAACCTCTCGGTTGTGCACCTGGGATGATGCAGTCTGCTGCTAAATGAGCTCCTCAGTGCATTCAGTGTGTCCTGCATAGGGTGGAACTCGGACTCCAGCAGAGATGACAGTTTAGCCACCGTCCTTCTCTCTCCTATCTCCTCCACTGGGTCAAGGCGCTGCCCCAGGACAGAGCTAGCTTTCTTGATCAGTTTGTTCAGTCTCTTCTTATCGGCTGCGGTAATGCCACTGCCCCAGCAGACCACTCCAAAAGTAATGGCTGATGCCACCACCGTGTCATAGAATGTCTTCAGCAGCGCCCCTTGTACACCAAAAGACCTGAGTCTCCTCAGTAGGAACAGCCTGCGCTGTCCCTTCTTGTAGAGTGCGTCAGTATTGTGTGACCAGTCTAGTTTATTGTTCAGATGAACACCCAGGTACTTGTAGGATGTCACCATCTCGATGTCTGTTCCCTGTATATTTACTGGTGCTGTGAGGGGTTGTCCTTGCCTGCGGCAGTCCACCACCAGCTCCTTAGTTTTCCTCGCGTTGATCTGGAGGCAGTTCCGATGGCACCAGTCCACTAAGTCCTGGGGCTGCACGGTGGCGCAGTGGTTAGCACTGCGGCAGCACAGTTTACCCTTGGCCGGGGGATCATGGGGATTGTGGGTTCGATCCCAGCCCCCGACCAACAGTGATCTGTGTGGAGTTTGCATGTTCTCCCTGTGTATGCGTGGGTTTACCCCGGGATTTCTCCGGTTTCCTCCCACATGCCAAAAAACATGCAGGTTAGGTTAATTGGAGACTCTAAAGTGGCCCTAGGTGTGAATGTGTGTGTGAATGGTTAAGGAATAGCGCTGTATCGCGGCTGCTTCATCCATCCAGGTGGTGGATGACCCTCAATTTCCCCTCTGGGGATCAATAAAGTATACTAAATCTAAATCTAAAAAAATAAGCCCTCTGTACTCAGCTTCATCTCCATTGGAGATGAGGCCAACGATCGCAGAGTCATCAGAGAACTTCTGTAGATGGCAGTGTGTTGTGTTGTCTGAGAAGTCCACAGTATAAAGAGTGAGCAGGAAGGGAGCCAACACCGTTCCCTGGGGGGCCCCCGTGCTACTGATGATCGTGTCGGACACACAGTCCCGGGAGTTTAAATTAAAATATTAAAATATCTAAATTTAAAATATTAAATATTAAAATATCTAAATTTAACATTTAGATTTAGATAAAACATTTAGATCTAGATATAACATTTAGATTTAGATATAATATTTAGATTGAGATTTAAAATTTGATATTTAAGTTTTATTTTATTTATAAATGTATTGGCTAAATGTGAGAAAAGTGAGCTATATGTGAGGAAAGTGAGCTAAATATGTAAAATATATCACTGAAAGAACTGTGACTTTCTTTGTACAAAAGGCACCCTGTTATGTCAGTGATAAGAGCCAAGGACAAGACCAAGTGTTGAACTGGACACAGGTTTATTAGTGACACTCTCACTATACATGTGCATTCGTCAGGCAGAGAGGAGGCCAAGAGACCGCCCCTCTCCCTCACAGCCCTCTAATACCCCAGGTGGTGGCAAAACCGGAAAGGTGGGGCCACCACCCGTGTCACACAATAAAAGGTCCCCCAAAACCCAACACAACACTTCACCCCTCCCCCTTCAGAAAGGTCCAAAACACGCGCAAACAATCGAGACCCTCCCCAATTTGGAACCCGAATCACGCACTAAGAAAACCAAACAGAAATACCTAAAAGGGGCCTATCACAGTCACTCAAAACAACTAAAACTAGGGGAGGACAGGTGGACTACTGTCCCACCCCCACACGGCAAGACGGATTATTCTGCCGTCAATACTAAATAAACAGTCCAACTAAAAGAAAATAACTGCCCTGTTCCTAAAATAATAGAAGAACACAAAATAATCCCCATGAACAGAACTAAATAACATAACGGTTGTCCCCTTTCCATACACATGGATTACACATACTGTCCAACCATCAGCTTGCCCCAGGAGAGGAACAACCCTCCAGATAACCATCAGATGATTCAACTCCGGTGCGCCTCCATTTCTTCACTCCCGGGGACGACCCACGTTCAGGCGCAAACACCTCCTTTTTCTCCCTGGTGCACCGCAGCTCATTAGGGTGCCTCCACGAGCCATCAGATAGCTGGAGATAGGCATCCTCCCGAACAGCCACCATCTGCAGCCGCCCCTGGTCATCTTCTCTCCGACACTTGACCCAAACACCTCTCGACCAGGCCTCCTCCCTGGGTTGGACCATGTCTGCGACCCCCAGAGGGGCCCTACTCGGCTTCCAGTGTCCCTGTTTGGCATGTCGTCTCACCGTGCCAGCCGGTCTTGCCCCGCTCACTTTAATTTCCGCTGCCGGTGTCGCCGTTGTGACCTCCTGCTCTCCGGTCCCTTCCAGCTGAAATCCGGGAGCAGATGGAGCCAGCCACTCAACGTCACAAGCCATCACGGGTGTTCCACCATGCTGCCCTGTTCCCTCAGCTAGGGATACTTGGGCACTGGCACCGGAACCCTCCCGTAATTGTCATGAACTGGGGTGGACTTCCAGCTCAGTTCCATGGCATGGTGGCTGCCTTGTCTTTAAGTATATTTTGATTCCCTATTTTGCCATCAGGCACCTCCTTGGAAGCCTTGAGGTCTTCTCGGCTCCCTGACAGCTCGCAGCCACGCCCCCTCTCCTGCCAGTTACACCCGCTGTGTGTCATTATGGTTTGTGATTACTCTTCTGTTCATTCACGCACGCACACACACATGCCCCCTCTCACTACTCACACCAACATTCACTCCCATCATTATGTGTGGCATTATTTAAGGCTTGTGGTCGCTGGAGTGAGTTGCCGGATCAATGTCGGACCTGTGTTATCTCCACAGTGTTTTCCTGTTGTGTTGATGCATCCATGACTAGACGCCCTGCCTGTTCTTGGCACCGCTTCCCTCTGCATGACATCTGTGTTCTCCTCTTCTGTTTTAGCAGGTTGGCTCTAGGATTCCTTCCACGGATGTCTCTGTTCCCAGTTGCAGTGAGTATTCCTGTGCCCGCCGCTTCCAGTTCCGTCGTGGAGGCGCTCGGGTGTCCAGACCGCCTTTCTCCCGCTTTCAGTTCCACCTGAAGCACTTTGGGTTCCCTGGACTTACTCACTGGTGAGCTGAGGAGTGCCTTGTGAGCTTCCCACAGCCCTCTCGCCATTTTGGTATTTTCTATTGTTGTTGGATTGTTTGCTTTCTTGTTTCCGCACAATAAATTGCACACAACATCTTCTGCATGTGGATTTATCTCTTTCCTCCGTGCGCTGCATAAAAGTGCACGGGGAACCACAACAGAACCAGTTGCACGGGGAACCAGCATGGGGAACCAGTTTAAAATCCAGCAGAGACGTTGTGTGTTTTTTCACCTTTTTGTGTTTTCCCTTTCTCTTTCAGTAGCCCTCCAGCATGGATTTTTCTGTTTTCGGACTGAACCTGGAGGAGTGCGCAGCGGCCGAGCGAGCAGTGAACTTCGTTTCCTGGGCTGGTGCCACCCACTCTCCAGAGATAAATTGTTATTTGCTGGACATTGCTGTTGGGGTGATGCAGACGTGCCCCAGCCTTTGGAAGCATCCGGGGCTGGTGCCGCTGCTCACCCAAATTTGTGAATCCCGACAGCGCTTCGAAGAAGCGGTAAGAGGGTCCTGCGCAGCACCACCACGACAGACTAAGAAGCACTCCCGGAGGCCGAATGCCCAGCACACTCGTCGCCAGCAGCAGATAACATCTAGGACCGGGAGGTCAGGCAAGTGATTTTTCATTCCATTTCCTATAATAATGATGAACCTTGTCTGTCTCCCGGGAGAGAGCCTCAGGGTAGGCAGTCACCTGAGCACTCTCCCCCTGCTGCTGTTGCCAGAGACTCATTGATCCCCTCCGTATCTCCTCCCTATCTTTCCGAGTGCCCGCCAGAACCAAGCCGCCGGACAGTGGAGGAGCTTGTGGCACTGGATGATCCTAGACCAGAGCCAGCACAGAGTGGACCCCCAGCCGTCACGCCAGAGAAACTGCCTGCGTGGGGGGATTCACCTGGAGGCACCAGGACTGCCATTATCATCATGCCTGCTGCGGAAGCCGCCGCAGCAGAGTCAGCACCTGAGTGGGACCTCCAGCAGACGGGGTCAGAGATGTCGTCATCCGAATTGACGGAGTCCTAGATGGCGGTGGAGCTTGAGTGCAGGAAAGTGCTCTCTTGTTTTTTTCTGCCCGTTCTAGAGCAATCTTGCCTGGCTCTTGGTGAGGAGAGCCAAGTGCAGCCGGCCACCGCACCTGAACTCATCTCGCCGGGCTCCGCCACTGCTGGCGACCCTAACCTTTTTCCCTCTCCAATCTCTCCTGAGCATTCACCTAGGGTCGCCGAAGAGGATCCACCACCACCAGGAGTCTGTGGAGCCCGTCCAACCTACCGGTGATGACGGAGGTCCAGCTTCCCCGGTGGAGGTCGACGCGGTGGGTCCGCCTCTACCCGAGCTCTCCATGGGTGCAGCGCCTCCCCAGCCTGAAGAGCCGCCATGACCTGGATCATCGGAGTACTGGACAGCGGTGGAGCCCGAGTTCAGGCAAGTGCGCTCTTTAATTTCTCTCCCACTAGTTTCTGAGCACTCTTGTCTGACTCTTGGTGAGAAGAGCCAGGGGCAGCTAGCCGCTGCACCTGGGCTCACCTCGGCGGGCTCTGCCACTGCCGGCGGCCCTGACCCTATACCTCTGTGTCTGAGCTTCCACCTAGGGTCGCCGGAGAGTGGTCAATACCATCTGAGACCGCCGAAGACCCAGGTTCATTGCCTGAGATCGCAGAGAGCCCTGCTTCCCTTGCTGGAGAGGTCACCGCAGGAGCAACGAGGTCCCTGACGGGGACCACCGCAGGTGCAACGATGCTCCAGCTGGAGTTCACCGCGGGTGCTACAGAGCTCCAGCCGGAGCCCACCACGGGTGCTACAGAGCTCCGGCCGGAGCCCACCGTGGGTGCAACGATAACCCAGTCGGAGTCCACCGCGGGTACAGTGATGTCTCAGACCTGGACTCCTGCATGTGCTACTAAGCTCCTGCCTGGAGCCACCATGGGTGCAGCCATGTCCCGGATCGGGACCTCCGCGGGTGCAGCTGTCCACCAATTCGAGGCCACGGGGGGCAGGGTGGCTCCTCCCTCATCACTGCCCTACAACGCCGGATCTCCCCTTTCCTGGTCTCCCCTTCCTATGTTGAGTCTTCCCGTGGGGAGGCCACCTCCCGGGCCGCCTCTCCTGAGCTGGTGGCTCAAGGATCCAGGCCATCCACCCGGTGAACTGTGCCGTGAGGGTAGCTGACCTAGTTTCCCTGGCTGGCCACCAGACCCACTCATCCTGGCAGTCCGTCTGGTTCTGGACTTAGACAGACCACCTGACCGGCTTCTTTTTGTCGCCTCTTGGACCTGGGACTTGGGTCAGCCCCCTGAACTTTTGGACTTTTGGGTCTTGGGGGGGAGGTGTGAGGTTCATTTTGTTTCCTTGTTCAGTGTTTTAGTTCTTTGTTTCCCTCCTGACCTGTTGTCCCCCACTGCCCGCCCTGGTTTGTTTGGTAGTTCCTCCAGGGGAGGGGAGCAGGTTCTCTTTTTTCTTTCTGATGTTACTGGGGTGTCTGGTATCCACGCCTTGAGGGGGAGGCTCTGTCATGAACTGGGGTGGACTTCCAGCCCAGTTCCATGGCATGGTGGCTGCCTTATCTTTAAGTATATTTTGAGTTCCTGTTTTGCCATCAGGCACCTCCTTGGGAGCCTTGAGGTCTTCTCGGCTCCCTGACAGCTCGCAGCCACACTCCCCTCTCCTGCCAGTTACACCAGCTGTGTGTCATTATGGTTTGTGATTACTCTTCTGTTCATTCATGCACGCACACACACGTGCCCCCTCTCACTACTCACACGGCATTCACTCCTGTCATTGTGTGGCATTATTTAAGGCTTGTGGTCACTGGAGTGAGATGCCGGATCATTGTCGGACCTGTGTTATCGCCACAGTGTTTTCCTGTTGTGTTGATGCATGCATGACTAGACGCCCTGCCTGTTCTTGGTATTGCTTCCCTCTGCATGACTTCTGTGTTTCCCTTTTCTGTTTTTGCAGGTTGGCTCTAGGATCCCTTCCACGGACGTCTCTGTTCCCAGTTGCAGTGAGTATTCCTGTGCCCGTCGCTTCCAGTTCTGTTGTGGAGGCGCTTGGGTGTCCAGGCTGCCTTTCTCCTGCTGTCAGTTCCGCCTGAAGTATTTTGGGTTCCCTGTGCTTACTCACTGGTGAACTGAGGAGCATCTTGTGAGCTTCCCAGAGCCTCCTCGTCAATGTGGTATTTTCTATTGTTGTTGGACTGTTTGCTTTCTTGTTTTTGCACAATAAATTGCACACAACATCTCCTGCAGGTGGATTTGTCTTTCCTCCTTGTGCAGCATAAAAGCACACAGGGAACCACAAAAGCGATGGCCCTGGGTGGAGTTGGTCCTGCTCATTTTCCAGATTACTAGGCAAAGGTTTGTCCCATACAGCTCCGTCCATCGTCCGCGGGACCAGCCGGTCCCACAAACCACAACCCGACCACTCTTCTCCAGTGCTGCTCGTGATGGCGAAGCCCAAGCCATAAAACAAAGCACATCCCATTATGTTCTGTCCACAGGCAGTCACGATGAACCTCAGGTTGCACACTTCCGCCAACATGTACGTAGCCATCAGTTCCACCGACCCCAATCTTCCTCCACCATAACTACACAGCAGTGCTGAATCACCTCTTACTCGATACTGTGGGGGAAAAAAATCCTCACGGTTGCCCAGTTTAACATGGATCTCACCGCTCCCATGTCCATCAGCAATGGCACTGTTATCCCATCCAGTTCCACCACACAGTAGGAACAGCCATTGGTACTCGGGGATACAGTGTGAATAACCGTGGGAGTGGGAGGGTCCTCCTTACATCTCGGATCCCTTCGCTCAAACTTGTAACATGCCCTGGCGAAATGATGCAAGAGTCTGCGCTTGCCGGAGCGTTTCTCTCTTGACGGACACTCTCTGGCCTTGTAACGGTGCTTTGTGGACCCACAACCCAAATACCCTGACAATCCCGAGGCGGACCTCATCCTGACAGTATTAGCGTAGCCTTCTTCATCTTCCACACTATCGTCACTGTCCGGGTCCACTGCCTGCGCTGTCGACTGTGGTTCAAACTGGCGATGTGGCGCTCTCTCACCGAGCTCTCGCAATAGCTTGTCTGCTGCCTCCAACTGCTGAGCTAATTCGATGGCCTTAGGTAACATCAGCTTGTCCGAGTATGTAAGGAACTTCGACCTCGTAGCAGGGCAAATAGTATGTTCAGCCAACTGGTCACGGACCATCTTTTCCTCCAATGCTCCAAACTGACAGTCTTTGGCCATCTGGAACAGGTCTGCCACAAACCGTTGCACCGACTCACCAGTCCGTTGGCGGTGCTGTCGAAACTGGATCCTACGGATGATGATGTTTTTCCGGGGCGCAAAAATGTCGGGCCATTCGCTCCACCGCTTCCTCAAAGCTATCACACTCGCCTAAAGTTCTTAAAATACGTTGACCCTCCATTCCTAAATTATGAACCAAAAGTGCTCGTGCCCTCAACTTCTCCAGTCTTCCAAGGTCCAATGCCACCAAGTACATTTGAAAAGTGGCGAACCACCTCGCCCAAGAGATGGGTGGCTCACCGGGAAGCTCCAAAAATGGCCGAATTGACGTGACACCCACGTCCATACCTTTTCAGGTTCAGGTTCAGGTTACTTTATTTGTACCCGTAGGTAGATTTGTTTTGCAGTCTGGTGACATCCATATTTACAAGCCACAATTACATTCAACATAGACACAAACACAGGCACACATGAAGCTGACTATAAACATGATAAAAATACTCAAGGCTCCATCAATCAGGGTATAAAGACAAAGGGATGAGAGAAAAACCAGAGGAAAGAGAGAAGGGTCATATTAAAAAGTTAAAAACTAGTCAAAGAGGTTAAAAACTCAATGGTCTAAAACCCAATAAAATATTTAGAACCCAAATAACATCTTACAAAAATAAGTAAATATAAAATGGAGATAATAAATAGGTACCTAAATTATGTGCAATATATTGTTACAACTTGTTCAACTCTTTGACAGCAGCAGGAACAAAGCTGTTTTTGTAGCGCTGGGTTTTACTTTTTGGGACAGCAAACCTCCGTCTTGAGGTTAGGGTTAGGGTTAGGGTTATTTCACACACTCCACCAGTGTGGAGTGTGTGAAATAAGAGGCAGATTCATGGCAGATGGTTTATTACACACTTCACATCTCTCAAGCAGAACAGAATGACACATTTCAGCAGGCACTCTTCTTTTACCCAAAATCACTCCTCACAAGTTTCATGGCATTTCTCCACACACAACATGACATTTGCATTACACTGCATTCAACCCCCTACGTCCTTGACTCCTTCCTGCTATCTCGCCAGGAACCTCCTGAGCATTGTTCTCCCATGCTTATCCACTGTCTCTTGTCTGAGATGCTAAATAATCTGACTCCCCCAAGGTGCTACACTGCCCCCCCCCCAGCATCTTAGATAGAACAATAGAACATCAGTCCACACGCCGTTTGGGCTTCCGTCTCCTCCCGTATCTGCTGTAACTGGGGTTTACTGCCTCCGTGGCGCTGCTGTGCCGGTGGGGGGCTGCTGGGAGTGTGTCTGACTGCGGGTGGGCCGTGACGAGGGGGGGAGGCACTTCGGTCTGTCCGTGTGGCTGCTCTGGTGAATCGTTTCCCTAAGGAGCTCTCCGTGGGGGTCTTCCACGCCGAGGGGCCCTAGCCAACAGCACTTGCTTGTCCGCTACAACGAAAGCAGGTTTGAGTCTGTCTATGCCAATTTTCTCCCGCCTACCCCCCAAGTCTAGCAAAAAATGCTTGTCCCCTGTTTCCAACACTTTGAACGGTCCATCATAGGGTGGGCGCAATGGAGGGCGGTGGGCATCGTGTCTGACGAACACGAACTCCGCGCTCTTCAAAGTTTTAGGCACGAAAACACGCGGAAAACTGTGGTGGGCAGGGCCCGCCAGCGTCCTTTTATCCTCCTTGACCGTCCTTTACCTTTTATCCTCGTCGCCAAATGTTATGTTGTTCATAAGAGCCAAGGACGACACCGAGTGTTGAACTGGACACAGGTTTATTAGTGACACTCTCACTATACATGTGCATTCGTCAGGCGGAGAGGAGGCCAAGAGACTGCCCCTCACAACCCTCTTATACCCTGGGTGGTGACGGAACCAGCAAGGTGGAGCCACCACCCATGTTACACAATAAAAGGTCCTCCAAAACCCAACACAACACACCCCATGCTAATGTGTTTAAAAAAAAAAAAACAGGCTTATATAGGGTGTCCTAATTTTTTCACATGACTGTATATTCCTCAATGATTTATTGTGCCATTTGCATTTTTTTTTACTACAGACAATGGTATTTTTTGTACTGTATAGTATGCACTATGTACTGATACATCTTAGTAAATTACAAATGTCATGATTTTTTATTTATTTTAAAAACTACTACCAATAATTTTTAGGTACATTAAAAAAAAACTTTCACGTTCTAATTTACTGAGATGCATTGGCAGACTGTTTAACCTGTTGAACTCTGTTCAACTTCCCTAAAAACGCCTAAAAATAACGTGCCCAAAGTAAATCAAAAGCTGTTCTTCAACCCTTTGCAGCATCTTCATGGGGTTAGTGTCATTTAAAAGAAAACACTCTGAATTTTTTGGCAAAACAGTTATAATCTCTCTAAGTGCTCCTGCCACTGAGTAACAAGAAAGTTCGCCTGGGTGTTTTTTTAGATACAAATGCTTGCAAATAACATACAGCTGTCAGATACTGGCTGGAAAACACAACAGAAATGTAGAACCAAGTGTTTTCAAGCTCAGGTCAAAATTTTGTAAAAATACCACAAAAAATGAATATATTACACAGCTTTTTTCTCAGGTTGTAACAAGGCTGTGTCTGTACTGGAAGACCAGAAATACAGCTTTTTTTTTCAGTGCGCACTGAGACGCACTAAGATGCAGAGACGTGACCGCCCGCGGAATTCACAGAGTTCAAGGGGTTAAACAGGAAAATAAATTGTGAGCTGCTTCATCTGTTGCATGTTAAACTTTATCACAGTACCCCGGCAATCCAGGCAAACCCAGTACGATATGGACTCCCTCTGTTGTGTTATCTCAGTAGCAACTTGAGTCCGGTCTGCTTTTCCGTCTACCGGCAGGTAGAAAGGAGGCAGCAGGGATAGATTTTTGCGCTCGTGTAGTCTGCTGCAGTCCATTTCTCCGCCCTGTTGATTTGACGGGTAGAAATTGGAAAATGCCTTTGGAACTTGTTGTGGCTCTTCAATGTAATCCAGAAGGGCAAGTTTTTTCGTGCTGCACAGTGCGCATGCACTCTGGAAACTTAGCATCTTTTTCTGCTTTTTCGGTTGAAATGCGGCAGTGGGTGACCGCGTGTGCCCCCACTTGGATGGCAAAGCCACTACATTTCATAGAACAAGCTTCCATTGAAAAGGACTGCTGAGTTATCAATTAATTGACAACTAATTTAATTTATTCAACTAAATTCTTATCGACAATTAATTGAAAGTCAATTAGTCATTAACAACCCTTGTCCGGGGACCAGAATCATGTAGAAATGTCTGTAGATGTACACCAATCATTACCTACATAATGACAAAATACAGGATTAGTCATTACTAAACAGACCTCTGTGGTGGATTGCTCTACCCTTGTTCAGACTAGAAGACAGTATGTCCTATTTATTTTGTAAGAAATGATGACAGGCTAACGGGGGTTTTCCACTGTACTGCATTTTCAGTTCTGGGTAGAATAAGCATGTTCTCTGGTTTTTGTTGTGGTTGGTTGACACCAAAGACAGAAGCAAGATCATCACTTTGTTTTGTCAGTGACTCCTGCAAGTATTCTGTCACTACATCAAGATTAAAATCGTCTGCCGTGACCACAGTCAAGAGACTAAAAACTGATAAACATCATGTGTGGTTAAAATACTTTCTTGTGTTTCATCTGTGAGCAAGAATACTACAGTATAATGATATATTTTAAAAAGAAATTGATTTGAACTTTGTTTTTGTTTTTAAAGCTTCAATGTGCACGAAGAGAAATATAGAACTGGCTTTACTATTCAAATTAATCAAGGATCTGTGCCTATACAGACAATACCTTTTTAGGGTTCCAAACAGCTACCTGTATGCTGCGAGAATCTTCTTCTTCTTCTCTCCAAGCAGCTGTGCTGTGGGAAACTTGTTTTTTGTTGTTGTTCTGATTATTATTATTATTTCTCTTATTATTATTTTTCTCTGCTAAAAATGCATGGGGAGAAAAAATGGTAAGACATGAAAACTTGAAATTTTACAGTCTGATCAGAAACTCTCCCTACTACTCAGAGACAAAAAACAAAAACAAAACACTCGCTTGTTACACTTTTCCTTGTTAAAAACAATGAGTTTGGCATAAAAAATGTGGGAACATGGCTTTTTGCACCTCAAAAACAGTAATATAATCACACCACCTCCCACGACTATGGAGGGATGAGAAAATGACCTTAAAAAGTGGCCTTGCAGACAGTAGCTCCATCAGTTAGCTCCGCTGCTAAAATGCTAATGCTGTAAACAAATAAAAGCTCCGAGATGACAATGTCTCCACTGCAATAAAGTCAGAAGCATTTTGTTAAAAGATGTTGGACATAATCAGATTTACCTTAGAGCAGACATAGAATCTAGTCAGCCACAAAGAGCCGCAACACTGTGCTTGGGTGGTTTAATGTCGGGGTAAAACAGACAGCTGCAGCTGTTCGTTTTACCCCGAAATTAACATGCTCATGCTCTTGTCATGCTCTGAATGCTTGTTATTTTGAATGAATGAATGAATGAATGAATGAATGAATCTTTATTTATTTCAGATAGATTAAAAGTAAAGATTAAAAGAAAAGAACAGAATATTATAACAAAGGGGGAAAAAAATCTAACAAGGTCAAATTAAACAATAACTCATCTGATTATACAGTTGAACATAAGTTATCTGAAATGGGTGATGGCTGAAGCCGCAGCTTATATTGCCCACCCATATTCCATCCAAGAATTCAGAAGAAAAACAAAACAGGAACGATTACAATTCAGAACAAAACTAAGACAAAACGTGACAAAAAAAACAGAAAAAAAAAAACTAAGCAACAGCATAACACAGACTGAATATGATAATCCTTGTGTGATTTTACATGTCATCTTGTATGTATGTTTGGAGTATTTCTTCCTTTAGTTTTTGTTTAAATTGTCCAAGCATTGTACATGATTTTAATTCAGGTCCAAAAGCGTTCCACAGACTGACTCCTTGCACTGAGACACAGTGTTGCTTGGTGGTAGTTCTCACTGAAGGTTTTTGAAATATACATGTTCCTCTGAAATGATATTGTTTCTCCCTTATTTGAAACAACTTTTGGATATTTGTGGGCAGTGATAGATTCTTCACTTTAAACATTATTACTGCGGTTTTAAAGTCAACCAGATCTTTCAACTTAAGAGCTTTTAATTTAAGAAAAAGTAGGTTTGTTGGTTCCCTGTAAACAGCTTTGTTTATTATTCTGATAGCTCTCTTCTGAAGCATAAATATTGGATATATTGTGGGACCACATGTGTATCACTATAAGCTTCACATCTCAGAGAGAACAAAGAACTGGGCCTCCTGTGAGATAACAGGAGGATGTGAAAATTTGGTCTTTGGTATGCAAGAGACGACCTTGGAGGATTTCCTGGTCTCCCAGAGATTATGAGGAGGATGTTATACGATTTAAGGAAAGACGTATTGTTACTTGTGATTAAATGCAATGTGACTGTGAGCTTTGAAGGTCCTGGATATATAAAGGACAAATGTCTGAGTTTTTTTCCCTTTCTGTTTTTGCTGATGTTGGAAGATGTGAATAAACCTGACTCATGAGATAAACTCTGCCTCGTCATTTTCACATTTCCACACTGGTGACCCTAAGACGTATCATGGATGAAAGAAATTCCCCCGGGCAAGCCGAGTTAGGAGCTCCCAGCCAAGCGTATGCCACTACCGTCCAGCTACCGGACTTTTGGCAGGACAACCCGTGCTCCTGGTTCCACTTGGTCGAAGCACAGTTCACCCTCCGGGGGATAACGGTAGATGACACGAAATTCTACCATGTGATCGCAAAGCTCGACAACTGCACGGCTCGGCATGTGCAGAGCCTATTGGAGCGGCCACCGGCCAACGACAAATACGGCGGGTTGCACTTATCCAGCGTTTCACTCTCTCAGTCGAGGAGAGAGCGGAGAGGCTCCTGGCTCTGAACGACTTGGGAGATGGCACGCCCATTGACCTGATGGAGAACATGCTGAGGTTGAGAGGCTCAGACAGCGACGATTTCCTCTTCACCCACATTTTCCTCAGGACCCTTCCGTCGGCCACGAGAGCGACCCTGGCCAGTTCGTCGTTGTTGGACCAGCGGGACTTCCGCACGCTGGCCCAGGAGGCGCACCGGATTCTCAACGCCAGCAAACAGCGCGCGGCCACCGCGGCAGCAACGAAGTTCGGCGCGACGGCCGGAGATGGCAGGGGGCCAGAGACGGCGGTAGCAGACCCACCGACGACGGCGGCGGCGGGGGCCAAGGATCGCGGAGGAGACACCCTCTGTTTCTACCATCGCCACTTTGCAGAGAAGGCACGCAAATGTATACCACCGTGCCAGTTCAAGCACTTGGGAAACGCCAAGACCGGGGGTCGGTAGCAGCCGCGGCCCTCGGGGAGGAGAACAAGCTGCTCTACTTGAAGGATGTGCGCTCGAGGAGGCAATTCCTCGTGGACACAGGCTCCCAAGTGAGTTTCATCACACCTTCCTCCGCTGACCGGCTGGCAGTTTCCAGAGGTCACGGGGCGTCAGCAGCGAACGGCTCGGAGATTAAGACCTTTGGTGAGAGGGCTCTGCTTCTGTCCCTACACAGCCGTACATTTGAGTGGACTTTTGTTATAGCTGCAGTGAATTTCAATATGTTGGGGGCTGATTTTCTGTGCGCACATGGTTTGTTGGTTGATCTTGCTAACAGGCGCCTGGTTAATGCACTTTCTTTTTATTCTATTCCCTGTACAGCCCGAGTGACCCCGCCAACAGCACAAGCCAACGTCACAACTGCAAGCGGTAAGTTCCACACACTGCTCACTCAGTTCCCAGCACTCACGGTTCCCACATTTTCAGCAGCCGTCGCTAAACACGGAGTGGAACATTTTATTACTACCACCGGACCGCCCGTTTTTGCAAAAGCTCGGCGCATGGATTCAGCTAAACTGACCATAGCGCGCAAGGAGTTCGCCAACCTGGAAAGGTTGGGCATCATCAGGCGTTCGAACAGCCCATGGGCTTCCCCACTGCACATGATCCCGAAAGCTGACGGCTCGTGGCGACCTTGCAGAGATTTCCGCAGGTTGAACAACGCCACAGCACACGACCGCTACCCAATCCCGCATATCCAAGATTTTTCCGTTCATTTGGCGGGGGCGCGCGTTTTTTCTAAGATAGACTTGGTCCACGGTTACCACCAAGTCCCAGTGCGCACTAAGGACATACCCAAAACAGCGGTAATAACTCCGTTCGGTCTATTCGAGTTTTTGCGCATGCCATTTGAGCTTAAAGGCGCTGCGCAGACGTTCCAACGCATGATGGGCGCGGTGTTGCGCGATCTCCCCTTCGTATTCGTCTACCTGGATGACATCTTAGTCGCCAGCGCGTCCGAAGACGAACACGAAAACCACCTCACGGCAGTTTTCCGGAGGTTGGGAGAGCACAGTTTAATAATCAACCCAGCGAAGTGTCAGTTTGGAGTGACGCAGATTGATTTTTTGGGGCATTGCGTCTCTCCAGAAGGAGCGGTTCTGCTGCCTGACAAAGTGCGCGCGGTAGCAAATTTTCCCCAGCCACAAACAGTCAAGGCGTTACAGGAGTTTTTGGGAATGGTGAATTTTTATAACCGTTTCCTCCCCCGCACAGCGCAGCTCATGCAACCATTGTATGCCGCACTCAAAAAGCAAAAACCCACAAATAAGATCGAATGGTCTCCGGAGCGAGAGCGAGCATTTTTGGAGGTCAAAACAGCCCTGGCAAACGCTACGTTGTTAGCACATCCAGACCCAACGGCCTGCATAGCACTCACTACTGACGCATCAGATGTGGCCATAGGGGCGGTCGTGGAGCAGCATGTAGCTGGGGTTTGGCAGCTGTTCGCCTTTTTCAGCAGGACTTTGCGCGATAGTGAACGAAAATACAGCGCATTCGACAGGGAGTTGTTAGCTCTCCACTTGGCCATTCGCCACTTCCAGTTCTGGCTGGAGGGATGCCGTTTCACCGCATTCGTTGACCACAAGCCGCTGACATTCGCGATCGCCAAGGTTTCAGAACCGTGGTCAGGCCGGCAGCAAAGACAGCTGGCCGCTATCTCAGAGTTTACTATCGATATTCAGCATGTGGCGGGTAAACTGAATGTAGTGGCAGACTGTCTCTCGCGTGCCGTGGCGGCCCCAGTCCGCGTATGGATAGATTATGCAGCCATGGCCACAGACCAGGTTAGCGACGCGGACGTGCGCGCGCTCCAGTCTGGACCAACAGGGTTAAGGTTGGAGAACAGGGTGCTGCAAGACGGTATGCCCCCCCTAATCTGCGATGTCTCCACTGGGCGACCGCGTCCTGTGGTACCGGCCGCGTGGCGCCGCCGCGTTTTTGACTCGATTCATTCTCTGGCGCACCCGGGAGTGCGCATGTCGGTCAAAATGGTAGGAGAGAAATTTGTATGGCCGAGCCTGCGCAAACAAGTTAAGGAGTGGGCAGCAGCCTGCATGGCCTGTCAACGAGCCAAAGTACACAAACACACGAGAGCTCCCTTGGAGCCGTTTCACATCCCGGCTAAGAGGTTCGATCACGTTCACGTGGACCTCGTAGGCCCCCTCCCGCCGTCACAGGGGTGCACACACCTTCTGACAATGGTGGACCACACCACGCGCTGGCCGGAAGTGGTCCCACTGGCATCAACCACAGCCGAGGAGGTGGCGCGCACATTTTTAACAGCATAGGTAGCGCGCTTTGGAGTCCCGTCGGACATTACGTCCGACAGAGGTCCTCAATTTGTTTCCGAACTTTGGTCAGCAATGGCCCGCAGCCTGGGGGTAACGATCCACCGCACAACCGCGTACAATCCGCAGGCTAATGGGTTATGCGAACGTTTTCATAGGTCATTGAAAGCGGCTCTCAGAGCATCGCTGATGGATGCAAATTGGGTGGACAGGCTACCGTGGGTTTTATTGGGGTTGCGTTCTGCACCTAAAGAGGACTTAGAAGCCTCCCCGGCTGAGCTAGTTTTTGTGCAACCACTTCGGCTGCCCGGGGAGTTTCTCCCAGATAATCCTGCACCAGATAGCTCCCCGTCTCAGCGGTTGCAGAGTGGCACGGAATCGGGCACGCTGCCTGGCCCCGTTCACCACAGTTTTCCACGCGTTTTTGTGCCTAAGGCTTTGAAAAGCGCTGAATTTGTTTTTGTCAGACAAGACGCCCATCGCCCACCGCTGCGACCACCTTATGATGGACCATTTAGAGTGCTGGAAACAGGGTACAAACATTTTTTTGGTAGATTTGGGGGGCAGGAAGGAAAAGATTGGCATAAACAGGCTCAAACCCACCTTTGTGGTGGCGGATGAGGATGTGCTGTTGGCCAGGGCTCCTCGGCGCGGCAGACCCCCCCTGGGGACATTGCCCAGAACACCCACAGAGAGTGACAAACAGTTCTCACCCCAAGACAGCAGCGCCCCAGCGGGATGGCGCCGCAGAAGTGGCGAGGCCCGCTTACAGCAGATACAGGAGGAGGCTGAAGCCCAAGCAGCACGTGGGTTAATGTGTAATGATTTTATCATGACATGCAGACTGTATTCTGTTGTTCCATCTTAGATGTTTGGGGGGGGGGGTCATGTGGGACCACATGTGTATCACTATAAGCTTCACATCTCAGAGAGAACAAAGAACTGGGTCTCCTGTGAGATAACAGGAGGATGTGAAAATTTGGTCTTTGGTATGCAAGAGACGACCTTGGAGGATTTCCTGGTCTCCCAGAGATTATGAGGAGGATGTTATAGGATTTAAGGAAAGACGTATTGTTACTTGTGATTAAATGCAATGTGACTGTGAGCTTTGAAGGTCCTGGATATATAAAGGACGAATGTCTGAGTTTTTTTCACTTTCTGTTTTTGCTGATGTTGGAAGATGTGAACAAACCTGACTCGTGAGATAAACTCTACCTCGTCATTTTCACATTTCCACAATATGTTTGTTTTATATGTATTTCCCCATACTTCAGTACAATATGTCATGTATGGGAGTATTAATGAATGATACAAAATATATAGTGTGGGTTGATTCAGCAAATATTTCACTCTGTGTAGTATTGCGATTGATTTGGATATTTTACCTTTAACATAATTAATATGTGATTTCCAACACAGTTTATTATCAATTATTACTCCAAGAAATTTAGTTTCGGATACCCTTTCAATCTCTACACCATTTACACTGAGTTTAGATACTGAGTTGTTATGATGATTGTTAAAAATTATAAATTTTGTCGTACTTAAATTGAGCGTTAATTTGTTTGAATCAAACCACAGTTTAAGCTTTCCTAATTCCTCTCCGAGTGTACCCAAAAGTTGTTCCAAATTGCTTCCACTGCATAATAAATTAGTGTCATCTGCAAACAATATTAAATCCATTTTTTCCAAAACATTACATTTGTCATTTATATACATATTGAATAACAATGCCACCAAAACTGAACCCTGTGGGACTCCGCAAGTAACCTTCAGTAACTGAGTTTTTGCTATCAACACATACATACTGATATCTGTTCTTTAAGTAACTACATAACCAGGACAGTGCTACCCCCAATACCATAATTTTGTAGTTTCTTTAATAATAATTTATGATCCACTGTATCAAATGCTTTTTTAAGATCCAGGAATACCCCAACTGAATACTCTTTATTTTCAATGGCAGTTGATATTTTTTCTATAAATTCCATTAGAGCAAAGGCAGTTGTCCTCTTATGTCTGAACCCGTATTGCTGATCACACAATAAATTATTCTTCATTATGAAGTTATCAGTTCTCTCACAGAACATTTTTTTCAAGTATCTTGGAAAATTGTGGCAATACTGAAATAGGTCTATAGTTTGAAAATTCCCCTCTGTCACCCGTCTTGTATATCGGAATTACTTTAGCTATTTTCATTGCATTGGGAACTAGAAAAGCACTCGGAGAGCGCAGACCTCCGCCAAGCGCCACAGTTCCCCCCATACAGTGTTTGTGTGTACGTTTTCAGATTCCTTGACCATGAAAACATATGACTAGCAATTGGATTCACAATGATAGGATTAGTGGTTCAGTAGTTATTGACGAAAATGGCATTTTCCGTAATGGCGGTTTAGCGCCACAGTTCCCCCCATACAGTGTTTGTGTGTACATTTTCAGATTCCTTGACCATGAAAACATATGACTAGCAATTGGATTCACAATGATAGGATTAGTGGTTCAGTAGTTATTGACGAAAATGGCATTTTCCGTAATGTAGTAGTAGTAGATTAGTTTATTTGACAGGGACAGTGCAATAAACATAGACAATTAATCAAAGACAATCAATCTGATGTGTTGCACATAGAGTGTATAGCTATTAGCTAATTTGCAACTCTTGTCCCTGGATGGACTTTAGAAAAAAGAATCAAGATAAAAATATACACAATAACCACATACATCAATGGCGGTTTAGCGCCACAGTTCCCCCCATACAGTGTTTGTGTGTACGTTTTCAGATTCCTTGACCATGAAAACATATGACTAGCAGTTGGATTCACAATGATAGGATTAGTGGTTCAGTAGTTATTGACGAAAATGGCATTTTCCGTAATGGCGGTTTTCTTCTGGACGGTGATCCCGATAACCACCAAAATCTAATCATCTGTAGGATACCCCATTTCTGACAATCTGTGAAAATTTCATGAAAATCCGTCCATAACTTTTTGAGTTATCTTGCTAACAGACAGACAGACAGACAGACAAACAGACATTCCGGTACAGACAAACCAGCGCCGATGAAAACATAACCTCCTTGGAGGAGGTAACTAGAAAAGCACTCGGAGAGCGCAGACCTCCGCCAAGCGGCACAGTTCCCCCCATATGATAGGATTAGTGGTTCAGTAGTTATTCACGAAAATGACATTTTCCATAATGGCGGCCACAGTTGCACCCATACAGTGTTTGTGTGTATGTTTTCAGATTCCTTGACCACGAAAACATATGACTAGCAATTGGATTGACAATGATAGGATTAGTGGTTCAGTAGTTATTCACGAACATGGCATTTTCAGTAATGGCAGCCACAGTTCCCCCCATACAGTGTTTGTGTGTACGTTTTCAGATTCCTTGACCATGAAAACATATGACTAGCAATTGGATTGACAATGATAGGATTAGTGGTTCAGTGGTTATTCACGAAAATGACATTTTCCATAATGGCAGTTTTCTTCTGGACGGTGATCCGGATCATCCCCAAAATTTAATCAGTTCTTCCTTGTACCATTTCCAACAACGCCTGAAAGTGTCATCGAAATCCGTCCAAAACTTTTTGAGTTATCTTGCTAACCAACAGACAGACAGACAGAAAGACAGACAGACAGACAAACAGACAAACCCTGGTGAAAACATAACCACCTGCGGCCTGCAGCCTGGCGGAGGTAATAAATATACCTGTTTGGTGAGACAGAATCAGAATCAGAATCAGAATCAGGTTTATTGCCATTGTTCATGTGATACACAAACTAGGAATTTGTCTCGGTGCCATGCTGCAACATTAAAAACATAATGAGAAAAAGGGATAAACTAAAAAACTAAAGGACTAGAAACGTGCAATAAGTGTAGAAAAATAAGTAATAATAAGTAATAATAATAATAATACTAGTAATAATGAGTAGTACTAGTCAAGGCAGTTTAAAAAATTAGCATGTAGCAGATAATGTGAAGTACCACATAGTGCAGTCAATAATGCAACAGAAAAACAGTGATGAATGACATGAGTCTGGTTGAGCTGCTGTACATAGTGCACGAGAGTCAAAAGTCACTTAGTGTTCAGCAGTCTGATGGCAGAGGGGAAAAAGCTGTTCATGTGCCGAGAGGTTTTAGTCCGAATGGACCGAAGCCTTCTACCTGAGGGGAGGGGGGCAAACAGCATGGTTACAGATATACGTCAGTGGCTTCACTAAGCATTCAATGATAGTTTTGACTAAAAGCATGTCGATACCATCACAATCCATAGTTGTTTTACTTTTAAATGATTTTGTAGAGGATGTGCTCGAATGATGAGGCTGAGTTTAGTTCGTAAACCAGCTTTATTGACAGAACACATCGTCTAGCATTCTCAAAGCAGGAAAGAGGAAGAATCATATCTCATTATGGCTGTGTTGTGAGACATGTATATGTTGGACACTGCATATGTGATTTAACCACGATGAAGGAGAGCCAGCCCCCTGCGGTGCGGAGCCACAGAGCCTGGACCCCCTGCAGAGGACAGGGGACAGAAGACTTCCTGACCACTGAGGCTCGAGAGGAGAGAAGGGGGAGTTATGTAAATAAAAGGCTAATGAATGTGAATAAAGAGATTTTGAGATAGATGTGTGATTTCCCCCGCGAGGGAAATGGTTTGATGTCAGAATGTTTAAATGAGAGAACTTTGGTGTGTTCACTCTCTTTTTGTTCGCTGCTCAGGAATGAGAGCAGACAGTGGAATGATTACTTGAATAAACTGGAATGAAAGGCAATTCGGTTTTGTTATTCAAGTCTCCCCACATTGGTGACTGACGACGTTGAGAATGAATGAAGAAATTCTCAGGGTCCCGGACTCACAGCGCTCAGAGCTGGCGAGCGCAGTGGCCGTTAAGCTGCCTGATTTCTGGCAGGATAACCCACGGTCGTGGTTTCTGCAAGCAGAGTCGCAGTTCGCGCTCGCAGGAGTAACGGTGGATGACACTAAGTTCCACCATGTCATCGCTAAACTGGACAACAGCACAGCTCGGTGCGTGCAAAGCTTGGTGGAGCAGCCACCCGCGACCGACAGGTACGGCAAGCTGAAATCCACCCTCATCAAGTTTTTCACCCCCTCGGCTGAAGTGAGGGCGAGGAGGATCCTGTCTTTGCTAGACCAAGGTGGACACAGGCCGAGCGCCCTGATGGAGGAGATGATACAGCTGAGAGGGTTGGACAACGATGATTTCATTTTTCAGTTCATTTTCCTCTCCAACCTCCCGGCGCATGCGAGAAGCACGCTGGCCGGCAAAAAGTGTCACACCCTGGAGGAGTTCCGGGAGCTGGCCCAGGAGGCAGATGGGATCCTGGACGCCTGCGGCGGGCAAGCAACCACAGCGGCGACCCGAGACAGCGGGGAGCCAGAGGCGGCAGAACCAGACTGGCCGACGACGGCGGCAACACGGCCGCGACGAGGTGGAGCCAATAGCCCGGCGGCAGAGGCGCGGGCACGACACAGCGGAGGGGAAGATCTCTGCTTTTACCATCGGAGGTTCGCAGAGAAGGCACGCAGGTGTGTGCCGCCCTGCATCTTCAGGAGTTCGGGAAACGGCAAGACCGGGGGTCGCTAGCAGCTTCGACCCTCGGAGAACGCAACAAGCTGCTCTACATCACGGATGCGCGCTCCGGACGAGAGTTCCTCATCGACACCGGAGCACAAGTGAGCTTCATCACCCCAACATACGCGGACCGGGTGGCTGGACCCCACGGTAGCGGAGCTACAGCGGCAAATGGCTCGAACATCAACACCTACGGGAGAAGGACCTTGCCTTTGTGCTTACATGGCCGCACATATGAATGGACTTTTGTAATAGCGGCGGTGAGTTTCAACATGTTGGGCGCGGATTTTCTGTGTTCACACAATCTGTTAGTGGATCTTGCTAATAGACGGCTGGTAAATGCACTCTCTTTTTACTCTCTCCCCTGTTCAGCTCGAGTGTCCCCGCCACCAGTACAGACCCACGTCGCTACAGCAGGTGGTAAGTTTCACACACTCCTCACCCAATTTCCAGCGCTCACTGTGCCCACTTTTTCAGCGACGGTCGCGAAGCACGGGGTGAAACACTTTATCCCCACTTCTGGTCCTCCCGTGTTTGCAAAAGCTCGGCGCTTGGATGCAGTTAAGCTCGCCATTGCGCGCGAGGAGTTCGCCAGCCTGGAGAGGCTGGGCATCGTTCGTAGGTCGAAGAGCCCGTGGGCTTCGCCGCTGCACATGGTACCGAAAGCCGATGGCTCCTGGAGACCGTGCGGGGATTACCGCAGGCTAAACAACGCTACGGCGCACGATCGTTATCCCATCCCGCACATTCAGGATTTTTCGGTGCATCTGGCGGGGGCGCGCATTTTTTCAAAGATTGATCTAGTTCGCGGCTATCACCAAGTCCCGGTCCAACCGGAGGACATTCCTAAAACAGCGGTAATAACCCCGTTCGGACTTTTCGAATTTTTACGCATGCCGTTTGGTCTCAAAGGGGCGGCGCAAACATTTCAGCGGATGATGGATGCCGTGTTACGCGATCTCCCTTTCGTGTTTGTGTACCTCGACGACATTTTGGTCGCGAGTACTTCAGAGGACGAACACGAAACGCACCTCACAGCAGTTTTTAGGAGGCTGGGAGAGCACGGCTTAATAGTTAACCCAGCCAAGTGCCAGTTCGGCGTCGAGCGGATCGATTTTTTGGGTCACCGCGTCTCCCCGGAGGGAGCGGTTCCCTTACCAGAGAAAGTACGCGCGGTAGCGGATTTTCCCCGTCCACAAACGGTCAAATCACTACAGGAATTCTTGGGGATGGTGAATTTTTATAACCGATTCCTGCCCCACGCAGCTCAAATCATGCAACCGTTATATGCCGCGCTCAAAAAACAAAAACCGACCCAGGCGGTCGAATGGTCCCCGGAGCGGGAGCGCGCGTTCACAGAGGTTAAAAAAGCCTTGGCTGACGCTGCGCTCCTGGCCCACCCAGACCCTGCAGCACAGATCGCGCTGACGACAGACGCTTCAGATTTAGCCATAGGGGCCGTTATTGAGCAACAGGTAGCCGGAGTTTGGCAGCCTTTGGCTTTCTTTAGCAAATCTTTAAGCGCGGCTGAACGAAAATACAGCGCGTTTGACAGAGAACTGTTGGTGCTGCATTTGGCTATTCGTCATTTCCAGTTCTGGCTGGAAGGACGGTGCTTCACCGCTTATGTGGACCACAAGCCGCTCACATACGCCATGGCCAAAATTTCAGATCCGTGGTCCGGCAGGCAGCAGAGGCAGCTGGCCGCAATCTCGGAATTTACCACTGACATTAGGCACGTCGCGGGCAAATTCAATGTAGTAGCGGATTGTCTCTCACGCGCGTTCACGACCCCAACACGCGCAGAGGCAGAACGGGCCACCGTGACCGCGCCGCAGGAGAGCGGCACGGTGGCGCGCGCAGCCCCGGTGCATGTGGGTATAGATTACGCAGCCATGGCAGCGGACCAGGGGGCGGACGCAGACGTGCGCGCGCTCCAGTCTGGACCAACAGGGTTGAGGCTGGAGAGCAAGTGTTTACAAACCGGTATGCCCCCCCTGATCTGCGACATGTCGACGGGGCGCCCGCGTCCGGTGGTTCCGGCCACGTGGCGCCGCCGTGTTTTTGACTCGGTCCACTCACTGGCGCACCCGGGGGTGCGCGCGTCGGTGAAACTAGTGGCGGAAAAGTTTGTTTGGCCGTGCCTGCGCAAGCACGTGAAGGAATGGGCAAAAACCTGCATTTCCTGTCAACGGGCCAAAATTCACAGGCACACAAGAGCCCCGTTAGAACCGTTACGCATTCCGGCCAGAAGGTTCGACCATGTGCACGTCGACCTTGTGGGCCCCCTACCGGCATCACAGGGGTTCACGTATCTTTTGACAATGGTGGACCGCACCACACTCATCACCCTTTTATATGTTTCCAGCATCAGAATTCAAGTCACATGGTGTTTTCAGTAAACATACAGTCACAAAGCATCCCTTTGAGCCTTCACCATTGTCTCTCATTTCTTGATGAACCAGAAATCTCTCCGGGGCATCTTCTGTGGGACAAAAAGACAAATCTCACACCTCCTCATTATCTTCTGCAGATTCGAGTCCTTTGTCCTTCCAGACGTGACACCCTCAATACACATGCAGTCATGTCTCTGTGGAAATGTGAGCCCACAATGTGTGTCGCCCACACTACCCCCCCCCCAAACGTCTAGTAAGGGCAAAATCTGCATGGCATAAAAAAAGAAAAACACAAAACACTCCATATATCGCTAATCAATCCACCAACTGCCTAGGTTTTAACTTTCTGCCGAATCTGCTGCAACCTGGCTTTGCTGCCCCTGCAACATCTCTCTGCATCTGTGGATTAAAGCTGTTAGCACCTTTCTGTGAAGATTCTGGAGAATGTCCTCTCGGCGGCCTGCCACTGCGGGGGGGCCTCGCGAGCTGCACTTCCTCATCAGCCAAAACAAAAGCGGGTTTGAGCCTGTTTATGCAAATCAACTCCCTTCTGCCCCCTAAATCTAGCAGAAAATGCTTCTGCCCGGTCTCCAGCACTCTGAACGGTCCGTCATAAAACGGCCGCAAACTTGGACGCTGAGCATCATGTTTAACAAAAACAAACTCTGCATTTTTTAAAGCCTTTGGCACAAAAACGTGTGGGAAACTGTGATGGACCGGGCCAGGGAGTGTGTTTGCTCCCGAGTCGCTCTGCCACGGCTGAGCAGGGGGGCCATTTGGTGCGGGATTATCGGGGAGAAATTCCCCCGGCAAACGGAGAGGTTGTGCAAAAACTAATTCAGCCAGGGAAGCATGTAAATCTTCCTTAGGTGCAGAACGCAACCCCAATAAAACCCATGGAAGTTTGTCCACCCAATTTGTATCCGTCAGCGACGCTCTGAGGGCTGCTTTCAATGACCTGTGAAAGCGTTCGCATAAACCATTAGCCTGGGGGTTATACGCGGTAGTGCGATGAATCTTCACCCCCAAGCTGCGGGCCATCGATGACCATAGTTCAGAAATAAATTGGGGACCCCTGTCGGACGTTATGTCCGACGGTACACCGAAACGCGCAACCCACGCTGCTAAAAATGCTCGTGCAACTTCTTCCGCTGTGGTTGATGTCAGAGGAATCGCCTCTGGCCAACGCGTGGTGCGATCCACCATCGTCAAAAGATGTGTGTGCCCGTGTGATAATGGGAGCGGGCCCACCAAGTCAACATGCACGTGATCAAAACGCTTAGCGGGGATGTGAAAAGGTTCTAACGGGGCCTTAGTGTGTCTGTGTATTTTGGCTCGCTGACACGCTACGCAGGCTGCCGCCCATTCCTTGACCTGTTTGCGCAACCCGGGCCAAACAAATTTCTCCCCCACCAACTTAATCGATGCGCGCACCCCCGGGTGCGCGAGAGAATGGACCGAGTCAGAAACGCGGCGACGCCACGCGGCTGGCACCACGGGGCGGGGCCATCCCGTGGAGACATCGCAGATTAGTGGGGGCATACCGCTTTGTTGCTCCCTGTGCTCCAGCCTTAACCCTGTTGGTCCAGACTGGAGCGCGCGCACGTCTGCGTCGTTAACCTGCTCCGCAGCCATGGCTGCATAATCTAACCCTACACAGACCGGGGCTGCGCGCGCTCCCACGTCGCTGCCCAGGCCCGCGGCCACGGCTACAGAGTCTGCCCCCATGGGGCTTGGTGGTGCTACCGCGCGCGAGAGGCAGTCTGCCACAACATTGTGTTTACCCGCGACATGCTGAATATCAGTAGTGAACTCCGATATTGCGGCTAGTTGCCTTTGTTGTCGGCCTGACCAAGGTTCTGAAATTTTGGCCATCGCAAACGTTAGCGGTTTATGATCCACAAACGCGGTGAAACGTCGCCCCTCTAACCAGAACTGAAAATGGCGGATGGCCAAGTGTAGGGCCAAAAGCTCCCTGTCAAACGCACTGTATTTACGCTCACTATCGCGCAAAGTCCTGCTGAAAAACGCGAGGGGTTGCCAGGTACCTGCCACAAACTGTTCAACTACCGCCCCAACCGCTACATCGGAAGCGTCAGTGGTGAGCGCCATGCGGGCTGTTGGAACTGGGTGCGCTAACAAAACTGCGTTTGCCAGGGCTGATTTTACCTGGGCAAAAGCGCGCTCCCGCTCTGGAGACCATTCAACTTTATTTGCGGGCTTTTGTTTTTTTAACGCGGTGTACAATGGCTGCATGAGCCGTGCTGCGCTTGGGAGGAACCGGTTGTAAAAATTAACCATCCCTAGAAACTCCTGAAGCGCCTTGACCGTTTGAGGTTGCGGAAAATCCGTTATGGCACGCACTTTCTCTGGAAGAGGAACCGCTCCTTCTGCCGAAACGCGATGCCCCAAAAAATCAATCTGCGCCACCCCAAACTGGCACTTCGCTGGGTTAACTATTAACCCGTGCTCTGCCAGCCTCCGAAAAACTGCTGTGAGGTGTTTTTTCGTGCTCGCCCTCGGACGCGCTGGCTACCAAAATATCGTCCAAATAAACGAACACGAAAGGGAGGTCGCGTAAAACTGCATCCATCATGCGTTGGAAAGTCTGCACGGCCCCCTTGAGGCCAAAGGCATGCGCAAAAACTCAAAAAGGCCGAAAGGAGTTATGACCGCTGTTTTGGGTACATCTTGCGTGTGCACTGGAACCTGGTGGTAACCGCGCACCAAGTCTATTTTAGAAAAAATGCGCGCCCCCGCCAAATGAACAGAAAAATCCTGAATGTGCGGAATCGGGTAGCGGTCATGAGCTGAAATGTTGTTCAACCTGCGGAAATCGCCGCAAGGTCGCCATGAGCCGTCAGCCTTTGGGACCATGTGTAGCGGCGAAGCCCAAGAGCTCTTGGAGCGTCTAACAATGCCCAGTTTTTCCAGATTAGTGAACTCCTCGCGCGCGATGGCCAGTTTAGCTGGGTCCAAGCGCCGAGCTTTTGCAAAAACGGGAGGGCCGGTGGTGGTTATAAAATGTTCCACCCCATGTTTAGCCACCATCGCCGAAAACGTGGGGACTGTGAGTGCTGGGAACTGAGCAAACAATGTGTGAAACTTACCACCCGCAGCTGAGACGCTGGCATGTGCAGTCGGCGGGGCCACCCGAGCTGTGCAGGGAATAGAATGAAAGGACAGTGCATTAATCAGACGTCTATTAGCAAGGTCAACCAATAAACCATGTGAGCACAAAAAATCAGCCCCTAACATGTTGAAACTGACTGCTGCTACAATAAATATCCACTCAAATGAACGGCCCTGTAAGGACAGAAGCATGGTCCTCTCACCGAACGTTTTAATCGCAGAGACGTTCGCTGCTGACACTGACACCCAGGGAGCTTTAGACGGCATCAGCCGTTCCGCGTAGGTGGGTGTGACGAAACTCAGTTGGGAGCCCATGTCCACGAGGAACTGTTTCCCCGAGTGTGCATCCATCAGGTAAAGCAGCTTGTTCTCGTTGCCGAGGGTCGCAGCTGCTACCGGCCCTCGGTCTTGGCGTTTCCCTGGCGCTTGAAGTTGTACGGCGGGACGCACCTGTGCACTCTCTCTGCAAAACGGCGGTGGTAGAAACATTGGCCGTCCTCCGCTCCGCGTCGTCTGGCCCCCATCGCCGCCGTCGTTGGTGCGTCTGGCGCCTCGGCCGCTGGACCTGCGCTGTCTCCGGACGCCGTTCCTGGGCTAGCAGCTGTGGCCGAAACCGCGTTCCGCTTGTGGGCGTCGACAAGCCGCTGCGCCTCTTTGCTCAGCCCATGGTAGTCTCGCCTGGCCAATCGGGGCGAC
This sequence comes from Pholidichthys leucotaenia, assembly GCA_020510985.1. Classification (NCBI taxonomy): domain Eukaryota; kingdom Metazoa; phylum Chordata; class Actinopteri; order Cichliformes; family Pholidichthyidae; genus Pholidichthys; species Pholidichthys leucotaenia. The sequence continues at coordinate 328,554,667 of CM035839.1, read as the reverse complement.
TCTGCCAGGGCCACTCTCACTGCTGGCGGCAGAGTCCGAAGGAAAAGGTGGGCGAAAATGAATTCGCCATCCTCAGAGTCTTTGAGCCTCAGCATCTTCACCATCAGGTCCGCAGGCCTATCGTTCTCTGACTCCGTCAACGTCAGGAGCCCCTCTGCTCGTTGTTGGACTGAAGGGGTGAAATGGCTGATCAGCGCGTCCTTCAATGCGCTGTACTTGTCGCTGTCTGGTGGATGATTAACCAAATCTTCCACTCTCTGGACCGTGTCACTGTCCAGCTTCGCTACCACATAGTAGAATTTTGTGTCGTCGTTGGAGATTCTCCGGAGGTTGAACTGCGCCTCGACTGCGCTAAACCATGAGCGCGGGCTGTGTTGCCAGAAATTGAGCAGCTGGATCGTGGAGGCGGCCATCAGGCTGGCTTCCGCCAAGCCCCACTCGGGAGAATTCTGTCTGCTCATTTTTTGTCGTAGGTCACCAGTGTAGAGGATGTGCTCGAATGATGAGGCTGAGTTTAGTTCGTAAACCAGCTTTATTGACAGAACACATCGTCTAGCATTCTCAAAGCAGGAAAGAGGAAGAATCATATCTCATCACCCTTTTATATGTTTCCAGCATCAGAATTCAAATCACATGGTGTTTTCAGTAAACATACAGTCACAAAGCATCCCTTTGAACCTTCACCATTGTCTCTCATTTCTTGATGAACCGGAAATCTCTCCGGGGCATCTTCTGTGGGACAAAAAGACAAATCTCACACCTCCTCATTATCTTCTGCAGATTCGAGTCCTTTGTCCTTCCAGACGTGACACCCTCAATACACATGCAGTCATGTCTCTGTGGAAATGTGAGCCCACAATGTGTGTCGCCCACAATTTAACAATTTCAATGACCTCTCTCTCGTCTGAGTTCTTTATGAAAATGGAGTCTTTTATAGCAATGTTTTTGCTTATTGTATCACCTGTAGGTGCCATAATGGGTATTTCTCGAGCCAAATTAGGACCAATGTTAAAAAAATTTATTAAATTCATCTGCAGGTGAGACTGCATTCACACTCTGAGTCGGGGTTTTTTTGTTTTGTTTTGTTTTGTTTTGTTTTTGAAAGATTGGTTGGGTAGCTTGTAGTTCTGTTTTTATTTCCAAGAATATTGTTAAGTATTGTCCATGTATTTTTAATGTTATCTCTGTTTTTCTCCAGTTCTTTACTATAACAGTCTCTTTTACTGCATCTCATTATATACAGTGGGGCAAAAAAGTATTTAGTCAGCCACCAATTGTGCAAGTTCTCCCACTTAAAAGATGAGAAAGGGTTCCAATTTTCATCATAGGTATACCTCAACTATGAGAGACAAAATGAGAAAAAAAAAATCCAGAAAATCACATTGAAGGATTTTTAATTAATTAATTGGTAAATTCCTCGGTAAAATAAGTATTTGGTCACCTACAAACAAGAAAGATTTCTGGCTCTCTCAGACATGTAACTTCTTCTTTAAGAGGCTCCTCTGTCCTCCACTTGTTACCTGTATTAATGGCACCTGTTTGAACTCGTTATCAGTATAAAAGACACCTGTCCACAACCTCAAACAGTCAGACTCCAAACTCCACTATGGCCAAGACCAAAGAGCTGTCAAAGGACACCAGAAACAAAATTGTAGACCTGCACCAGGCTGGGAAGACTGAATCTGCAATAGGTAAGCAGCTTGATGTGAAGAAATCAACTGTGGGAGCAATTATTAGAAAATGGAAGACATACAAGACCACTGATAATCTCCCTCGATCTGGGGCTCCACGCAAGATCTCACCCTGTGGGGTCAAAATGATCACGAGAACGGTGAGCAAAAATCCCAGAACCACACGGGGGGACCTAGTGAATGACCTGCAGAGAGCTGGGACCAAAGTAACAAAGGCTACCATCAGTAACACACTATGCCGCCAGGGACTCAAATCCTGCAGTGCCAGACGTGTCCCCCTGCTTAAGCCAGTACATGTCCAGGTCCGTCTGAAGTTTGCTAGAGAGCATTTGGATGATCCAGAAGAGGACTGGAAGAATGTCATATGGTCAGATGAAACCAAAATAGAACTTTTCGGTAAAAACTCAACTTGTCGTGTTTGGAGGAGAAAGAACACCACACCTACTGTGATGCATGGGGGTGGAAACATCATGCTTTGGGGCTGTTTTTCTGCAAAGGGACCAGGACGTGTAAAGGAAAGAATGAACGGGGCCATGTATTGTGAGATTTTGAGTGAAAACCTCCTTCCATCAGCAAGGGCATTGAAGATGAAACGTGGCTGGGTCTTTCAGCATGACAATGATCCCAAACACACCGCCCGGGCAACGAAGGAGTGGCTTCGTAAGAAGCATTTCAAGGTCCTGGAGTGGCCTAGCCAGTCTCCAGATCTCAACCCCATAGAAAATCTTTGGAGGGAGTTGAAAGTCTGTGTTGCCCAGCGACAGCCCCAAAACATCACTGCTCTAGAGGAGATCTGCATGGAGGAATGGGCCAAAATACCAGCAACAGTGTGTGAAAACCTTGTAAAGACTTACAGAAAACGTTTGACCTCTGTCATTACCAACAAAGGGTATATAGCAAAGTATTGAGATGAACTTTTGTTATTGACCAAATACTTATTTTACCAAGGAATTTACCAATTAATTCATTAAAAATCCTTCAATGTGATTTTCTGGATTTTTTTTTTCTCATTTTGTCTCTCATAGTTGAGGTATACCTATGATGAAAATTGGAGACCTCTCTTATCTTTTAAGTGGGAGAACTTTCACAATTGGTGGCTGACTAAATACTTTTTTGCCCCACTGTATATTAACTTATTTTTTGTAAGTTTTATACTGCTGCTGTGCTTCTTTTGTCCTTTTCTTTAGAAAAGCTTTATATAATGATTTTTTCTTTTTACACGCTTTTTGTAATCCTTTGGTTAACCATGGCTTGTTGACAAATTTGTTTCAGCTTTTTCTTTACTAATGGACAATTTTTTTCATAAAGAGTGGTTACAGTGTTCATGAATGTGTCATAGGCTTCATTTACATCAGATACATAGACTTTTGTCCAGTCTTGCTTCAGCAGGTCTTCTTTAAAAGAGCTGATTGCATTTTGTGATTTGTATTTGAAAGATTTTAAAGTTTTTTTCTGTATTGGCCCCCGTGTGGCCATGGATAAGTGCAAAGACTGGCAAATGGTCACTTATGTCATTTATCAATAATCCACTTTCTATTTTCTTATCAATAATATTAACAAACAGGTTATCAATAAGTGTAGCAGTGTGAACTGTGATTCTACTGGGATGTGTTATTGTGGGATATAGACTCATACTGTACATAGAATTCATGAACTCTGTAATTACATTTTGTTGAAATGGATTTAGTAAATCAATATTGAAGTCTCCACAGATTACAACCATTTTCTTACTAGTTATATTATTGTACAGCTCAACTGACTTATCTCTGAATGTCTCAACGCAAGTTCCCGGCATTCTATATATACAACTTATAATTAGATTTTTTGTTTTATCTTGGTCAATCTCAACAGTAACACATTCTAGAATCCCTGGTAGTGCAAAGGACATTCCATTTACAAGTTTACACCGATACAGGTCATCAATATAAGATAAGATAAGATAAGATAAGCCTTTATTAGTCCCACAATGGGGAAATTCCAGGATTGCAACAGCACAGGGATAGCAACACTCAGAGCAACAATCAGAAGGCAAGAGAAAAACATGTGCAGCGAGTATACATATGTACATATAAATATAAATATATAGACACACAGTGCGGACCATTGTAGCTAGATGGAATAAATATAAATATATAAACACAGTGCGGAGCATTGTAGCTAGATGGAATAAATATATGAATATATAAACACACACAGTGCAGAGCATTGTAGCTAGATGGAATAAATATGTAGATATATAAACACACACAGTACGGAGCATTGTAGCTAGATGGAATAAATATGTAAATATATAAACACACACAGTGTGGAGCATTGTCGCTAGATGGAATAAATATATAAATATATAAACACACACAGTGTGGAGCATTGTCGCTAGATGGAATAAATATATAAATATATAAACACACACAGTGCGGAGCACTGTAGCTAGATGGAATGAAACAGCATAACCATCTACTTAGTTATTCTACATGGTATGATCATGTACCCATACATATTCTCACCCTCCATAGCGACCGGTATTTTCCTAGTTGTATACCGGAGGGGACCATTGTGTAAGTCTATTGCGTATTTTGCATTCAATACTATTAGGTTGTCACATCTTTTTGCTATCTCTGCGAGCAGCCCTGCTTAGGTTGTACAGTCTGACAACCGTAGGTAGGAAGGACCTGCGAAACCTCTCGGTTGCGCACCTAGGATGATGTAGTCTGCTGCTAAATGAGCTCCTCAGTGCATTCTATGTCCTGCATAGAGTGGAACTCGGACTCCAGCAGAGATGACAGTTTAGCCACCATCCTTCTCTCTCCCATCTCCTCCACTGGGTCAAGGCGCTGCCCCAGGACAGAGCAAGCTTTCTTGATCAGTTTGTTCAGTCTCTTCCTATCGGCTGCTGTAATGTCACTGCCCCAGCAGACCACTCCAAAAGTGACGGCTGATGCCACCACCGTGTCATAGAATGACTTCAGCAGCGCCCCTTGTACACCAAAAGACCTGAGTCTCCTCAGTAGGAACAGCCTGCGCTGTCCCTTCTTGTAGAGTGCGTCAGTATTGTGTGACCAGTCTAGTTTATTGTTCAGATGAACACCCAGGTACTTGTAGGATGTCACCATCTCGATGTCTGTTCCCTGTATATTTACTGGTGCTGTGAGGGGTTGTCCTTGCCTGCGGCAGTCCACCACCAGCTCCTTAGTTTTCCTCGCGTTGATCTGGAGGCAGTTCCGATGGCACCAGTCCACAAAGTCCTGGATAAGCCCTCTGTACTCAGCTTCATCTCCGTTGGAGATGAGGCCAACGATCGCAGAGTCGTCAGAGAACTTCTGTAGATGGCAGTGTGTTGTGTTGTGTGAGAAGTCAGCAGTATAAAGGGTTAACAGGAAGGGAGCCAGCACCGTTCCCTGGGGGGCCCCCGTGCTACTGATGATCGTGTCGGACACACAGTCCCGGGTTCTCACAAACTGTGGCCGGTTTGTGAGGTAGTCCAGGATCCATGATGACAGGTGTTGGTCCACCCCTGCGCACAGCAGCTTGTCCTTCAGGATCATCGGTTGGATGGTGTTGAAAGCACTGGAGAAGTCAAAGAACATGATCCTCACCACATTCCCGGGCTTCTCAAGGTGGGACAGAGAACGGTGAAGGAGGAAGATCACCGCATCCTCCACCCCAATGCCATGCTGGTAGGAAAACTGGAGTGGATCCATCGCTGGTCCCACCAGGAGGCGGAGGTGAGCAAGGAGCAGTCTCTCCGGGGTCTTCATCATGTGGGACGTCAGGGCCACTGGTCTGTAGCTGTTCAGATCTTTGAGGTGGGAAGTCTTTGGTACAGGTACCACACAAGATGTTTTCCACAACTGTGGTACCCTCCCCAGCTTCAGGCTCAGGTTGAAGATGTACTCCACAATCCCACACAGCTGGTCTGCACAGGACTTGAGGAGCTTTGCGCTGATGCCGTCCGGTCCCGACGCCTTCCTCGCCTTGATCTTCCTCAGCTCTGTCCTCACCTGGGTCTTAGTGAGGGTCAGGTTGGGGGGCTGTGTGTTGGGAGTGGGGGGTGTTGGTGGAGTGGGGAGTGGGCAGCAGGACTTGATGTCTTCAGAGGCAGCAGTGGTTGTTGTGCAGTCGGGGGGGAGGGCGGTTGGTCAAACCTATTGAAAAATGGATTCAGATTGTTTGCCCACTCCCTGCCCCCCGTGGCCTGGGGGGAGGTATTCTGGAGCCCAGAGATGGTTTTAAGGTTTCTCCAGACCCCACCGATGTCGCTCTGTTGCAGCTTGTCCTCCATCTATATATACAGAAGTTGTGGTGTTGCACTGTGGTGCAACACTGTGGTGTTGCATTATACAGTGTAACACCACAATCCTTTTTTTTTTAGATCTATTAATATAAAACATCTGATATCTCTCTATTGTCATCAGAGAAGCCTGCTCTTCATTGAGCCAAATTTCAGAGACTGCGATAGCTGTAAATTTTCTATCTAGCTGTTTTAAATAGTCCTGAATCTGTGTAAAGTTTTTGTTAAGACTTCTGCTGTTGAAGTGTATTATCGATACTTTACCATTATTGCACTTGACTTTTGAATTGCTTTTCAGTACAATATTCACAGTGATTATGAATATTGTTGAAGAAGTGGTTATCAGGATCAATATCATTCTCCATCTCTTGTGGTTTATGTTCAGCATAATGACATATTTTCAGAGTCTGAATTTCCTCACTCTGTGTCAGATGACTTCCTTCAACTGGGAATAATTGATTTCTACTAAAGTCAGTCATAAGTTTTTTGTTTTGTTTTGTTTTTTAAAGTAAACATTTGTCCTCACTGTGATTTACTTCCTTATACATATTTTTCCAGCTCCTCCACATTTCTGATTACCAGCACTTTGGACTCCTCTGGTTCCAAGGTTGTCATAGCCAGGAGCGGCACTGGGGTTAAGCTCCCAGTGCTCATAAAATGCTCCTTATGGCGTGCGTCTCAAAAAGCCTCTGACAACTAAGTCCAACTCCTAGCCTGCCCGTGTGGTTTAGTCTCTAAGCCCGGCAGAACTGCTTTTACTAATAGGAGAAGGGGCAAGGGCGGATCTCTGGCGCCTTAAAATCAGATGCTTCGGGTAGATGGTGGCTCGTCAACCTGGGAAGGTAGCCCATCTAGGGGAAGGTAAACCCTGATTTCAAACCTCCGCTGCTTTGCGGCACACCCGGTCACGAGAAAGGCTTCGGGAGTCAACCCTGAGGAAAAATCCAGAGTCGGAGCCCCTAAGGCAGTTCTCTGTTGTGCTCAACATCGTTCTGGCAGCTTCTGCGACGGTGCTGGTGCCAAACTGTAGCAGCCCTGCTGTTCCTTTGGATTCATCAGTGACGTGGAGAGGGGGGACATGCTGCATGGGCAACATCTTGTCCTCCATATCTTCCTGCCCAGGCTTGAATCCTACCAACGCCCAACGCTGGAAGGTAGAAAACCGGATCACTGGAGAGGACACTCCAGCTTCACCTTTGGCGTAGACAAAACACGGGGAATGACAGTTACCTGTTATAAGCCACCGCTCAATTGGTGTAGAGCGCGGCGCCAGGGGTTGTTCCTGACGGTGGGACAGATCATCGGATCTCACTGGACAGCTACCGCCCTCCTCAAGCTGGGCAGCCCCCAGCCAATAAGGTGTTGTCCCGCCACAGCTTGCTTTCCTCATTGGGTGCATGGGGATGAGGAGAAGTCCGAACAGCAGGCTGAGAACCTTCGCACCAAGCAAGACAAAAAAACAAAAGAGACCAACTCTAAAACTGGGAACTTTGAACGTCCGCACTATGATGACAGGACTCGCTGCTAACCTCAAGGACATCAACGACACCAGGAAGACTGCCATCATCAATAATGAGCTCAAGAGACTGGGAGTGGATATTGCCACTCTCCAGGAAACACGGTTGGCTGACGCAGGCACATTGAGAGAGAAGGACTACAGGTTCTACTGGCAGGGAAAGGGCAGTGACGAACACAGGGAACACGGAGTGGGCTTCGCAGTGAAGAACACCTTGCTGAAGATGGTGGAACCGGGCAGCAATGGCTCTGCACGACTCCTCACCCTCCGCCTCAACACCACTCAAGGCCCAGTCACCCTCGTCAGTGTGTATGCCCCAACACTGATAGCCATACCAGAGGCAAAAGACGAGTTCTACGAGAATCTCGCAACAACTGTCAGGATCATCCCCAACTCTGAACAACTCATTCTCCTTGGAGACTTCAATGCCAGAGTGGGTGCTGACCACGACTCCTGACCCTCCTGTCTTGGACCATTTGGAGTGGGCAGAATGAACAACAACGGAGAGCAGCTGCTCGAGTTCTGCACATATCATGATCTGTGCATCACAAACTCGTTCTTCAAGACCAAGCCCCAACACAAAGTTTCCTGGCGACATCTGCGCTCAAACCACTGGCACCAGCTGGACTTGATCCTGACCAGGCGCACCTCACTGAAGAACGTGCTAATCACCCGTTCATTCCAGAGTGCAGATTGCGACACAGACTATTCATTGGTGTGTTGCAAGGTCAAGCTGCAGCTGAAGAAATTCCATCGTGCTAGACAGCCTGGAAAGGCACGGATCTCTTTCTTCTTCCAGCTTTCAGAGAGAGCAGACGCTTTTTCTCTCCTCTCCTCCTTCTCCCTCCCTGACTGACTGAATCCCAGCTTGCTGTACTGTCTGTGTCTGCATTGCTCTTCTACTGGCTGATTCTTGATCCAAACGAAAAATTATGGATTTGCTAAGCTGGGCTTTGAATACAATTGACACCGTCTTTTCAACCAGGAAATCGGGCCCGGGCGAGCCCAACTGTCCTGCAGGTACTGCTGCTGCGGGTTATGTGAGGGGCACATACAATTGGAAACTTATGTGTCTGTGTGACCTTTCGATCGAAGATGTGGAAGACATCTACCTGTTTGGTGTCATGATCTCAGGACTACTACTGATCGGCTTTGGTGTGGTCCTGGTGTATCGAAAACTAAAGAAGATGGACAGAGCTAATCAAAATGCTGACCCAGCGAAGCTCTTTCATCAATTTGACCAGTTGGGGAGGGCTCTGATAGCGGCTAATGGTGAACTGAACAGGAAGATTGGTAACATCTCGATGTCGCTAGGAGCTCTCCAGGAAATGATTTTAAAGCCTGGAAATGTACATGGAAATTATGAAGCACTGAATCGCACGAGAGATGAAAATTCCTACTCTGAGTGAACTGTGCTTATTTGACTTTGTTTCGGCTCCCTGCAGCTCTCACTCCTCCTGGATGAAGATAAGGCAGTAGAATGTTTTGGCTTGACTTCTCTCTAACATAAACAACCTGTCGTACAGTAATCTGAACTCTCAAGGACAGCGCCACGTGACTGGCTTAGGAATTCCATCGGACATGCACTGAGAGTTGATCTCTGGAGGACATGCTCTAAGTTTTAGACACTAACATAACATCTGCTGAGAGAGGATTTTTGCTGTTCACCAGTCTGATACACACACTGCTCACAACACCACATGACTGATACACATACACTGACTATCATATACTTACACTGTCTCTCTCAACTTGCCGTTTGTTAATGTGTGATCCATTGTCTGCTAATTGTGCAGAGGGTTTTTTTTTCTGTGTAATCACAATTTGGCTCATTCGAGCTTTATATGAGCTTATACGAGCGTTATTTTGATAACTATGTTTTTTCTCTCTGCCTATTGTGTTGTTCCCCTCCCCCTCCCCCTCTTTACCCTCCACTGTATGACAGGCGCCGCGTCATGGCTGCCGCGTCATTGGGATGCGCCATCGTGCGCGCCCAATGTCAAGTCAAATTCCTCGTATGTTTACTTGTAAACGTGCTTGGCAATAAAGCTCATTCTGATTCTGATTCTGACACCAGCAAGATGGCCCAACCAGAACTTGTTGAGCAGTTTGCCTCCACCTTTGAGAAGGAACTTGGTGTACCACAAGAAGGAGAATATGCAAAGCAGAAGTGGGAAGAGCTGCGAAACACCATCCACCGCACAGCCTTGGCTACCTTTGGGAGGAAGACCTCAAAGTCACAGGACTGGTTTGATGCCAAGTTGACCGAGATGACCCCCGTCATTGAAGCCAAGCGCTCAGCACTTGCTGAGTACAAGAAGTACCCAAACGAGAAGAATCTCCAGATTCTCAGGGCTGCGAGAAGCAAAGTTCAGCAGACTGCTCGGCGCTGTGCCAACGAGTACTGGACTCAGCTCAGCCAAGACATTCAAACCGCTGCCATAACAGGGAACATCCGTGGTATGTATGATGGCATCAAGAAAGCACTTGGTCCGGCTCAGAGCAAGACGGCCCCCCTCAAATCCTCCACTGGGGAGATGATCACAGAAAAGAACAAGCAGATTGAGAGATGGGTGGAACACTACTCCGACCTCTACTCCAGACAGAACACCCCGACACCGTCAGCCCTTGATGCCATCGACTGCCTGCCATCCATGGACGAACTTGACGCCGAGCCAACCATCGACGAACTCAGCAAGGCCATTGATAGCTTGGCCGCTGGCAAGGCACCCGGCAACGACGGCATACCCCCCGACCTGATCAAGCACTGCAAGACCGCCCTACTGCTGCCATTGCATGACGTCCTCTGCCAGTGCTGGAAGGAAGGTGCCGTACCACAGGACATGAGGGATGCCAAGATCATCACCCTCTACAAAAACAAAAGGGAGAGAAGCGACTGCAACAACTACAGGGGCATCTCCCTCCTCAGCGTTGTTGGCAAAGTCTACGCACGAGTTGTTCTCGTTCGTCTACAGAAGCTTGCCGAACATGTCTACCCCGAGTCTCAGTGTGGCTTCCGCACTGAGCGATCGACGGTAGACATAATATTCTCCATCCGCCAACTCCAGGAGAAATGCAGAGAACAGAACATGCCCCTGTACGTCGCCTTCATCGACCTCACCAAAGCGTTCGATCTGGTCAGCAGAGAGGGCCTTTTCAAGATCCTGCCAAAGATAGGATGCCCACCAAAGTTGCAAAGCCTCATCGAATTGTTTCACACCAACATGCAGGGGATAGTGCAGCACGACGGCAACGTCTCAGAGCCATTCAACATACGCAGCGGAGTGAAACAGGGCTGTGTACTTGCGCCAACCCTCTTTGGGATTTTCTTTGCTATGCTCCTGAGGCATGCCTTCAGCACAGCAACAGAGGGAATCTACCTGCACACAAGATCTGACGGCAGGCTTTTCAACCTCGCCCGCCTGAAAGCCAGAACCAAAGTACGCGAGGCTCTAATCAGAGACATGCTGTTCGCAGACGACGCTGTAGTCGCAACCCACACACAGCAGGAGCTTCAGACCCTGATGGACCGCTTCTCCCAGGCATGCAAGGACTTCGGGCTTACCATCAGCCTGAAGAAGACTAACATCTTGGCGCAAGGCACGGAAGCACCACCAACCATCATCATCGACGACGACGAGCTGGAGGTCGTGAATCAGTTCACGTACCTGGGGTCCACGATCAGCAACAACCTCTCCCTTGATACAGAGATAGACAAGAGGATTGGAAAATCAGCCTTCACACTCGCTCGCCTCACCACACGAGTGTGGGAGAATCCCAAACTCTCTGTCAAGACGAAGATGGCAGTGTACAATGCCTGCGTCATCAGTACACTGCTCTATGGGAGTGAGACGTGGACAACATACGCCCGGCAGGAAAAGAGACTGAACTCCTTCCACTTGCACTGCATTCGCCACATCCTGGACATATCCTGGCAGGACAAAGTGCCCAACACAGAAGTTCTGTCCCGCGCCGGCCTTCCCTCCATGTTAAGATAAGATAAGCCTTTATTAGTCTCACAATGGGGAAATTCCAGGATTGCAACAGCACAGGGATAGCAACACTCAAAGCAACAATCAGAAGGCAAGAAAAAACAAGAACAGCTAGTAAACATATGTACATATTACTATAAATATATATATATATATATATATATATATAGACACACAGTGCGGAGCATTATGGTTGGTGAACGTGCAGCAGAAAGACTAAGCTCTCCCTCCGCGGATGCGGCGGGCCAGCTGGAAGTCTTTGGGCATGATGGTGACCCTCTTAGCAAAGAAGAGACCCACCAGGTAGGCCTCGCTGGCCTCCTGCAGAGCCATGACGGCGAAGCTCAGGAAGCGCAGGTCGGTCTTGAAGTACTGAGCGATCTCCCTCACCAGGCGCTGGATGGGCAGCTTACGGATGAGCAGCTACGTGGATTTCTGGTAGCGACGGATCTCTCTCAGAGCCACAGACCTGTGACGGTGAGGCTTCTTCACTCCGCCGGTGGCCGGAGCGCTTTTCCGAGCAGCCTTGGTGGCTAGCTGCTTCCTGGGGGGCTTTTTCATCCAGTAGATTTTACGGGCGGTCTGCTTGGTTCTTGCCATCGCTCTTTATTATTCTGTCTTATATTTCTTGCACGCCGCCTAAACTCCAGCCTTGTTGTTTTCGCTACAGTTCCCGGTATGTTGAGTTTCTCCGTTAGCACCGGGTGGCGGTTGAGTGCTAGCTAGCACTAGCTGTTCCTGCTGTAACGTCTCCTGCTGTAAACAGTGGCTCCGTCCGCTGATTCGGGAGACCTTTGGGGCGATCTGTGTGTCCATGATATATATAGGGTGAAAGGGCTGCACGGTGGCGCAGTGGTTTAGCACTGTGGCAGCACAGTTTACCCTCGGCCGGGGGATCGCGGGGATCATGAGATCGTGGGTTTGATCCCAGCCCCCGACCAACAGTGAGCTGTGTGGAGTTTGCATGTTCTCCCCGTGTTGCGTGGGTTTACTCCGGGATTTCTCTGGTTTCCTCCCGCATACCAAAAACATGTAGGTTTAGGGCGCTCGCGCATGCAGCGACCGGCAGCCGGTGGCTTGTCACCAGACTGCAAACCAAATTTACCTACGGGTACAAATAAGTAACAAAAAAAAAAATAGAGTAAAAGGTGTAGAAAGAAGAAGGAAGATAAAAAAAACAGGCTGTTGCAACGGGCAGCCAACTCGTGTGGCGCCACCGGTCCGGCAGAACCGGAACCGGGGAAAAAAAAAAAAAAAAAAAAAGTTCATTCTACTCAGGCAGCGCAGGCTCCGCTGGCTAGGCCACGTTCACCGTATGGAGGATGGCAGAATCCCCAAAGACGTCCTCTACAGAGAACTGGCGACTGGCAGGAGAGACGTTGGCCGCCCACAGCTGCGCTTTAGAGACGTCTGCAAGAGAAACATGAAGGCCCTGGAGATCAACACAGAGCGCTGGGAAGACCTTGCAACGGACCGCTCCAAATGGAGAGGCACCCTGACCAGACAGCTCAAGGCGGGTGAAGAGAGACTGACTGCTGCAGCAGATGAAAAAGGGACCCGCAGGAAGAACCGCCACAGACCCAGCAGCACGAAGACCACCCACAAGTGCGACCTGTGTGACAGGGACTGCCATTCGCGCATCGGCCTGTTCAGCCACAGGCGGTGCTGTTCCAGCAGAGTAGACATTTAGGATTCTCTTCCATGGTCATCATAGACCGACGGAGGCCGACAACGGACTCCTCTGGTGTTCCATTCAGTTTTATAAAGACTTTGCAGTTGAAAGTCCATGTTGATTGGATTTTCTTCTGTTTTTGCAAGAAACGCGCCTTTTTGGTGATGTCTCCATTTCTCTTGGTCAGGTGCTCATTCAGATAAACTTCTGTCCCCTTCAGCTTCCTTCCATGTTTTAACAGATCCATTTTATACTTTCTGTTTGTAAGATGGATGATTATTGCCGATTTTTCACCCTTCCTTCTTTTAGGAAGAGGATGACAAGCCTCCATGTTGTTACTGTCTATCTCTATGCCTTTAGAATGGAGGAAGGTTGTCACCTGTTCTTCCACCAATCTGGCGTCCAGTTCACGAAGGTCTGTATCATCCAATCTTACCACAGCCTGGGCATAGGATCTGGGCTGTGTTTCTAATCCTGAAACAATAATGTCATTCATTCAAGTGTACTGTTCCAGGTTGTCCACCCTATTTTCCAGAAAAGCAATCTTTTTTTCTTTCTCCTCATTTTTCAGCCTCAAGGCTTTGACCTCTTCCACCAAATCAGTTATCTGTTTTTGTTACTTTCTCACCACAGTTACCTCTTCTGAGAGATAGTCAAGTGATTTTTTAAATTCCTCAACCTCATCATATGTTACATTCATTTTGGGTGGCATTGTGTTGTTATTAGTGCCAATTGATTCAAATAGATTCTGGTTAATATGGATCACTCTAACTCATTAGCTTGTCTGCTGTTGCCACCATTTGAACCAAATGTCCATCATATCTGCAGAGTACCTTTGTGGAGTTAAACGGTCTTGCTGTGGACCATTATCTACAATCCAATGCTCACCCTTCTCCAAACTTTACCTTGACACACTCAGAGCAACAGTAGCATTTGGACTCCAGGTAGGCTAGGTTGAGAAGTAGCAGGTTAACATTAACATGTATAGACATTTTTCTGACAATTGTTCAAAATTTTATTGACCTATATTTTGTGATAATTTAAAAATTAATGCATGCTGAAGTTGCTAATATCAAGTCCATATCATTCCAAGGCAGTGCAACGAATGCAACCCCCCCCCCAAAAAAAAACAACTATTAGACATCTTTCTTAAATCCTTAAGCAGCAAACTGTTACTATTTTTTATTTGTTTTACTTCATGCAGCTTCATCTGGTGACATATATGACACATAAATATCAGAGCTGTGACATTCATACAAGTGAAAACATAACTGGTGCTCTTGCAGCTGTTCCACCGATCACACCAACAGTCCTTTTTAGTTTTCAGCGCATGATCTACGCATTGCAGATGAGAAACCTCCATTTATACAGTCTATGGCACAACCATGAACACCAGCAACAAGTACCAGAACTATGCCAAAACATTCAAAAAATACAAAAACTACAAGTGCTGAAATTAGCTGCCACTTGAGTGCAAAACACATATGTGGACTATACATTAAAATTAATTTGGAAAAACTTTTAGAAATGCTATTTTACATGCCCCACTACTCCGCTCTTGCTGACTGATTTAATGCTACTTCGCCAAAATCGAAAGTTGCACCCATGATAGTTTCTACAGCAGCGCCCTCAGGAATAAGGTGGAAAAAAAATTTTCATCAATATACTAATTTTTAGAAGAACATTAATGTTATGTATGGAAATACCTGGGTGAAGGATGAGGCAGGATGATGGATGGCGAACACAGCTTTATTGAATGAACTATATACAAGCGGTGACACGGTATGCACCAGCAGGATCATCCGGCAAAGAGACCATAAGATGGACTGTTGTGTTGGGTTTTAGGGACCTTTATTGTGTGACTCGGGTGGTGGCTTCACCTTTTTGGTTCCGCCACCACCCGGGGTATAAGAGGGCAGTGAAAGGGAGGGGCGGTCTCTTGGCCTCCTCCCTGCCTGGCGGGCGTGCATGTTTTATGAGAAGGCGTCACTAATAAACGTGTGTCCAGTTCAACACTCAGTCTCGTCCTTGGCTCCTACTACCGACATTACATGGACGTCCTCTGCTATTTATAGGGTGGTGCAGTGGCGGAACAGGAAGTGCTCGCCACTACACCACACTTCACAATAAGGTGCCCAAACACCAACACCACATTTCCTCCCCCCCTTAGAAAAGTCCAAAACCCCACACACAGTCAAAGCTCTCCCCAATTTGTGACCCAAATCACACACAAACAAAAACTATCTAAATGGCCTAACACGTTCACACAGCAAAACCTAAAATACGGCAGACGGGTGGACTACCATCCCGCCCACACAGCACAGTGGATTATTCTGCCATCTGATAAACTAAAAAGTCCATTAATAAACTAAAAGTTACCGCTGTGTTCCTAAACTAAATAAAATATATGAAATAATCCCATTTTACAACATACATAAACATAAAAACATCAGAACTATTAACATAGTGCTCCCGCACAGTCATTGGGATGAAAAAACTGGAACCTACGTGGGGGGGTCCAGGGCAGCCCCTCAGCAGGCGCGCCCCTGGAGACCGCAGACCCCCGGAGCAATGGCCAACCCTCTGGATGATGGAGTCTGGATCCCACACCGCCATCGCCGACTTCCATCCAGCCTCACCACCTGGAACGTCTTCCCGGACACGCCGAAGCTGACTGATGTGCCTCGAAGAGCTGTCAGACAGCCTGAAACACGCTGTGCCAAGCTTAGCCACAATGTGCAGACACCCTCGATGTTTTTCTGGCTGTTGTTCTGTCCATCTTCGCCGTGGACATCTTTACCCCAAACCTGCACCAAGTCCATAACCTGGAGTGGAGTTTTACTCGGCCCAATGTGTTGCTGCTGAGCATGCGGTAACTCCATGCTAGACAGTCTGGCCCCGTCCTCTTCTATAAACGTTGTAGTGGTCATCGTTGTAGCTGCAGACCCCCCAGTCACTCATGGCCATGTACCGGAGGCATCTGTAGCTAGTATAGTGTCGCTCGTCAGCATGGGTACCGACCCTGGGCAAAAACTGGTCGACTTGACCACCGTGGCATCCGTTAGATCTTTGTACTGTTCGCTCCCAGTGTCCGTCGGGGGTGAGAGGGGTTATTTCTCCCGTAGGTTCCCTGGGCAAAACAAACAGCACACCCTGGCGTAATGATTCCAGTGTCCACATTTACCACAACGCTTCCCTCTCGCCAGGCATTTCTTAGCTTTATGTCGGTGCATTGCGGACCCACAACCCTTGCAAAGGGGTTTTCCAGGGGCAGACCTTTCACTGGCAGCACTGACTTCCCAAAAATCTTCATCTGAGCTATCCTCGCTATCAGGGTCCGCAACAATAGCTGAGGCAAGCAGCTCTGGCTTCTTTTGTGGCTGGTGCCAATTTAGCTCCACAACTAACTTAGCAACGGTTTCCCACCGGAGAGCTAGCGCCATAGTTTTAGCTAACGTTAAATCATTAGGTGCCATTAATAGCCTAGCACGCAGCTCAGTGTTACACACATGCTCTGCTAGTTGATCACGAGCCATTTCATCTTCAAGCTGTTCAAAACAACACTCGCTGGCTAGCTGCTTCAAGTCAATGAAATATTGGCAGATAGGCTCACCTACCGGCTGATATCGTTGCCAAAAACGAATCCTCCGGACAGTCACGTTGTATGGGGTGGAGAAACATTTAGCTAGCAGCTTCACAATGTCCTCACATGAGTCCGCCTTGCTGAGCGTCTGCAGGACCCTCCATCACCAGGTTGTGAACAAGAAGTACCCACGCTCTCGCCCCATTAAGCTCACCATGGCCCAGCACCATAATGTCTGATAGGCCGCCCACCAATGCGGCCATAAAACCGTTGGTTCGCCCGGGAGCTCGAGAAAGGGACGAAGCAGGGTGATGCATGCCTCCATGAGTTAATCCTTGATCGCCAAATGTTATGTATGGAAATACCTGGGTAAAGGATGAGGCAGGATGATGGTTGGCGAATACAGCTTTATTGAATGAACTATGTACAAGCAGTGACATGGTATGCACCAGCAGGATCATCCAGCAAAGAGACCATAAGATGGACATCCTCTGCAATTTATAGGGCGGTGCAGTGGCCCTAAGAAGTGCTCGCCACTATACCGTACTTCACAATAAGGTGCCCAAACACCAACACCACAATTAAGACTTACATTGTGCATGTTTCTAAACATTTTGTGGATGCATTTTTTTAATCTTTGTTTTCATGAAAATGTTATCCTATTCACCTTAAAGAGTGATTATACAATATGAAAACAAAGTTAAGATTTTATGCTGCATTAAATTTCAGATTTCACTGTCTGACAAAAATATTACACACTGTACCTTTAAAGGTCTTCTATGATTACTGTGGCAGTAGCTCCCCCCCTAGTGGTCAGTACATGGGAAGAAGGTGCGGTGAGCAGCTGTCGGAGGGGAGGAGAGACTTCCGGAAGATGGCGATCCGGACCAGTTCGCTCTTCTAAACCCGCATTCTCCAGCCCCGAAACTTGGACAATAACTCATATTCAGACTGAAAACATTTTCAGAGCTGACAGCTTCAAAGCAAGTAAGTTCAATTGGTGATTTTGAATGCAAGTTTCTGTCACAGGAAACTAATCAAATCCGACTAATATGTCCGGCGGGAAAACGAACGCTAAGCTAACAACAACTACTACTGACCACGACTACACCCTGATGGAAACCTCTGTTAGTAGCGGTCCTGGTAAGAGAAAAAGTTCTCCCGTCACTCCAACTAAGTCCTCTGCTCCGCCACATTCCAAGATGAAAACCGCCCAAGAGCAATCTTACGACAACTTGGTAGATGCTATCACAAAACTAACCACCAAAGTTGATGATTTTGGAGCGCAGTTAAGGGAGGCCGCCACAATGGTAGCCAGCATCACCCGTCTTGTTGAAATTAATACTGCTGACATCAAAAATTGCCAGACCAAACTACAGAGCTTTGAGAGAGACATCCCCAAGCTTATACAAGAAAACGAAGAGCTAAAGGAAAGGATTACTGAGCTGGAGAGGTACAAGAGGCGCTGGAACCTTAAAATACACGGGATCAAAGAAAAGGATAACGAAATGATCCGTGAGGAGGTAATCCACATTCTGTCAGAAATTGCACCGCAGTGGGCAACGACCATGGGCACTATTGTTGATAATGTCCACCGCCTGGGAAAACGTGAAAATGGGAGAAACCGCCAGGTTATTCTTCAGTTTGTCATGAGATACCACTGTGAAGAAATTTGGAGGCTGACCAAAAACTCCAAATTCTGCAGAATAGCCGGGATCCGATTCAAGCAAGATTTCTGTAAAGCCGACAGGGATGCCCGCGCAGCAGCATGGCCACAGATGGAGCAAGCCCGTGCAGCTGGGAAAAACGTCTGGTACAAAGGCCATGTGGGATACATCGATGGTAGAAGAGTCAGTGTCTAAGGGTCTGGTTCACAACTATGGCTGAACAAGCACTTTGACTCTTATGTTCTGTACATGTTGCTAAGCTACTTCAATGTTTACTTTATAGGGAGTCATTTCATAGTCCCCTTTTGAAGTACGCTGTGTTCCTGGCAGCTGTCATTTGGAAATGTTTACATGCTACTTTTATTCAGGTTCCTGAATCTTTTTTTTTGAAGGGTAGATTTATAAGGCAGCTCCTTTTCAGTGCCATTTTGATAATTTGCATTACATATTTTCGATAATTTTATAGATTAGGTTTTTGGATTCTGTCATAACAAGCGTGCAGCTTGGGGGAAAAGGAGGAAGGGAAAGGGGAAAGAAAAGGGAAAAAAGGAAAAGAAGGAGAAGGAAGAAAGAGGAAGAAAAAGGAAAAAAGGGAAGGAAAAAAAGGGGAAAAAAGTTATGAGTTAAAACATATATTTAGCAATTTAATCAGGGGCTTTCTTCAAGTGTACTTGGTCCAAAGTAACAACCTAAACCGTTTATCTACTTGTTATTTTTATTTTATTATTATTTTAATTTTTTCCTTATTCTATTTCATCCTTTATGTCTTTTATTACAACCTTTTCTTTTGCATCACTTAATGCTAGGGGTTTACGAGACTCTATAAAAAGAAAGGCTACATTTCTATTCCTTAAAAATGAAAAAGCACATTGTTATCTTATTCAGGAGACTCACAGCAACAATACAGATGAAAAAATGTGGACAAACCAATGGGGAGAAAAAATATACTATAGTCATGGCACAAATAGATCAGCAGGGGTCGCCATACTCCTAAATAACTTTCCTGGGAAAGTAGTTGCAACCAAAAGAGATGACACAGGACACTGGATTATTTGCGTTTTTGAAATACACAAACAATTCTTGATTCTTGTTAACATTTATGGATTTATTAACCGCAGTCAGAACAAACAATTAATTACAGACGTGACTAACATATTGAAGGAATTATCCCAAATATATATCAATCCTGTTTTTGTGTTGGGTGGCGACTACAATATGGTTATGGATGAATGGCTTGATAGGCAACCTTCAAGATTTCCTAATCATCAGTATAATACCACTTTACTAGACTTCTGTAACACGTTTCAGCTTAGTGACATATGGCGTGCGTTAAATCCAGATACTCAAACCTTTACTTGGTTTAAACCTGATGGCACCATTAAATCGCGATTAGACTACTGGCTTATTTCTGAATTCCAACCTAATATAGACATAAATACCTCAATTTCTGCAGCTCCGCTTACAGATCATTGTATGATCAAGTTAACCATAACTCCCACTAGTGCAGTCAGAAGAAATAAAGGCTACTGGAAATTTAACTCAAATCTTCTAAAACATGACCCTTTCTGTCAGGATGTTAAAAGGACAATTGACAGTATAACTAAAGATTATTGTCAACTTACAGGGAGAAATGGGAATTTCTTAAATTTAAAATCCGTCAGATTTCCATTTCATACAGCAAAGTCATAAGCCGAGCCAATAAACAAAAAGAAATGGATATTGTAAAAGAGATCCATTTAATATGCAACAAACACTCCTTATGTGAAGAGGACAAACAAAAACTGATTTTATTGCACTCTTCCCTAGATAACATCTATATTAATAAAGCCAAAGGAGCGTATATTAGGTCAAGAGCGAAATGGATAGAGGAGGGAGAGAGAAGCTCAGCATACTTCTGTAGGCTTGAGAAAAGAAGACAAGAACGAAATGCCATTAAGTCTCTTATAATTGATGGTAAAGAATGTACTGATTCTGTGAGGATCTCTAAAGAAATATTTAAATTTTACAGTGAATTATACTCCTCCTCTTACTCACATACTAATGCAGAGGGTTTCTTTGAATCCATTTCAGGACGGATACCGAAAATTGATGAATATTTTAGAAAATCATGTGACGCAGAGATCCAAATGGAGGAAGTTGAGAAAGCTTTAAAATCCTTAGCTCTAGACAAATCACCTGGCTCAGACGGCTTGACAGCCAATTTTTACAGGCACTTCTGGATTAACCTAAAAGACTTATTTTTTAATATGTTAAAGGAAATCCGTGCTACATCAGTTTTACCAAATACTATGAAACAAGGAGTCATCACATTAATTCCCAAACCTGGCAAGGACCCAAAATTGATTGATAATCTCAGACCAATTACTTTACTTAATAATGATTACAAAATTTTAACACATATTTATGCCAACAGACTCAAAACTGGCATCACTGATCTTATCTCAGAGACACAATCAGGTTTTATTAAAGGGCGCTCAATACACAACAATATACGCCTTGTACTGGACTTACTTGACTATAGGGACCTAATTGACGAGGGGTTTATTTTATTTTTGGATTTTTTTAAAGCTTTTGATATGATTGAACACAAATTTATGTTTAGGACCTTAGAGCTTTTTGGTTTTGGGGAGCACTTTTTAGACTTTATAAAACTAATTTACACGGATACCAACAGCTCAGTTCTATTACCACATGGTACCTCCCCTAGATTTTCAATAGGCAAAGGAATAAAACAAGGCTGCCCGGTTTCGCCACTGTTGTTCATTGCAGCAGCTGAAATGCTCTCAATTTTTATAAAAAACTCTGACTTTGATAAATTAACAGTATTTGGAAAACAACTAACAATCAGCCAACTGGCTGACGACACAGCCATATTCATGCACAACTCTGATCAAGTCCCTAAAATTCTTAATTATATAGATGTTTTCTCTAAAGCCTCTGGGCTTAAACTGAATCTAGGTAAATGTGAATTATTACCTATTCATGATTGCAGTCTATCAGCCATTCATACCATTCCCGTCAAACAAAATATTTGGGCATGCATATCACTAAAGATGCTGATCAATTAGTCAAGCTCAATATATGGAATTGCTTGGAGAAATCAAAAACTTATCTCAACTCCTGGTCTCAAAGAGATATTTCCATCATAGGAAGAACATTTCTGACAAAAATGGAATGCATCTCCCGATTTATTTATCCAGCCCATTCATTGCCAATGCCCAAAGATGCCGTTAAAGCCATCAATCAAACCATTTTCAATTATATCTGGAAAGGGAAAACACATTATATTAAAAAAGGTACCATGATTCAAGAATATGAGGAAGGTGGTGTTAAAGCTATAGACTTTGAATGCATTTCCTTTTCCTTTTCCTTCTTTCCAAGAAAGACTGAAGATGGCTGCCACCGGATTAAAAAGTGGGCTGATGGGCACCACTAATAAGCCTTCTCTACTTCTCTACTTCCTCTTCGTTTTGTCTTTGTGTGTCTGGACCTGCAACAAGAAGGATTTTCCGACAAACTCAACCAAAGGTGAAGTTAAAAAGTTTTATCTGTATGGATTTGGGCTTGGACATCTCACCCTACACTCTTATGTGGTCTTTAAAAGCCCTGAGCAAAAACTTCCAAATTAAGGCAAACATGGCTGTTAAGCAAAAATCACAATATGGCAGAGGATATACAGTTAAAGTTCTGTTAGTTCTGCTACTTCTGGCAGGAGATATTCACCTTAACCCTGGACCTGCCACTATTAAACAGCAGACCACTGGGTTAGCACAAAACCGAGCTGTACAAAAGCAAAAACAACATTTATTTTTCCAAACTGTTAATCATGCACGAGTTCTTTGGGACACCAAGGCTAAACCAAAGGGGATCCTCGGCGGTCATTTAAACATACGGAGCATAATCCCCAAAAGAGATGAGATTTCGGTGTTGCTGTTGGACTCAAATCTGGACTACCTTTGTCTCTCAGAAAGCTGGCTACACAGTAACATAGACACTAATATGATCGATATTGTGGGCTACCAGTGTTTTAGAAAAGACAGGCAGGTAGGGAGGGGAGGAGGTGTTTTAATTTACATCAAAGAGAAATATAAATGTCAACTGGTTGATTTGAATACTTCACTTGAATGTTTAGCTGTTAATGTATGTCTCTCTCCGGTAATGAATTTCAACATTGCAGTAGTGTACAACCCACCATCACACAACTCTTCCTTTTATAATGAATTAAGTGATCTGGTTAAACAACTTGAGAAGAACAGAGAAACAATAATTCATGGTGACTTTAATATCAACTGGTCTGATAAAAAAGACAAACAAAAACTGAAAAGCCTCATGACTAAATTTAATTACCAGCAAATCATCAAAGGACCCACCAGGATAACCAAACAATCCAGAACACTTATTGACATGGTATTTACTAATAAACCAGAACGAATAACCAGAACCTATAATCTTGTAACTGGTCTCTCAGATCATAACATGGTTCTTGCTGTCAGGAAACTTACTAAAAAGCGACTACAGTATTTTGGGGGAGTCGATATTGACAAATCAAATTTTATTATCCCCAAATCAAAAAATGAGGAGTTTGAACATTACTTAGAGAATCAAAATTGGGAGCAGCTCATGGCAACATGTGAAGTAGATGATTGTTGTAATTTTATAACTGCAACAATCACAAAGTCTATAGAAAAATTTTCAAAGCAAATTAAAAGTAGACAACAGAAGATTAGCCTACCATGGTTAAATAATGAAATAAGAAAACTTATGAAGAGGCGAGACTATGCACTGAAAACATCACTAACCTCCAAACTACAAAATGATCACCTTGTGTACAAAAGTTTAAGAAATAAAGTGGTACATGAGCTGCGAAAATCAAAAATATCTTATTACAATAAACTGATAGATCATGCAAAGGGTAACAACAGTTCCCTATGGAGGCATTTAAATAACTTAACTAATAAAAAAAACGATCAGAAGGGGGTAAAGGAACTTAGAATCAATGGCAAGACCGTCAGTGACAAGGCTACTTTGGCAAATGAATTTAATTCACACTTTGTGGGCTCTGTGGAAGACTTAACAAAAATTTTTGTGCTGCCAAATGTGCTCAACAACACAAATTCAATACTTCCAACAGATACTTTTCACATCGATGAGGTAAATGAGAAGTTAATTGCTGGTATTGTTAAAACACTGTCAAACTCAAAAACTAATGATATCTACAATATGAGCACCTCCTTTCTCAAAATGCACAGCAAAATATTAATCAAACCACTGACTCATCTCATTAATCTCTCCATTAGGTCTAGTACATTTCCATCTGGCTGGAAAAAAGCTGTCGTCATACCAGTTCATAAATCAGGCAGTAAAGACGATATATGCAATTACCGCCCAATCTCTATCTTACCAGTCCTATCTAAGGTTCTTGAAAAAGTTGTAGCTACACAGCTGATAGACTACTTACAAGACAGTCAACTTCTTCATCCACATCAATTTGGTTTTAGACCAGGATACTCAACAGAAACAGCAAATTGTTGCCTTATTGAAAACGTCAAACAGTCCTTGGACAGGGGTAATGTGGTAGGAGCTGTTTTTCTAGATCTCAAAAAGGCTTTCGATACTGTAAACCACAGTTTGCTTTTATCCAAAATGGTATCTTTTAACTTCTCCCCAAATACATTAGAATGGTTTGCATCTTATCTCCAGAATAGAGAACAGTGTGTAAAAGTTCACCAGGATAAATCCTCATTTTTAAACAACCGCATGGGTATCCCACAAGGGTCCATTCTTGGTCCTTTACTTTTCAGCATTTTTATTAATGACTTGCCGTTACACTGCTCAGCTGCAACATGCCAACTTTATGCAGATGATGCAGTTATTTACACAGCTGCCAAGACTCCAGCACAGGCTGCAGATGTACTGTCTACAAGTATGGTTTATGTCCAAGAGTGGCTCCTCAAGAACCATCTATTGCTGAACCTTCAGAAAACAGTCTCAATGTGCTTTTCAATCAAAAAATGTAACCTGCAACATTTTAAAGTTAATATACAGTACATGATCATGACATCAGTTTAGCTACAGAATTCAAATACCTTGGCATTGTACTAGATCCTCAACTCAAATTTAATCTTCATATAAAGAAAATTTCAAAAACAGTAAAAAAAAATCTGAACTGCTTTAAATTAATTAGATATTACATACCTTACGAAGCAGCTGCACTGTATATGCATTCTATGGTTTTTTCTCATATATCATACTGTTTGACAGTCTGGGCTCAAGCAGCCCCTTCCACAATAAGACATATAGGTTCATTATATAATCAAACCCTAAAAATCTTGGACAAAAAGCCCATTAGGTGGCATCACTGTAATGTTTTAAAAAAATACAACCTATTGAGTTTTGAGAACTTCATTGACCTCTGTCTTCTGAAATTAACGTTCAAATGTTTCCATAAATCAGCACCCGAGCCACTTGCTGGTTTCGTCCAAAGACAGGACAGCAGCAGAGCCACCAGGAGTTCTGTTAACAATAACTGTAAAATATTCCACCGCAGAACCACATTTGGACAAACAGCTTTCTCTATAAAGGGCAGTCACATCTGGAACACAATGCCAAATGAAATTAAAATAATAACGGACTTTAAAACATTCACTAAAAATGTTAAAAACTGGCTGAAAAATAAACAAGAATGTACTCATGTATGAATTATTTGTCTGCAAAGTGAGAGTGAATGAAGGGAAGGAATAAATGTGTTTGTTTATAGTGAGTGACGGAGGGAGGAAGGCCTGAAATAGGCAAATGTGAGTTATGTTATATGTGTTAAATGTGAGTCAGGCTGTTATATTTGTGTATTTATAATATTTATGTTAAATGTGAGTCAGGCTGTTATATTTGTGTATTTATAATATTTATAATATTTATAATTGTGTATTTATAATTTTTCTGCATTGATGTATGTGGTTATTGTGTATATTTTTTATCTTGATTCTTTTTTCTAAAGCCCATCTAGGGACAAGAGTTGCAAATTAGCTAATAGCTATACACTCTATGTGCAACACATCAGATTGATTGTCTTTGATTAATTGTCTATGTTTATTGCACTGTCCCTGTCAAATAAACTAATCTACTACTACTACTATTAATGGCACCATCAAAATTAACTGGCTGAGACAATTTATTAAACAACCCAAACATTTCTGGTTTCATATTCCCAATGAAATTTTTGCAAAATTTGGGGGCATTGAATTCCTGCTCAGATGTGACTATGACCCAAAAAAGCTCCCCTATAAACTCTCCTCATTTCATCAACAGGTCTTACTATATTGGAGATTGATTTATAAACATAATTTTAGCCCTCATATGAGCCCTCTGTGGAATTGTAGATATGTACTATATAAACACAAATCAATATTCCTACAAAACTGGCAAAATAAGGGCATTTGGTCTGTACTACACTTATTAGACAGCACAGGGAGCATTTTAACTTTTGAGAATTTCTGTGCTAAATATAACATAAATGATAAACGAGAATATAACCAAGTAATGGAGGCAATACCTCAGACAGTTATACTAATGGCCTCAACTTTAAATAGATTTGGCTCTTGCCCAAACCTCCCTTTGCTTTTGGTGAATGGTTTCCGCCTAGATGACTCAAAATTAAACAATTTAACGATTAGGAAAATATTTAATAAAGAAATCTTCCCAGCAACAGTTTCTAGAGCTGCTATTCTTAATTTTTTCTCCAAAAAAGAAGCTCAAATTCTAAGATCTAAATTCTTTAAATTTCCTATTTCACCAAAAGCAAAAGAGATCCACTATAAAGTTTTAAATGGGATTTATCCTTCTGCTGAGTTTCTAAGTAAACGCTTTGGCTTTGAGAACAATAACTGTTCCTTTTGTAATGAACATATAGAAAGTACAGATCACATTTTCTTTTACTGTATTGTAGCGAACTCAATATGAGCACCCTACTTGGCTTGCCAAGTGGGTTGACCCTATTGGCGACACAGGTAGGGTGCGGGACTCCGGAGCGGGAGGCGTGAGTTCGAATCTCCCGGTGGGACGTCGCCATGTCGAGCAGCACGTTACATTGGTGTCAGGAGTGGGATCTCCTGTCCAAAGCAGTAATGGGGCGCTGACATCGGGACGATGTCGAGAACCAGAGGGGAGTAGTGTAGCGAACTCAATATGAGCACCCTACTTGGCTTGCCAAGTGGGTTGACCCTATTGGCGACACAGGTAGGGTGCGGGACTCCGGAGCGGGAGGCGTGAGTTCAAATCTCCCGGTGGGACGTCGCCATGTCGAGCAGCACGTTACAGTATGTACACTAATGCGTTTTGGGATGATTTTCATCACTGGTTATCTAAACATGTACCAACCCCTGTTTTTAACTGTCAGAATATTTTGTATGGCTTTATTATTAAGAACTCATTGCATGATATGTCTATTAACACCCTCGTAATCTTGGGAAAATTTTATGTACACAAAAATAGATTTTTAAAATGCAAGCCAAATTTTAATGTATTTCATAAAGAACTCTGCCTTTTTTTCTCATCACTGAAACACATGAAGAAGCGGAATGCTGTGAAACTCCACTGTTTGGTCGATGATCGGAAACTCATGGAAAACCCCTAGAACTCTGGACACTCTGGACTGAAAAGAACCCCCCGTTTCTCTTTTTGTCTACTTTTATTATGCTTTTAGTTACTTTATCTTATTATTATTTACTATTCTTACTACTTTATTTTATCCTTCTTACCTCTTGTAAGACTGTTGACTGAACTACACAATTTAGATAAAAAAATTGTTAATTGCCATGTTTATCACCATCTACGTCAAAACTCTGTACTTTCACCTTGTTCTTAATAAAGTTTTGAAAAAAAAAAAAAAGCTGTCGGAGGGGAGGTCTGTCGTGCCGAGTTCTGCTCTCTTGCCGAAAATTGCATCCCATCGTCGCAGACACGCGGAAATGGCTGGGACTGGCGCGCGACCGTGTGCGACAACGCGCATCTAAGGGAGTGACGCTGTAATACCACCAAGTCTAAAATATAACCCGACAGCCAGGCTTATAAATGGGCTTTAAATTATGTTTATTCTCCAGACGTTTTAGTGTTTCAAAGGGAGTTAGAAATCACAGTGATCCAAGTCTACATGATAACAGAATAAAATGACTGTGATATCCTACCGTGTAGCAATGATCACACTTGAGTTATTTCTTTGGCTAACTCTGCCGTTTATTCTGCAACACACATATAAGACTGAACATGGATTCTGCGCGGGGTTTTCACACTCTTGTTCTAATGTGTCCCCTTAATAGTAGTGCTGAACAATACAGGTAGTTCCCCCTAGAGGCATGTGCCAGTAATGTTTTAAATTAGACTTGCAGTCTACCACATCCCTCCCCTCTAGATTAAACTACTTTTAATTACACTAGCCAATCATGCTAGACATCCTGGAACTCCCATTTAACCCTAAACAATCACAGTTACTTTTAACTTCTTAAACACATGTGCCATACACATAATTTCTTTCTCTTTTTTTTTTTTTTTTTTACATGTATAACACACATAACAGTCTAACTGGGGATTTGGTTTGACTACCGCATCCCAGTGAGGTTCCAGGACGCATTCTTGTCCTGTGGCTGGGGAACTCACTACTGACTAAGTATAGTCCTTCAAGTAGTCTGGAGCTTTCCTAGCTCGCTGAGATCTTCTCACGGCGGGTGAGCCAACTGCAGGTGAAGACTCAGACTGCTCCACTGTTTCGGCTGCTGCAGTGCTGCCCGTAGAATCTGCAGAGACGGTTACCTCAGGTTTCACCTGAAGTGGTGGTTCGTTGATGCTCTCCTCAGGATGGGTGTCAGACAACACCTCTGGTGCCATCGGCAGGGGAATGGAGCTCCTACCACGAACTTGGTCGATGTGTCGCCTCACCACTTGTCCATGACCTAATGTCACCTTGAATGACACAGGGCCTGTCTTTTCTGTTATTTCTCCTGGTACCCAGGCTGGTCCTGAGCCAAAGTTGCGGGTGTAGACCACGTCTCCTTCTCTCAGTATTCTCTCTCTAGCATGCATGTCATGATAACCTTTTTGTTTCTCTTGTTTATCATGCACTTTGTTTCTGAAGTCTGGATGTATTAAGTCAAATGTTGACCTCAACTTCCTTCCACACAACAGCTCAGCTGGTGACTTGCCAGTTGTAGATTGGGGTGTTATTCGATAGCTGAACAGAGCTCTCGACATTCGGGTTTCAATAGAGTCTCCTGTCATCTTTTTCATGAGTGACTTGAATGTCTGCACGGCCCTCTCGGCTAAGCCGTTAGAAGAAGGATGGTATGGCGCAGTCGTGATGTGACGTATGCCATTCTTTTCAGAAAACTCTTGGAACTGTTCACTCGTAAAACATGTACCGTTATCTGATACTATGATTTCAGGTAGCCCATGTTGGCTGAAACTCTTTCTAAGACATTCAATGGTAACAGTAGAAGTAGAGCTACTCACAGAATATGCATCGATCCACTTTGAGTATGCGTCAACTATGATCAGGAACATTCTTCCCATCCATGGACCTGCGTAGTCAATGTGAATTCTTCTCCATGGTTTATCTGGAACTTCCCAGGGATGTAGTGGGGCTGCTGGAGGACTGTTCCTGTTCTCCTGGCATGCCGCACATGACTTCACAAGCGCCTCCACCTCTGCATCCATGTTGGGCCACCACCTGTAACTCCTCGCCAACGCTTTCATGCGAGTGATGCCAGGGTGTGCTTGGTGTAGTTGTTGCAGTAAGGCATTCCTACCAGGTGGTGGAACAACCACGCGTCCTCCCCACAGGATACAACCTTCCTGGGTGCTGAGCTCATCCTGTCGTCGGGCATAGGGAATGAACTCAGGACTGTTCATCTTCGGCCATCCTCGCAAGATGTATTCTCGCACTCTTGCTAGAACAGGGTCTTTGTCTGTCCACTTCTTTATTTGTTGTGCGCTCACCAGGGGCACGCCGATATCTTCAAACAATAGCACTCTCTCCTCCTCCTCAGGCGTGCTGTCTCTTCCTCCATCCAAGGGTAGCCTACTCATCGCGTCAGCATTCGTATGGTCCCGTCCGGCTTTGTAAACGATGGTGTACTCATACGCTGCTAATGTAACGGCCCATCTCTGAATTCTCTGAGATGTCATCTGGGGTATGGCTCTCATTTCACTGAACAGTGAAATTAGTGGCTTGTGGTCAGTCACTATAGCGAACTGTCTCCCGTACAGGTATTTGTGGAATTTTTTTACACCAAATACTACTGCAAGGCCCTCCTTGTCTAGCTGGGAGTAGTTTTTCTCAGCTGCACTAAGAGTTCTTGAGACGAACCCTATGGGTCTCTCTGAGCCATCCTCCATACGATGAGAGAGTACAGCACCCACACCGTAGGGTGATGCGTCACACGCCAGGATGAGTGGTTTGTTTGAATCATAGTGCACTAACACACTACAGGACTGAAGTAGCGCTTTGGACTCTTCAAACGCCTTCTGCTGCTTGACCCCCCATGACCATTTTTCTTCCTTCTTAAGTAAGGTATGTAGTGGTGCCAGCAGCGTGGAGAGCTTTGGGAGGAACCTATGGTAATAGTTCAACAAGCCCAGGTAGGCTTTTAACTCAGTAACATTTTGTGGCTCAGGCGCCTCCGCAATGGCTTCCACTTTGTCTGTTAGAGGGTGTAGACCACTGGTGTTGATCTTGTGGCCTAGGAACACCACCTCTTTTCCCATGAACTCACACTTGCTTCTTTTCAACCTCAGACCGCTTTTCTCCAACCGCTGAAGCACTTCCTCCAGCGTTTTCAGATGTTCTTGTTCATTTGGTCCTGTACAAAGGATGTCATCCAAATAAATGGCAACATTCGGAATTCCACCTAGGATGCCCTCCATAGTTCTCTGGAATATAGCAGGACTGGAAGCTACTCCAAATGGTAAGCGTGTGTAGGTATATAAGCCTTTGTGTGTATTGATGGTTACATACTTTCTTGATTCTTCTTCCAGGACTACTTGTTGGTAGGCGTGACTCATGTCTAATTTCGTGAAGTGTCGGCCGCCGTTCAGCTGTGCGAAGAGGTCCTCCACTTTAGGAATTGGATACTGATCCACCCGTGATGCTCGATTGACAGTGAGTTTGTAATCTCCACATATTCTAATGGAGCCATCCGGCTTTCTCACTGGGACTATGGGCGCCGCCCATTCTGCAACCTGCACTGGCTCAATGATCTTGTCATCCAGCAGCCTCTGTAGCTCGCTTTCAACCAGTGGCTTGACTGCATAGGGTACCGGTCGGGGTTTGCAGAATCGTGGTTGGGCCTCCTTGTCCACATTAATCTTTGCAGTGACACCTTTTTGCTGTCCTAAGCCTTCTTTGAACACCTCAGCGTGTCTTTCGAGGATCTCCTCCAGCTGCAATTTGGGCTGAGATTCCACTTTATTCACCAACTGATCCATCATGGCCAGTTCTTGTAGCCAACTTCGCCCTAGTAGATTTGGTCCTTCGCTCCCAACTACTACTACAGGTAAGTCCTTTTCTTTGTTTTCGTGCTGCACCTTCACTTGTGCCATGCCTAGCACGTCTAGCTTCTCTCCTGTGTATGTTTTTAATTTTAATGAACAGGGATTTAATTCTGCTGTGTCTGTTTTCTTCCACAGTTGTGTATATTGCTGTTTACTTAATATGGTTACTCCACAGCCTGTATCAACTTCAAATGTTACTTTCATTCCATTAACATTCATGGTACGCGTGATGGGCGCTACCTTGGTCAGCTCCTCTGACGTGTTGTAAATTGTGTGAAAATCCATGTCTTCTGTATCACTTTCTCCCTCCCCTCTCAGTTGATTCGCTCGCTGTTCCTTTCCTGGGCCCTTGTTTTCATACTTTTGCCCATTAACTGTCGCTTTCAGCACCTGTGCGCTGTCCACCTTTATTCTACATGCTTTCTTAATGTGCCCTCGCTTGCCACAATTATGACACAGCTCAGTGGCAAATTTGCACTCGGCGGCATTGTGCTGGCCTTTGCAGCGATAACAACTGGGGAATTTGTGCTGAGCCCTGTCAGTCAACTCTTTGTGGACACCTACTTGGGTCTTAGGCACACGAACATGCGTTGCTGTGTCCTCTGTTAGCTTCCCTTGCATCTCTCTCACATCTTTAGATGCTGTTTCCATCGCTTGGCATAATTCCAAAGCCTTCACAAAAGTGAGTTTTGTTTCAGATAAAAGTCGCCGTTGCATTCGGTCATCATTCACTCCACACACAAGTCTGTCTCTTAACATTTCTTCCAATGAGTCTTTGTAATCACAGTGCAGTGTTAATTTCCTCAATTCTGCCACATACTCTGCTATGGACTCAGTGTTCCTCCTTATGCGTGAATTAAATTTGAATCGTTGCACGATTTCACTCGGTTTGGGGCTGAAGTGCTTCTGAAGCTCAGCAGTAAGCTGGTCGTATGTTTTATCTTTCGGTAATGCAGGGCTTATTAAATTTCTCAACAAGCTGTAAGTAGTTGCACCAACTCCACTCAACAGTACAGCCTTCCTTTTGTCTGGCTCCTCAATGTCATTAGCTTGGAAGAAAAAGTCCAACATTTCACTATATTCTTCCCATGACTGAGTCGAGTTATCAAAAGGGGTTACCGTTCCGATTACAGCCGCCATTGCTCGTCGTGGTGGGGAAACCTCGTTTTTCCTCCTCTGAACTTGCACTCGAACTACTGGAGTCACTTGAGTTCGCCACACTTGCAATGTTCTCTGTTTCTCGCCGCTAATTTTTTTTTTTTAATCCTCGTCGCCAATTGTGTGATATCCTACCGTGTAGCAATGATCACACTTGAGTTATTTCTTTGGCTAACTCTGCCGTTTATTCTGCAACACACATATAAGACTGAACATGGATTCTGCGCGGGGTTTTCACACTCTTGTTCTAATGTGTCCCCTTAATAGTAGTGCTGAACAATACAGGTAGTTCCCCCTAGAGGCATGTGCCAGTAATGTTTTAAATTAGACTTGCAGTCTACCACAATGACTATCCTGATTTTTTTTTTTTTCCAGATTCTTTGAGACTCTTGGATTCTTTAGTACATCCACATGTTTCAGGTTTGAGGGTCAGTTTATTATGAATGTGTCAAGCTAGTGCAAACTTGTTTTTGAGCATAATTTATTTACATATTATTATTACATACGCACTATTTGTTGATCATTTATTTTCAGTTAATGTTGTAATGATGCTCTAGTTACAGTTTTGATGATGACGGAAATTGTTTTTCATGTATTGTTCATTGCTGAGTCAGCTTTCCAATAAAATGTGTTAATTCCAGCTGGTGTCTGAGTGTGGATTTATTCAGCTAGATGAACTTCTTTGTAAGGGGGATTTGTCTTGGTGTGTGTGTGTGTGTGTGTGTGTGTGTGTGTGTGTGTGTGTGTGTGTGTGTGTGTGTGTGTTGGATGAGACTTTAAATTTATTATCTTATTTTTCTCATTATCAGCCACTTAGGTTTGTAAAAATTCTGGCATATTATTATTACCTGTCAGTTTAATTTTCATGTAAGATGTCCAATAGCTTCACTTTTAATCATGAACCTACAAGATACAATATGCATGCATGCATGCATTTATTTATGTATTGTAGCGAACTCAATATGAGCACCCTACTTGGCTTGCCAAGTGGGTTGACCCTATTGGCGACACAGGTAGGGTGCGGGACTCCGGAGCGGGAGGCGTGAGTTCGAACCTCCCGGTGGGACGTCGCCATGTCGAGCTACACGTTACGACGTTGTAACGTCGGGGCCATTTTAAGGGGAGCAGGGATTTCCCAGCATGCTTTGCCAGTTTGAAACGTTACTGTATGTGTGTTAAATGTTATTTCTGAGTTATACTGCTGTGTCATTATAACTGCATTATAATGACCCAGCAGTGCTTAGCAGGATTAGGGCAAGATGTATCATGTGTGTGTAACCATGATTCAAACAGGGGTCTGGGAGAATGACCTCCACTCCACTCTGTGCACAGAAGCAGGTTGGGGGTTGGGGTGTGTGAAAAATAAATCAGGTTGATCACAGCCATCTGCTCCATTGTCTTTGTGTGAACCCTGCAAACGTCACACTGGTGTCAGAAGTGGGACATGGAGCAAGATGAGGATCCAGGCGGAGGTACAGCGGCCGGAGCGGTTCATCGCTCAGCCGGGAACGGAGTATAGAGCTGAGACGCCGGCCCCTGGAGAGCTTCGCTGCGATGGACGGAGCAGAGCAAACCAGCCCCGTTTCCCGCCCTTTTCAGGGCAGGACGGGCTGGCGATTCCAGAGCAATTAGGAGCGGCAATCGACCGGGAGATGACGGTCCCATCCATCCAGCAGCGAGCCAAGATTCCCCGCTACAACGGCGAGAACCTGTCGGATGACCGCCTGGCCCAGGTCGAGTTGGCTGCCGCGCTGATCATCGGAGGAAACCACCGTGCTGAGAGCGAGTGGAGGAGGAGCTACGGCAGATCACAGCAGCGCGTGCACGAAGGAAACAGCCATGGGGACGCGAGGAAGGACGGCTTCCGCTGCACAGAGCCAGGGTACATGGCATGGTACTGCCCCGCACACAGCGCACGACAAACTGGCCCCTCGCCGACGCTAAATTAGAGCGAGGTGGCATGGACGGGGAAAAAGCCGCCTCCTGCAGATGCTTCCCCCGGCAGATGACGTCACAGAGGCGCAGGAGCGACGCAGCGGAGCGAGCAGGACGAAGATGCGGCCATTTTTCCAGGCGCGGCAAGGGCTGGACGCATGGACGCGGGCCAGCGGCCGCCTGGGAGAACTGGCAGCGGTGGGAGTCGGCCGGAGCGGGCCTGGGACTCCCGCTGCCAGGGAAGGGACTGTGTGTGGTCCTACAGAGGCTGTCAGATGTGTCCATCCGCCCGCTGATGGCCAAACCGGGACCCTACCCCAACCAGATTCTCCGACCGAGACTCAGATGGCCCGTGCATGCCGCTTTGGCACCGGGCTGACTCGCATTGGATTTCTGAAAGTGGACTTTGAATTTTCTGGGGACAGAAACCAGTCCAGGGGGGGACAGTGTAACGTCGGGGCCATTTTAAGGGGAGCAGGGATTTCCCAGCATGCTTTGCCAGTTTGAAACGTTACTGTATGTGTGTTAAATGTTATTTCTGAGTTATACTGCTGTGTCATTATAACTGCATTATAATGACCCAGCAGTGCTTAGCAGGATTAGGGCAAGATGTATCATGTGTGTGTAACCATGATTCAAACAGGGGTCTGGGAGAATGACCTCCACTCCACTCTGTGCACAGAAGCAGGTTGGGGGTTGGGGTGTGTGAAAAATAAATCAGGTTGATCACAGCCATCTGCTCCATTGTCTTTGTGTGAACCCTGCAAACGTCACAGTATTAATTGAACTGATGACATTTTTGACATTTGGCAGATGTAGCAGAACAGAGACTGTGTGCAGCTGTACACAGACAGGAGAACTTTTATAAAGACTTAACACACAAACATGAGACATCTGATATTTAATAAGCACTATAAAGTAAAAAGGTTGGAATTATAATCAAAACTTACAATAGGTCAACCACAGTGTGATCTGACAAAATAAAAGTCAGCCTTCAGATAACTGCTAAAAAAAAAAAAATCTGAGACAGTATTCAGTATCGTACTTCCAGACATGTACTTTTAGAGGAAGTAAAGTCAAACATGCCAAGGAAAGAACCCCCCCCCCCCACACACACACACACACAAAAACCTGAATTTGCCCTGGTGTAAAATTCTGTTGCAATCAGAATGAAATTATGATGACTGAAGCTAATAAATGTAGTAAATGTCTTCAATCATACTCTGTACATTTCCTGACAACTACTCCTGCTGGAAAATGCCTCCATCCTAAAAGTCACCTTCTGTTGGTCCAGTCATCAAACATTTTTTGCAGGAGAGTCAGGGCAGGACTGTGGAGATGACCCACCTTTGGGGCAGATGTATTTTCCTGCGTTTTCCCCCCCCAAAATTGCATATATTTTCGTCTCCACAGTGTAAAGACTGAAATGCATTTAATTTCTCCATTTATTAGTATCATTCCTCTAACTGTAAGAAATATTTTATGCTTGGACAAGATTTGCATTGATTTTAACACACACCTTATGGTGCTGCCTAGACACATCATCAGTGATGTAACTTGAGGTCATCGGGTGTTTCGGATCATTATACATCATACACCCTCTCACAGGCGACCCAGCCAGGGTTGATCAAACCCCGACTTGTGTCTAGGTGGCTCGAGACGTCCACGGATCACTCCTTCTGATCCACAGCCATCGTGATGCTCTTTCAGCAGCATCAGTGATGTTCTTGATGGTTTTCTTGTTGAGTCTCCCTCTGATCCCCAACTGCTTGAGGGCCCTGCAGAGTGACTGACCGGCAAAACCTTGACAGCCAAGCTCTATGGGGTAGAGCCAGGTCTTCCATCCCCTACTACGGCAATCACCAACAAGCTCCTCATACTTGGTCCTCTTCCTTTCAAAGACCTCTTCCATCCGGTCTTCCCAGGGCAAATTCAGTTCCAACAAGATCACCTGCTTGGAAGATTCTGACACAAGAACCATATCTGGTCTAAGTGTGGTCATTATGATGTTGTCAGGGAATCTCAACTGTCTTCTCAGGTCAACCTTCAGTTGCCAGTCTCGTGCAGTTGCCAGAAGCCCCCCCCCCCCCCAATGGGTTTGTGCAATGCTGTAGCTTCTCACCAGCTTTGATGAAGGGTATGGCATGTTTTGCTGGGTGTTGCTGCCTGCTGAAAGAGATCCTGCACTGATTGACTCTGCTACAGCCTTCAGTACCTGGTCATGCCTCCACCAATAGCACCCCTCACTGAGGGCTCTCGGGCAGCTACTTAAAATGTGTTCCAGGGAACCTCTTTGCTGGCATAGAGAGCATGAAGAGGCTTCTATCAGGCCCCAAGAGAAGAGGTTGGCTGGGCTTGGAAGAACATCGTACACC
This sequence comes from Pholidichthys leucotaenia, assembly GCA_020510985.1. Lineage (NCBI taxonomy): Eukaryota > Metazoa > Chordata > Actinopteri > Cichliformes > Pholidichthyidae > Pholidichthys > Pholidichthys leucotaenia. The sequence goes on along the minus strand of CM035839.1, from coordinate 328,518,253 downwards.
GACTCAATCAAGAATTTGATCCGGAGTGGCTCCGCTCTCCAGAGCTCTGACCAGGAGACTTTACGTTCCATTGCTTCCTCCTACCTGGTCTATGCCCCCTGCTGGCGCATTCTAACTATCCTGCTGGTTTGTGTTTCCTCCACTCCCACTCTGATTTCATCCTGAACCAACTGACGTCTTTCCTTTCCCTGGACCTTGCTGTACTGAGGTCTTGGGTTGCTCCCAAGGCCTGCCCGCCCTGCTGCAACTGTCCCCACCAACTCTTTGAACTTCAGCCGTGCATCAGCCTGTTCAACAACTTCATGGGCTTTAAATTTCCTTCCCGTCTTCACCTGAATACCAGCCAATGAGACTTTGATGTCACTAGAGTCTCTGTACAGCATCACTTCTCTTGCCTGGGAAACTATGAATTCCTCTGACAGACTACTGAATGGGAGTTGAAGCTTGTTGTTTCTCCCATATAAGGCAATGCTGCTGAGGCTGCAAGGCAGGCCCAGCCACCTACGCAAGAAGTGGCATTGTAGCTAGCTTATTTCTGCGTTGGACTGATAGTGCTACATGTGTTATCTTCACAGTGTGCTGCTAAAATGGAACAAACTGTTAAAATCCTTTCACTTCTGGTTTTCCATAATTTTTTTGGTGTCAGTATTCCAAAGTGTAGGTGTAGCTTTAAATAGGCTTGTGTGTTTTATGTCCTCTGTCTCCCTTCATATCCATCACTACCCTTTGTCAATGTCATGTGTCTTTGTTATGCACTTTCCTTCAGAATTTCAAATAATACAAAAATAAATCCATATCAATTCTTCTGTCACACTCACAATTCTTTTTACATTAATTCAAGTGGTTAGGCCACACTAAACATGTAGTATTATAGCTATAAAGTCTCCTAGCGGCCCAAAGACCAAGACTATGCCTGCCTATATGTGCCATAAAATGTGATTAAGATCACTTCCATATTGCTAGAGACCAAAGCCTTCAGAGCTTTTGTTTAAAGGTTCTGTATTGTAGCCTGCTGACAACCATTTGCTTTGCAGTTGACTTGACCTCCTATTATTATTGTAATACCTAAAAGACAGCAGTCATGCACTTCTTATTCCATTTAGCCATACTTATTTTTGCAGAATAAAATACAAAAAGTAAAAAATAGTCAATGTGCATAATTAATTTATCAAAAAAGGTTAATTTCTAATAAATATATAATTTATTACAAATATAATATGCCTTTCTATATGTTTAATGACTTTCTTCTGATGACAAAATAGGAAAATTTATAGCCTATTTATAAACTGACTTTCCATCCATCCATCCATCCATCTTCTACCGCTTTTCCGGAAGTCCGGGTCGCGGAGGCAGCAGTTCAAGCAGAGAAGCCCAGACTTCCCTCTCCCCAGCCACCAGCTCCAGCTCTTCAGAGAGGATACCAAGGCGTTCCCAGACCAGCTGGGAGACATAGTCTCTCCTGCGAGTCCTGGGTCTGCCCCGGGGTCTTCTCCCAGTGGGACGTACCTGAAACACCTCAAGTGGGAGGCGTCCATGAGGCATCCTAATCAGATGCCCATACCACCTCAACTGACTCCTTTCAATGTGGAGGAGCAGCGGTTCTACTCTGAGCCTCTCCCGGCTGACTGAGCTCCTCATCCTATCTCTGAGGGTGAGTCCAGCAATCCTACGGAAAAAGCTCATTTCAGCCGCTTGTATCCGAACTGACTTTCCCTTAATTGAAATGCTACATCATTTGACAGGATTAATTTGCAGTTGCCAGAAACTGTACCCACTGCTATCTTCACAGTGGAAAGACTGAAATGCATGAAATTTGCTACAGTTAACAGTTTTCTTGCCCCGACTCTTCTGCAAAAACTGTTTTATGTTTGGAACAAGAGAAGGTGACCTTTGGGATGGAGGCATTTTCCAGCAGGATTAATTTACAGTTGCCAGAAACTGTACCCACTGCTATCTTCACAGTGGAAAGACTGAAATGCATGAAATTTGCTACAGTTAACAGTTTTCTTGCCCCGACTCTTCTGCAAAAACTGTTTTATGTTTGGAACAAGAGAAGGTGACCTTTGGGATGGAGGCATTTTCCAGCAGGATTAATTTACAGTTGCCAGAAATGGTACCCACTGCTATCTTCACAGTGGAAAGACTGAAATGCATTAAATTTGCTACAGTTAACAGTATTCTTGCCCTGACTCTCCTGCAAAAAATGTTTTATGTTTGGACCAAGAGAAGGTGACCTCTGGGATGGAGACATTTTCTGGCAGGATTCATTTGCAGTTGCCAGAAATGGTACCCACTATCTTCACAATGGAAAGACTGAAATGCACGGAATTTGCTACAGTTAAGAGTATTCTTGCTCTGAGTCTCGTGCAAAAAATATTTTATGTTTGGACCTGCAGAAGGTGACCTTTGGGATGGAGGCATTTTCCAGCAGGAGTAGTTGCCAGGAAATGCACAGAGTATGACTGAAGAAATTTACTACATTTATTTCCCTCATGGATCATCAGCTTATTGTGGTGGGGAGTTTTCATGCCCTAGTGATCCCAGGAACTATGTTGTCCATGGCAGTTTGCCTTTGGTAGGGTCACCCAAGACAAACTGGTCCTGAGTGAAGGGCCAGACTAAGAACGATCCAACAGACTCTTGTGATAAATATTAGAACAAGGACTCAGTGTACTCCGCCTGGTATGGGGTTTCCGGGGCCCCACCCTGGAGTTGGAGGTACTGATTCTCATCCCAGCTACTTCACACTCAGTGGCAAACTGTCCCAGTAAGAACTATAGGTCATTGTTGGATGAAGCAAGCAAGACAACATCATCTGCAAACAACAGAGATGAGATCCTGTGGTCACCAAGCATGACACCCTCCATTCCCTGGCTGCGCCTAGAAATCCTGTCCATAAAAATTATAAACAGGATCGGTGACAAAGGGCAACCCTGGCAGAGTCCAACTGTCACTGGGAATGAGTCCGATCGAGTGTGTGCAATACAAACCAAACTCTCACAAGGGTTGTACAGAGATGGAATAGCTTGTAACAACAAGCCTGATACCCCATACTCCTGAAGCACCCCCCACAAAAAAACACAAGGGACACAGTCAAATGCCTTCTCCAAGTCCACAAAACACATGTAAACTGGTTGGGCAAACTCCCATGAACCCTAGAGCATTCTCAAGAGGGTAAAGAGCTTGTCCGATGTGCCACGACCAGGACGAAAACCACATTGCTCCTCCTGAATCCGAGGTTCGACCAACGACCAGACTCTCCTCTCCAGTACCTTGGCATAGACTTTCCCAGGGAGGCTGAGGAGTGTGATCCTTCTAAAGTTAGAGCACACCCTCCGGTCCCCTTTTTTGAAGAGAGGCCACCCCGGTTTGCCGCCCCCGACCTTCACGCAATGTTGCAGAGGCATGTCAACCATGACAGCCCTACAACATTCAGGGCCTTGAGGTACTCAGGGCAAATCTCGTCTACCCCCAGGGCCCAGCCACCAAAGAGATTTTTAACCATCTTGGCGACCTCAGCCCCTGTAATAAGTGAGTCATCCCCCTCGTCCACAAGCCCTACTTCATCTATGGAAGGCGCGTCAGTGTGATTGAGGAGATCCTCAAAGTATTCCTTCCACCACCCGACGATACCCCCAGTCAAAGTCAACAGCGCCCCATCCGCACCATACATAGTGTGGACAGGGAGCCACCGGACAGTTTGCCAGAATTTCTTCGAGGCTGACCGAAAGTCTTGGTCCATGGCCTCACCAAACTCCTCCCATACCCGAGTTTGTGCTTCAGCAACCACCCGGGTTGCTTCGCCTGCCGGTACACCTCATCTGCTTCGGGAGTCCCACAAACCAACCAAGCATGATAGGACATCTTCTTCAGCTTAATGGCCCCTCTCACCACTGGTGTCCACCACTTGCTTTGGGGGTTGCCACAATATGCCCCGACGACCTTGCGGCCACAGCTCGGGGCCACTGCTTCAACAATGGACTTAGAGAACATGGCCCATTCAGACTCCATGTCTCTAGACTCCCTCGGAATGTGGTTGAAGTTTTTGCGGAGGTGTGAGTTGAAGACCTCCCAGACAGGTGCCTCAGCCAGACTTTCCCAGCACACCCTCACCATATGTTTGGGTCTACCAGGTCTGAATGGCATCCTCCCCTGCCATCAGATCCAACTCACCACCAGGTGGTGATCAGTTGATAGCTCTGCACCTCTCTTTACCCGAGTGTCCAAGACATACGGTCGCAGGTCTGATGACATGATAACAAAATCGATCATCGGCCTGCGACCTAGGGTTTCTTGGTGCCAAGTGCACATATAGACACCTTTTTGCTTGAACATGGTGTTCGTTATGGACAAACTGTGGTTAGCACAGAAGTCCAATAACTGAACGCCACTTGGGTTCAGATCGGGCAGGCCTTTCCTCCAAATCACACCCCTCCAGGTTTCACTGTCGTTGTCCACATAGACATTGAAGTCCCCCAGTAGGACAATGGAGTCTCCAAGAGGAGCACTCTCCAGCACCCCATTCAGAGACTCCCAAATGGGTTGGTACTTTGAACCATCATTTGGTGCATAGGCACAAATGATGGTCAGGACCCGTTTCCCAACCCGATGGCGCAGGGAAACAACCCTTTCATCCACCATGGAAAACTCCAATATAGAGGCAGCAAGGTGGGGGAATACAAGAATATCCACCTCTGCTCATCGCCTCTCGCTCGGGGCAACTCCAGAGTAGGCCAAGCTCCAGCCCCTCTCCATTAGACTTGTTCTGGAACCAGAGCTGTGTGTTGAGGTGAGGCCAACTATATCTAGCCGGTATCTCTCAACCTCATGCACCAGCTTAGGCTCCTTCTCCACCAATTAGGTGACATTCCACGTCCCAAAAGCCAGTTTAGGAAGCCTGGGATCAGACCGCCAAGGTCTACGCCTTTAAGCGCCACCTGATCCACATAGCACCGGACCCCCATAATCCCTACTGCAGATTGTGAGCCCACTGGAGGGCAGACCCACGTAACTCCTTCGGACTGAGCCCGACCAGGTCCCATGGGTGGAAATCTGGCCACCAGACACTAGCCATCGAGCCCCTCCCCCAGGCCTGGCTCCAGGGTGGGGCCCCGGTAACCCCATACCAGGTGGGGTACACTGAATCCTTGTTCTAACATTTATCATGAGAGTCTGTTGGATCGCTCTTCGTCTGGCCCTTCACTCAGGACCAGTTTGTCTTGGGTGACTCTACCAAAGGCAAATTGCCACGGACAACATAGTTCCTGGGATCACTAGGGCATGAAAAACCCCCACCACAATAAGGTGACGATCCATGAGGGAAATAAATGTAGTGAATTTCTTCAATCACACTCTATGCATTTGCTGGCAACTACTCCTGCCGGAAAATGCCTCCATCCCAAAGGTCACCTTCTGCAGGTCCAAACATAAAGCATTTTTTGCAGGAGAGTCAGGGCAAGAATACTGTTAACTGTAACAAATTTCATGCATTTCAGTCTTTCCACTGTGAAGATAGCAGTGGGTACCGTTTCTGGCAACTGCAAATTAATCCTGCCGGAAAATGCCTCCATCCCAAAGGTCACCTTCTGCTGGTCCAAACATAAAATATTTTTTGAAGGAGACTCAGAGCAAGAATACTCTTCACTGTAGCAAATTTCATGCATTTCAGTCTTTCCACTGTGAAGATAGCAGTGGGTACCATTTCTGGCAACTGCAAATTAATCCTGCCGGAAAATGCCTCCATCCCAAAGGTCACCTTCTGTTGGTCCAAATATAAAGCATTTTTTGCAGGAGAGTCAGGGCAAGAATACTGTTAACTGTAGCAAATTTCATGCATTTCAGTCTTTCCACTGTGAAGATAGCAGTGGGTACCTTTTCTGGCAACTGCAAATTAATCCTGCCGGAAAATACCTCCATCCCAAAGGTCACCTTCTGCTGGTCCAAACATAAAATATTTTTTGAAGGAGACTCGGAGCAAGAATACTCTTCACTGTAGCAAATTTCATGCATTTCAGTCTTTCCACTGTGAAGATAGCAGTGGGTGTGGCTTATATTAATCATATATTCCATACCTACATATGTATAGACATATTAGAATGTTTAGTGATTACATATGTGGAATGACCTCACGCCTCAGAACAGGACAGGAGGTCTCAACCGCCGACGAGGATCAAAGAACAGACGGAGTCGCAGCGGTGGAGACCGGATCAAACTTCCTGACCACCCAGGGTCAGGTGGAGGAGATGGAGGACAATGGAGGGGGATTATGTTAATGCGGGATGTCAGCTTTGATATGCAATGTCTTTTGTTGAGTGTGGGTATAAGTATGAAGGTCTGACTGCGCTCGACCTCTCATTCTGTTTCTGCATCTAGATGAGACATGTTAGGGAGGAGAAGCTGATAATAAATCTTGATTTATAAAATCACATCGCTTCTCTCATTTCAAGCTCCCTACACTGGTGACCAGACGTGAGGATGGAACAGAGACGTTCTCCCGCGACAAACTCATCGGAGGCGACCCAGGCAAGCGCCGTCGCCCATGCAGACAGGGGAACGGATGGAAGACGTTCCCCCACGACAGAATCCGCAGAGGGGGCTCAACCAAGCACCTTCCCCAGCTCCGCCATGAGGACAGAAGAAAGGCATTCTCACCCGGCGGACACATCAGAGACGGCCCACACAAGCGCCGTCACCGTCAAGCTGCCAGAGTTCTGGCAAAACGACCCGAGCTCGTGGTTCCAGCGAGCTGAGGCTCAGTTTGCACTGGCGGGCATAACGGCAGACGAGACGAAGTTTTACCACATCGTCACCAAACTCGACGCCGCCACGCATAGATGCGCGCAGAGCGTAATTCAACAACCGCCCACCCACGACAAATACAGGGAACTAAAGGCGACCATCATTGAGAACTTCGTCCCCTCAGCCGAGAAGAGAGCAGAGAAGATTCTGGCGATCTACGGCCACAGAGGATGCAGACCAAAGGCCCTCATGGAGGACATGCTGCAGCTTAAGGAAGCGGACAACGACAACTTCCTTTTCCAGCATATCTTCCTCAGCACTCTTCCGCCACACATGGGAGGGACACTGACCAACATGCGATGCAGCACCCAGCAGGACTTCCGCGTGCTGGCCCGAGAAGCGCAGCGGCTCATCAACGCCTGCGGCGATCAGATGGCCACAGCAGCATCTGCAGATTTAAGCACGGAGGCCCAGAGCATTGGAGAACCGCAGACAGCGGAGCAGAGCCCGCCCACTATGGCAGCGACGCGACCAAGACGCAGCAAGCGGAACGTCCTCTGCTATTTTCATCAACGTTTCGCCGAGAGGGCACACAAATGCGTGCCCCCCTGCAAATTCAAGAAACAGTTAGCAGGTACGGCTCTCGGCGAGACGAATAAGCTGCTTTATGTGACTGACGGACGCACCGGGAGACGGTTCCTCATCGACACCGGAGCTCAGGTGAGCTTCATCACCCCTTCCCCCGCAGACTGGGCCATGGGACCCCGGGGAAACGGAGCGATGGCAGCCAACGGCTCGATCATCGACACTTTCGGTGAAAGGGATCTGCCTCTTCTCATCCACGGCCGCAAATATAGATGGATATTTATTATAGCTGCGGTGAGTTTTAACTTGTTGGGCGCCGACTTTTTGTGTGCACATGGGTTATTAGTCGATCTTGCAAATAGACGCTTGGTTAATGCACTATCATTTGCTTCTATCCCCTGCTCAGCTCGAGTTTCTCCACCACCCGTGCAAGCCAGCGTCACTACAGCAGGAGGTAAGTTTGACCAACTCCTCACCCAATTTCCAGCACTCACAGTTCCCAAATTTTCAGCAACAGTAGCGAAACACGGGGTTGAACACTTCATTCCCACAACAGGCCCACCCGTGTTTGCCAAAGCTCGGCGCTTAGACGCGACCAAGCTCACCATAGCATGGGACGAGTTTGCCAGCCTGGAAAAATTAGGCATTATTAGGCGCTCGAAAAGCCCTTGGGCATCACCACTACACATGGTCCTGAAAACCGACGGTTCTTGGAGACCTTGCGGCGAATACCGCAGATTAAACAATGCGACAGCGCATGACGGCTACCCAATCCCTCACATCCAAGATTTTTCACTACATCTGGCGGGTGCGCACATTTTTTCTAAAATAGACCTGGTCCGCGGCTATCACCAAGTCCCCGTTCGAGTGGAAGACATTCCTAAAACGGCTGTAATAACTCCTTTTGGTCTTTTTGAATTTTTGCGAATGCCGTTCGGCCTCAAAGGCGCTGCTCAAACTTTTCAGCGTATGATGGACGCGGTATTACGCGACCTCCCCTTCGTGTTCGTCTACCTCGATGATATGCTGATAGCCAGCCCGTCAGAGGAAGAACACGAACAACACCTCGCTACAGTTTTTCAGAGACTAGAAGAGCACGGGTTAATAATCAACCCAGCCAAATGCCAATTCGGCGTGTCACAAATTGATTTTTTGGGACACAGAGTTTCACCAGAGGGGGCAGTCCCATTGCCAGACAAAGTCCGCGCGATAAAAAATTTTCCACGACCACAAACGGTCAGATCGCTGCAAGAATTTTTGGGAATGGTGAATTTTTACAACCGTTTCCTCCCCCGCGCAGCTCAACTCATGCAGCCCCTGTATGCCACGCTCAGAAAACAAAAGCCTTCCAACGCGGTCGAATGGACCCCGGAGTGCGAACGTGCCTTCGCAGAAGTAAAAAGTGCTCTAGCGAATGCCACATTGTTGGTTCACCCCGACCCCTCGGCCCGCATAGCGTTAACCACAGACGCTTCAGACCTGGCCATAGGGGCAGTCGTGGAACAGCATGTTGGCGGAACCTGGCAACCTTTAGCATTTTTTAGCAAATCTTTAAACCAAACCGAGCGCAAATACAGCACTTTTGACAGGGAGCTGCTAGCGCTTCATTTATCCATCCGCCACTTACAGTTCTGGTTAGAAGGGCGGCGTTTCACGGCTTTTGTAGACCACAAACCGCTCACTTTTGCGATGGCTAAAATTTCAGAACCATGGTCAGGCAGGCAACAAAGACAGCTAGCTGCAATTTCAGAGTTCACCACAGACATTCGACATGTGGCAGGCAAACTTAACGTGGTAGCAGACTGCCTCTCTCGCGCTGTGACATCGCCAGAGCATGAGGAGAGAGATTATACTACCTCAGCTGCAGAACTCTTTGCCAACGCGGACACGTACGCGGCCCCGATTCACGTAGGGATAGATTACGCAGCCATGGCAGAGGAACAAAGCAGTGACGCGGACGTGCGCGTGCTCCTGTCTGGACCAACAGGGTTAAGACTGGAGGAAAGGGGTTTACGTGACAGTGTACCCTCCCTAATCTGCGACGTGTCAACCGGCCGACCTCGCCCGGTAGTCCCAGCTGCATGGCGCCGCCGCATTTTCGACTTGGTTCACTCCCTCGCGCACCCAGGGGTGCGCGCCTCGGTTAGAATGGTCGCGGAAAAGTTTGTTTGGCCGGGCCTGCGCAAAAATGTAAAGGAATGGGCAAAAACTTGCATGTCTTGTCAGCGCGCCAAAATACACAAACACACAAAAGCTCCTCTAGAGCCTTTTCGAATCCCAGCCAGAAGGTTTGACCACGTTCATGTTGACCTCGTGGGACCACTACCTTCGTCTCAAGGGTTCACACACCTGTTAACAATGATAGACCGTACTACACGCTGGCCGGAGGCGGTCCCTTTGGCGTCAACCACAGCTGTGGAAGTCGCTCGCGTTTTTTTAACAAACTGGGTGGCACGTTTCGGCATCCCACCGGACATCACGTCCGATAGGGGGCCTCAATTTGTCTCAGAGCTGTGGTCAGCCATGGCCAGCAGCTTAGGAGCGACAATTCACCGCACCACCGCATATCACCCTCAGGCTAATGGGTTATGCGAGTGTTTTCACAGATCTTTAAAGGCCGCCCTCAGGGCCTCACTAACGGATACAGATTGGGTGAATAAACTTCCCTGGGTTTTATTGGGGTTGCGTTCTGCGCCTAAGGAGGATCTAGACGCCTCCCGAGCAGAATTAGTTTTTACACAACCTCTCAGGCTCCCGGGTGAGTTTTTACCAGAGCATCCAGAGCCTGGGCATCTTCCAGCCCTGAGGCCCTTAAGCAGCACCGGACCGGACACGCTCCCCGGACCGGCACATCACTCTTTTCCACGGGTTTTTGTCCCCCAAGCTTTAAAAAACGCCGAGTTCGTTTTTGTTAGACACGAAGCTTTAAAATCAACCCTCCGTCCACCATACGATGGACCATTCAGGGTGCTGGAACCTGGTGATAAGCATTTTGTGCTTGATTTAGGGGACAGAAAAGAAACAGTCAGCACTGACAGGCTTAAACCTGCCTTCTTGTTGAGTGACGAGCCTGCACGGGTGGCGAGAGCACCTCGGCGGGGTAGACCCCCCAAGAAAAAAAACTCAGCCCCCCTGCAGGGAACAAATAACCACTCTCCTCCCCAAGCTGCAGATTCCTTACAGGATGGTCCCACCAGGACGCCCAAGCGGACCTACAGCAGATTCGGGAGAAGATTAAAACCCAGACGGCACAGGGACTGATGCAAAATTGACAAAGAGTTGTTAACTATGTTATCAGATTGTGCCGTGACAGTTTTAAGGCTGATTTGTGACATTACTATACTGTTGTTGTTACCACTGAATTTTCTACAGGACCATGACTGCTGGAAAGATTTTTTCCTTGTTTTCCCTGTCAAGATGTTTAACAGTATAATATGTCATAGAGATTATCTTAAACTGTAAACTCAATTTGATTGTCCTTTTCTTAGTCGTTTGGGGGGGGGCTGTGGCTTATATTAATCATATATTCCATACCTACATATGTATAGACATATTAGAATGTTTAGTGATTACATATGTGGAATGACCTCACGCCTCAGAACAGGACAGGAGGTCTCAACCGCCGACGAGGATCAAAGAACAGACGGAGTCGCAGCGGTGGAGACCGGATCGAACTTCCTGACCACCCAGGGTCAGGTGGAGGAGATGGAGGACAATGGAGGGGGATTATGTTAATGCGGGATGTCAGCTTTGATATGCAATGTCTTTTGTTGAGTGTGGGTATAAGTATGAAGGTCTGACTGCACTCTACCTCTCATTCTGTTTCTGCATCTAGATGAGACATGTTAGGGAGGAGAAGCTGATAATAAATCTTGATTTATAAAATCACATCGCTTCTTCATTTCAAGCTCCCTACAGTGGGTACCATTTCTGGCAACTGCATATTAATCCTGCCGGAAAATGCCTCCATCCCAAAGGTCACCTTCTCTTGGTCCAAACATAAAATATTTTTTGCAGGAGAGTCAGGGCAAGAAAACTGGTAACTGTAGCAAATTTCATGCATTTCAGTCTTTCCACTGTGAAGATAGCAGTGGGTACCGTTTCTGGCAACTGCAAATTAATCCTGTCAAATGATGTAGCATTTCAATGAAAGGAAAGTCAGTTTATAAATAGGCTATACTTAAATTTTCCTTTTTTGTCATCAGAAGAAATTCATTAAACATATAGAAAGGCATATATTTGTAATAAATTATTATATATATTATAAATTAACCTTTTTTGATAAATTAATTATGTACATTGACTATTTTTTACTTTTTGTATTTTATTCTGCAAAAATAAGTATGGCTAAATGGAATAAGAAGTGCATGACTGCTGTCTTTTAGGTATTACAATAATAATAGGAGGTCAAGTCAACTGCAAAGCAAATGGTTGTCAGCAGGCTACAATATAGAACCTTTAAACAAAAACTCTGAAGGCTTTGGTCTCTAGCAATATGGAAGTGATTTTAATCACATTTTATGGCACATATAGGCAGGCATGGTCTTGGTCTTTGGGTTCCTAGGAGACTTTATAGCTTTACTACTACATGTTTAGTGTGGCCTAACCACTTGAATTAATGTAGAAAGAATTGTCGGTGTGACAGAAGAATTGAAATGGATTTATTTTTGCATTAATATTTGAAATTCTGTAGGAAAGTGCATAACAAAGACACATGACATTGACAAAGGGTAGTGTTGGATATGAAGGGAGACAGAGGACATAAAACACACAAGCCTGTTTAAAGCTACACTTGCACTTTGGAATACTGACACCAGAACAATTCTGGAAAACCAGAAGTGAAAGGGTTTTAGCAGTTTGTTCCATTTTAGCAGCACACTGTGACGATAACACATGTAGCACTATCAGTCCAACACAGAAATAAGCTAGCTTCAATGCAAATCTTGACCAAGCATAAAATATTTCTTACAGTTAGAGGAATGATACTAATAAATGGAGAAATTAAATGCATTTCAGTCTTTACACTGTGGAGACGAAAATATATGCAATTTCTGGGGGAAACAAATGCAGGAAAATGCATCTGCCTCAAAGGTGGGTCATCTCCACAGTCCTGCCCTGACTCTCCTGCAAAAAATGTTTGATGACTGGACCAACAGAAGGTGACTTTTAGGATGGAGGCATTTTCCAGCAGGAGTAGTTGTCAGGAAATGCACAGAGTATGACTGAAGACATTTACTACATTTATTAGCTTCAATCATCATAATTTCATTCTGATTGCAACAGAATTTTACACCAGGGCAAAATCAGGTTTTTGTGTGTGTGTGTGGGGGGGGGGGGGATTCTTTCCTTGGCATGTTTGACTTTACTTCCTCTAAAAGTACATGTCTGGAAGTACGATACTGAATACTGTCTCAGATTTTTTTTTTTAGCAGTCATCTGAAGGCTGACTTTTATTTTGTCAGATCACACTGTGGTTGACCTATTGTAAGTTTTGATTATAATTCCAACCTTTTTACTTTATAGTGCTTATTAAATATCAGATGTCTCATGTTTGTGTGTTAAGTCTTTATAAAAGTTTTCCTGTCTGTGTACAGCTGCACACAGTCTCTGTTCTGCTACATCTGCCAAATGTCAAAAATGTCATCAGTTCAATTAATACATAAATAAATGCATGCATGCATGCATATTGTATCTTGTAGGTTCATGATTAAAAGTGAAGCTATTGGACATCTTACATGAAAATTAAACTGACAGGTAATAATAATATACCAGAATTTTTACAAACCTAAGTGGCTGATAATGAGAAAAATAAGATAATAAATTTAAAGTCTCATCCAACACACACACACACACACACACACACACACACACACACACACACACACACACACACACCAAGACAAATCCCCCTTACAAAGAAGTTCATCTAGCTGAATAAATCCACACTCAGACACCAGCTGGAATTAACACATTTTATTGGAAAGCTGACTCAGCAATGAACAATACATGAAAAACAATTTCCGTCATCATCAAAACTGTAACTAGAGCATCATTACAACATTAACTGAAAATAAATGATCAAAAAATAATGCATATGTAGTAATAATATGTAAATAAATTATGCTCAAAAACAAGTTTGCACCAGCTTGACACATTCATAATAAATTGGCCCTTAAACTTGAAACATGTGGATGTACTAAAGAATCCAAGAGTCTCAAAGAATCTGGGAAAAAAAAATCAGGATAGTCATTTTATTCTGTTATCGTGTAGACTTGGATCACTGTGATTTCTAACTCCCTTTGAAACACTAAAACGTCTGGAGAATAAACATAATTTAAAGCCCATTCACCAGCCTGGCTGTCGGGTTATATTTTAGACTTGGTGGTGTTACAGCGTCACTCCCTTACGCGTTGTCGCACACGGTCGCGCGTCGGTCCCGCCCATTTCCGCGTGTCTGCGACGATGGGATGCAATTCTCGGCAAGAGAGCAGAACTCGGCACCACAGGTGTGCGCTGTGTTTACTGCAGTACTGCCGTCTTGACAGCTGTCCTTCAGTTCAGAGTCCTGCAGTTTCCCCGTTTTAAACATCATGACCAAGCCAGCCATGCCGCTGACCTCCTGTTAATATTCCTGAAAATGCCCAATGAGTGTTGTTATGTGCTAGATGATGGCGGAGTCAGATGGTGGGGATTTTGCTCCAAAACACTCCAAGAACAGGTGAGCGAGCTGCCTTCGTCCTGCGGGCTGTCCACGGTCTTCAGTCTTCCGGCTGGGAGTGTTCGTTTTTCAGGGACTTGAGATCGGTTAGAATCCACCTGGGCGGTGCGCTTCTGTGGGATTAAATGTAGTAAATATCGAGGCTTCTCTCGGCCTCCATGCTTCTAGGAGCAGCCCTACATGCAATTTACCTCAATGACGGCGGTATAAAAAGTAGTTCGGGATGTAATAGTAAGTCTCTTTAACCCTCCTGTTGTCCTCATATTCTGTATACACCCTGTGTCCTCCGGGTCAAAATGACCCATCTACACTAAACCCCCAATATAAGCAGCTTAATTGAATTTTAAAGCAAGAAATTTCTTTGTGTCTGTGTGTGTGCGTGTTTGCCACGTTTATAGGACATCATGGGATGACCTATGATCTCTGCCTGATCATTATAGGACGTCCTATGAACTCAGGCATCATAGGACTCGCAATGCCGTCATAAAGATATGATGTCTATATGACTTCACATAGACGTACTGTATGTGTCTGTATGATGTCATAGACCATCACTCACGATGCCTAGACTGAGTCTTTATGATGTCATATGGCTCACAGATAAATGTCTTTATGATGTCATGATGTCATATAGACCATCACTTGCGATGCCTAGACTAATGTGTCTTTATGATGTTATTGTTGCTCAAGATGAAGAAACTAAGCAAGAAACTGCAAGTTTGTCTGTCACACGTCTTGCTGGATCGTAGCAGTCTTGAGTAGGTGTGAAAGACTTTGAGTAGCGTTGTGGCTCGGAAAATTGGCCTTCCCCTCTCTGCATCCCATAGACTAGCTGCAGCCTCACCTCGGGACCTGTATACACCTGCTAAGATTAGCAGCCCTAAGTAGGCCTGCAGGTCAGTCTCATCCATCTTTTTCCAGCTGTCTCCATATTTGCGAAAACCCTCCAGATTTGTCATCTCCAGGATAATTTTTTGTATTGCTGGTGTGATGAACAGGTAGAATGTAGAGACAATGTCATGGGCATGAGAAACGGCATACCTTGTGGGTCCTGGGGTCATTTTTATGACATTTTGTTCTGCCTCCCTGCCGTGTTGGTCATATGCTGCCAAGGACC
Source organism: Pholidichthys leucotaenia (assembly GCA_020510985.1). Classification (NCBI taxonomy): domain Eukaryota; kingdom Metazoa; phylum Chordata; class Actinopteri; order Cichliformes; family Pholidichthyidae; genus Pholidichthys; species Pholidichthys leucotaenia. The sequence goes on along the minus strand of CM035839.1, from coordinate 328,503,095 downwards.
ATGTTATTTTGCTGTTTTTTGAAAGGAAAGTCTCTTTCAGCTTCAGGGTTTTCTTCTTCTTCTGATGATGATTCATCATGCTCTGGGTTGTATTCCTCCGCATCTTCTTTTTCTGATACATCCTCCACTTCCTCTTCTGAATCAGAGTTGTCTTGCTGGACATCTGAAAAAATCAGCTCTATAGCCTGTTCGACGGTATAACGCGCACTCATGGCTTAAGCACAGAGAGAATTTGGGGTACTGTCATCTGCAGCACCTTTATAACCTCTGGAAATCTACCTGTCTTGTCTTGTTTACGTCTGCTACTGATTGTTCTGAGACCGATCAAAGGCACTGCAGTCCACGAGAAGGCCACCTGTCTTGTCTTGTTTACGTCTGCTATTGTGTTGTTTACGTCTGCTACTGATTGATCTGAGACAGAACTAAAACATTCTCACATTCTGTGGTGTGTAAATAACTCAGTGACCGTGATTTCAACTCATTTTGACTGTCGGGTCATTTTGACCCGAAGACGACCTTTGTAACTTTTTTGTACAGCTTACATGGAAATGTGAATAAAGGCAACAATTCACTTATCCTAATGTTGGGGTCAATCTAGGAAAAGTCATAAAATTTTAAGTTGAAAAAATATTTTTTAGGGGGAATTTTTTTGTTTTTTAACACAGTAGCGAGTGATTTTGACCCGAGGACAACAGGAGGGTTAAACTTGAAACGTGGATGTACTAAAGAATCCAAGAGTCTCAAAGAATCTGGGGAAAAAAAAATCAGGATAGTCATTTTATTCTGTTATCATGTAGACTTGGATCACTGTGATTTCTAACTCCCTTTGAAACACTAAAACGTCTGGAGAATAAACATAATTTAAAGCCCATTCACCAGCCTGGCTTTCGGGCTATATTTTAGACTTGGTGGTATTACAGCGTCACTCCCTTAGATGCGCGTTGTCGCACACGGTCGCGCGTCGGTCCCGCCCATTTCCGCGTGTCTGCGACGATGGGATGCAATTCTCGGCAAGAGAGCAGAACTCGGCACCACAGGTGTGCGCTGTGTTTACCACAGTACTGCCGTCTTGACAGCTGTCCTTCAGTTCAGAGTCCTGCAGTTTCCCCGTTTTAAACATCATGGCCAAGCCAGCCGTGTCGCTGACCTCCTGTTAACATTCCTGAAAATGTCCAATGAGTGTTATGTGCTAGAAGATGGTGGAGTCAGATGGTGGGGATTTTGCTCCAAAACACTCCAAGAACAGGTGAGCGAGCTGCCTTCGTCCTGCGGGCTGTCCACGGTCTTCAGTCTTCCTGCTGGGAGTGTTCTTTTTTCAGGGACTTGAGATCGGTTAGAATCCATCTGGGCGGTGCGCTTCTGTGGGATTAAATGTAGTAAATATCGAGGCTTCTCTCGGCCTCCATGCTTCTAGGAGCAGCCCTACATGCAATTTACCTCAATGACAGCGGTATAAAAAGTAGTTCTGGTTTTAATAGTAAGTCTCTTTAATAGGACAGACACTAGTCTGTAATGCTGTAATTTTTTTAACTTTAATACCCATGACTATATACTAGTTTGTATCACCATTTCAAGTTTAGTTTGAATGATTGGTTCAAAATAATTGATAAACAGCGTTGTATAAAGGCATGATTACAGTCGTGAAAAAATTAGGACACCCTGTGGGGTTTTTAACATATTTGGGCATATGGATATTTAATATCAATGTTAAAAATACTGGGAGAGTCATTTAATGCAACTAAACAATATAAAATTCTGCTGCACATCCACCAACCACAATGCTCCGCACTGTGTCTATATATATATATAGTATATATTTATAGTAATATGTACATATGTATACTAGCTGCTCTTGTTTTTTCTCTTGCCTTCTGATTGTTGCTCTGAGTGTTGCTATCCCTGTGCTGTTGCAATCGTGGGATTTCCCCATTGTGGGACTAATAAAGGCTTATCTTAAAATGAATTACTTTTTTTTCAAATTGTCTGTCAAATGTAATTCTAAACAAATAATGAGGAATAAATTAGGACACCCCCACATTCATTCCTTGAAGAGCTGTGATCTTCAGTTTGCTCCATTGATTTTCATTTGGATTCAGGTCAGGTGACTGACCGGGCCATTCTAGCAGCTTTATTTTCCTTCTCTGGAGCCAGTTGAGTTTCCTTGGCTGCGTGTTTGCTTGGCTCATTGTTTGGGTGGCAACAAATTCTTATGAAGGATGTCTCTGTACTAGGGATGCAAGTTATCAGTTAATTTATTAATTGATAATTGATTCACCTTATCGATCGATTAATTGATGTGGCATTTTTCCTGAGAATCTGAATTTCCCTTGGTACAATATGGTCTATCTTTAACATATAAAAAGTTGCTGTTTTTTCAAATACTGAATAAAACATGAACATTATATTCCTCAATGATTTATTGTACCATTTGCATTTTTTTTTTTTTTACGACAAACAATGACATTTTTTGTAGTTAACAAATTTTGCACTGTATAGTCTGCAGTATGTGCTGGTACATCTCAGTAAATTACAAATGTCATGATTTTTTATTTATTTTAAAAACTACTACCAATATCATACATTTATCTTTTTTAGTTATATTAAAAAAAATCATGTTCTAATTTACTGAGATGCACTGGTAGACTGTTTTAAACAGGAAAATAAATTGAGCTGCTTCAGCTGTTGCACATTAAACATCACAGTACCCAGGCAAACCCAGTACAGTCTGGGCTCCCTCTGTTGTGTTACCTCAGTGGCAACTTGAGTCCAGTCTGCTTGTCTGTCTAGCAGCAGGTTGAAGGGAGGCAGCGAGGATTTTTTTGCACTCATGCAGCCTGCTGCAGTCTGTTTCTCCGCCGTGTTGATTTGATGGCTGGACATTGGAACGTGCCATTGGAACTTGTGGTGGTGGCTCTCCGACATACCTCGGAAGGACTTAGCGTCTTTTTCGGCCTTTTCAGTTGAAATGCGGCAGTGGGTGACCATGTGTGCCCCTGCCTGGATGGTGAAGCCACTACGTTTTATAGAATAAGCTCCCATTGAAAAGGACTGCTGAGTTATCGATTAATTCCCAACTAATTTCATATAGTCGACTAAATTCTTATCGACAATTAATCGCAAGTCAATTAATCGTTAACATCCCTACTCTGTACATTTGTCCATTCATCTTTCCTTTAATTATATGAAGTCGGCCTGAGCCATGTGCTGAAAAAACACCCCCACATCATGATGGGATGTGCAGTGCCATTTCTCATCCAAACATGCTGTGTGTTGTGGCATCCAAAAAGTTCAATTTTGGTCTCATCTGACCAGAATATATTCTTCCATTATTTTACTGGTTTGCCTAAATGTTGTGTAGCAAACTTTAAATGAGCTTCAGCCTGATTTTTCTTCAGTAGTGGAGTCTTGCAAGGTGAGCGGGCAATAGAGCTCATGTTGGTTGAGTTTATTGCATGTAGTTTTCTTTGAAACAGCAGTACCTGCTAAGTCCAGATTTTTCTGGAACTCTCCACAAGTGGTCTTTGGCTCTTGGATAACGCTTCTGAAAATTCTTTTGACTCCTTTGTCAGAAATCTTACAAGGAGCTCCTAGTCGCAGCTGGTTTATGGGGAAATTATGTTCTTTCCACTTCCGAATGATGGCTCCAACAGTGCTCACTGGAATATTCAGCAGTTTAGAAATGCGCCTGTAACCAATGCCGTCATTCTGTTTTGCAACAATAAGGTTGTGAAGGTCTAGAGAGAGCTCTTTGCGTCTACCCATCATGGGTTCTTTGTGGTGTGACAATCTGATATTCACAGACCTTTTTATAGGCTATCAGGACTTAACCAGCTGAAATTAATTTGCACTGATGGGGGGATGGTATGACTTCCTAAATTCTGTTGATTTCAGCTGGTTTCTTGGCTTTGTATGCCTTTTTGTACCTCTTTTTCATCATGTGTTCAATACTTATTCCCTCTCATTCCAGTTTCTTAAATATAGCTTTTGTGAACACAGTTGCCTTGATGTCTTTGTATGTGTGGATTACTTATCCCAGATCAATGGTTCCATCAGAAATGTTTAATGAGAAAAATGTTGACATGTTCAATACTTACTTTCCCCGCTGTGTGTGTGTGTGTGTGTGTGTGTGTGTGTGTGTGTGTGTGTGTGTGTGTGTGTGTTTTAAATATAGCATGGTGTGAAAAAGTGTTAGGCCCCTTCCTGATTTCTTTTTTTTGTGTGTGTGTTTGTCACACTTAAATGTTTCAGATCATCAAACAAATTTAAATATTAGACAAAGATAACACACGTAAACACAAAATGCAGTTTTTAAATGAAGGTGTTTATTATTAAGGGAAAAAATCCAAACCTACATGGCTCTGTGTGGAAAAGTGATTGCCCCCTAAACCTAATAACTGGTTGGGCCACCCTGAGCAGCAACAACTGCAATCAAGCATTTGCGATAACTGGCAGTGAGTCTTTCACAGCGCTGTGGAGGAATTTTGGCCCACTCATCTTTGCAGAATTGTTGTAATTCAGCCACATTGGAGGGTTTTCAAGCATGAATCGCCTTTTTAAGGTCATGCCACAGCATCTCAATCGGATTCAGGTCAGGACTTTGACTAGGCCCCTCAAAAGTCTTCATTTTGTTTTTCTTAAGCCATGTAGAGGTGGACTAGCTGGTGTGTTTTGGATCATTGTCCTGCTGCAGAACCCAAGTGCACTTCAGTTTGAAGTCACGAACAGATGGCTGGATATTCTCCTTCAGGATTTTTTAGTAGACAGCAAAATTCATGGTTCCATTTACCACAGCAAGTCTTCCGGGTCCTGAAGCAACAAAACAGCCCCAGACCATCACACTACCACCACCATATTTTACTGTTGATATGATGTTCCTTTTCTGAAATGCTGTTACTTTAATGCCAGATGTAATGGGACACACACCTTCCAGAAAGTTCAACTTTTGTCTCGTCAGTCCACAGAGTATTTTTCCAAAAGTCTTAGGCATAATCAAGATGTTTTCTGGCAAAACTGGGACAAGCCTTTACGTTCTTTTTGCTCAGCAGTGGTTTTCGTCTTGGAACTCTGCCATGCAGGCTATTTTTGCCCAGTCTCTTTCTTATGGTGGAGTCATGAACACTGACCTTAACTGAGGCAAGTGAGGCCTGCAGTTCTTTGGATGTTGTTGTGGGGTCTTTTGTAACCTCTTGAATGAGTCGTCGCTGCACTCTTGGGGTAATTTTGGTCAGCCAGCCACTCCTGGGAAGGTTCACCACTGTTCCATGTTTTCACCATTTGTGGATAATGGCTCTCACTGTGGTTCGTTGGAGCCCCAAAGCTTTAGAAATGGCTAGAAAATTGAATTCAGCTTTCCAAAGATGTGATAAACCACAGTTAATTTATGTTTTAACGGGGTGGGGGGCAGTCACTTTTTCACACAGAGCCATGTAGGTTTGGATTTTTTTTTACCCTTAATAATAAACACCTTCTTTTAAAAATTGCATTTTGTGTTTACTTGTGTTATCTTTGTCTAATATTTAAATGTGTTTGATGATCTGAAACATTTAAGTGTGACAAACAAAAAAATGAGAAATCAGGAAGGGGGCAAACACTTTTTCACACCACTGTATTTAATGTTGCCTGGCTGTAAAGAAATAGTGGCTACATTATGAAAATTGCAATTCACAGGTAAGGCTGTTGATTTACCCCAGTTAATGGAGTAATTTGATAATGATGAAAATTTATCAACGTGTGTAACTGTTTGAATAAGGGAGCTTTGTGAGTTGTCAAGGAAAATAAATGCATCATCAGCATAAAGACTTATCTTATGCTCCATGTTTCCATTTAGAATACCTCTAATACCAGCATTTTGTCATATGGCTGTTGCTAGTAGTTGGATAAAGATGACAAAAAGCGAAGGGGAAAGTGGGCAGTCCTGCCTGGTGCCTCTTTGAAGATTAAATTTAGAAAGAAGTTTAAAATCCTGCTCACTTACAAAGCTCTAAATGATCAGGCCTCTTGTTATTTAAAAGATCTGACAGTACTTTATCATCCTAACGGAGCACTACACTCCCAAAATTCAGGATTACTTGTAATACTCATGCTGTGTTCCGAATGTCCACTCACTCACTCCCTACTCACTATATAGTGAATTTAGTGGACTATATAATAAACTCAATATCACAATGAAATTAATGGCTTTCGGACACTACTAGGCTTGTTTTTGTGGCACAGTTAATGACGTCATCATGGCAAGACAGTAAAACCTAACAGACTAACAGTGGTAAAAAATTAATACCTGCATGTAATTTCTAGTAAATATGTATTAAATCAGATCATTTTTGTTGAATTAATAAATATAAATACCTTAAGGCTGTTTATGTTGGGCTGCACGGTGGCGCAGTGGTTAGCACTGCGGCAGCACAGTTTACCCTTGGCCGGGGGATCGTGGGTTCGATCCCAGCCCCCGACCAACGGTGATCTGTGTGGAGTTTGCATGTTCTCCCCGTGTATGTGTGGGTTTACCCCGGGATTTCTCCGGTTTCCTCCCACATGCCAAAAACATGCAGGTTAGGTTAATTGGAGACTCTAAAGTGGCCCTAGGTGTGAATGTGTGTGTGAATGGTTAAGGGAATAGCGCCTTATCGTGGCTGCTTCATCCATCCAGGTGGTGGATGACCCTCAATTTCCCCTCTGGGGATCAATAAAGTATACTAAATCTAAAAAAAAAAAAAAAAAAAATGTTGTGATGTGAAACTCTCCTCTCAATGCTCCATTGGCCTCACATTGCATTATGGGATATATTGGCTAATGTATTGACCATCCGTTGTAATAATAATAATAATAATAATAATAATTTTATTTATAGAGCACTTTTCACAGATGGAGTCACAAAGTCCTTAACATGGTAAAAAACAAAATAAAAACACAGGCACATAAAACAGTAAAAAAAAAAAAGTAGACAGTAAAAGCACATAAAAATACAATCGACACATAGTTAATTAAAAAGCCAGGCTAAAAAGGTGGGTCTTTAGTTGCTTCTTAAAAACATCAATGGAAGGTGCAGATCTAAGTTCAAAAGGTAAGGAGTTCCACAGTCTGAGAGCAACAGCAGCAAAGGCTCTATCGCCTTTGGTTCTGAGCCTAGTGCTAGGGACTACCAATAGATTCTGATGAGAGGACCTGAGAGACCTGCTGGGCTGGTGTAGATAGAGCAGGTCACTAATATAAAAAGGCGCCTCTTCATGAATGGCTTTGTAAGTAAGAACAAGAACTTTAATATCAACTCTATAATTTACAGGAAGTCAATGCAAGGAGGCCAAAACAGGAGTGATATGACAGAATCTACTGGACCTAGTTAGTAATCTTGCAGCAGAGTTCTGGACTAACTGTAGGAGGTGTAAAGAGGATTTGCTAAGACATGTGAAAAGAGCATTACAGTAGTTCAAACGTGAAGAAACAAAGACATGAATAATGATTTCTTAACTGACTGTAGGAAGCGAATGACCTAATTTTGGATATATTCCTAAGATGGAAAAAACAACTCCGGGTCAGAGATTTGACATGCTGATCAAAACTCAGCGATTGATCGAAAATGACACCAAGATTTTTTAGATTAGATCGTACATTAGAGCTTAATGAACCAATGCTATTAACCATCTTAGGAATTAGATTATCAGGTGCTACAATAAGGACTTCAGTTTTATCAGCATTAAAGTAGAACTGAACTGAACGGCACTGGGTGATAGTACATACAATTATAAAGATAATTTATCATTGGCACCCCCTCCACAAATCCCGGAATCTTGGAGAAAATCGCGATTTTGAATTTCCCGCCCTGAAAAATCAGACAAATCCGCCGATTAACCGGAAGTGCAGCCGGAGTTCCGCGTGACGTCACGAGTGTGACCCAGTCCTCATGTTTACCATTGCGAGCACGTCGACACTGGTTGTTTTTGGTGCATTTTGTCGTGATAGTCGACTACAAAACACTTCCAACACCTGGGAAGATCTGTTCAGTGGCCAAGGAAAGCTGTCATGGCGACGAAAGAAAAGAAAGGGGGAGGAAAAGCGACCGGGAAGCGATGCGTTTCTAGATATAGATATTACAGTGATCCCTCACTCATCGCGTTTAATGGGGACCAGAACCGACCGCGAAAAGTGAAAAACCGCGAAGTAGCGTCACCCCCCCCCCCCCAAGGGTGTCACAAGCACTATTTTGCACAAAAAGGCACAAGAGAACAGCGAAAAGTGCCACTAAGCAACACGAGCGATAAAGAACAATGAATGCGGTCTTCCTTCGCTGGGTATGGGCGCTCTGCAGGGAGAGAAGCTGGGTAAAACGTCTCGGCCAATCAGCTTGCGAGGTAAAACGTCTTGGCCAATCAGCTTGCGAGATTCCCGAGCGGTGAAGAGGTGGGCCGAGAGGAGTGGAGCGGTGGTCAGAGAGGTGGATTTTGAGTTGTGCGGGCTCTCCGTGTTGATACCTGATATTCTAATGTAGTCTCCCTGCCTTCTGCTAGCGCCCGGGCAACTTTCGTGCCATTTTTTCTCTAAATTTTGAATTTTTGATGAATATTTTTGAAAAATCCGCGATGCACTGAGGGCGCGAAAGGTGAAACGCGAAGTAGCGAGGGATCACTGTATTTATAAATAGCACAGTCAAATGCAGAGGCCAGTTCTGTTCATGTGTATTGCCACTATAGTCTGTAGAAGTATTGTAATACATAGCCCAATTTTTTGAATGAATGAATGAATTTATTTATTTCGGATAGTACAGTACAGGTTGAAAGAAACTGAGTGATATAACAACAAGGTCAAATTGAACAATGACTCATCTGATTATACAATTCAATGTAAGTTATCCGAAATGGGTGATGGCTGAAGCCGCAGCTTATATTGCCCACCCATATTCCATCCAAGAATTCAAAAGAGAAAACAGGCAAGAGCAATTACAATTCAAAACAAAACTAAGACAAAATGTGACAGAGAAAAAAGAAAACTTAAGCTACAACACAACACAGGCTGGATATGTTACAACTCGCTGCTCATTAGCGGCGCCAGCTGCGCGCACACTTGCGCCTCGTCAGCAGCGTGGGATATAAGCCACTCTGCCCTGGGCTTCGGCATGAAGCCGTCTGATTCCTTCAGCCCTCTTGCTGCAGAGGAACCCCCTCACCTCCCAGCAAGATCTACAGCATAAGCATACCTACCTTTGCCTTTCCAGTCTCTCCCCAGTGCACAGGTGTATTCCCCGGCGGTGGACCTCGCCTCTGCATCGCCGTCTGCCAGCTGCTGTCACAGGTGCATCAGGTCGCCCTTGTGCACGCCTGCCACCTGCCACACTCCTGCATCCTCCTCTGTCTCGTCACCGATCCTGAATGCCTCTTCACTCTGAAAACTCTGGTTTTCTTGACTGCTGGAACTGCTATCATCTGCCATTGTTGTTTTGTTTAGGGATCACACTCGTGACGTCACGCAGCGTCATCTGCACTACTTCCGGTTTGTTTGGCACTGCCAGCCAGAGGCAAAAGTTTATCGGTTTATAGCTTGGCCATCGCACGGCCTAAAAATTTCTTGTATGTGTTGAAAAATACAATGGGTAATAAGGAATTAATCTGCTATTCTACTTTTTGCGCCAAAAGGTGGGTTCAGTTCTACTTTAAGTTGCAAAAAGTTACTAGACATCCAGTCCTTAATTGCAGACAGACAATCATGAATAATTTTTAAATTGTCAACATGGTCAGATTTAAAAGAGAAAAGTATGGGAGGAAGCCATTCAGACCTGGTAGACCCAAACGTATAGTGAGGGTGTGCTGGGAGCGTCTGGCTGAGGCCCCTGTCCGGGAGGTCTTCAACTCCCACCTCCGGAAGAACTTCAACCACATTCCGAGGGAGTCTGGAGACATGGAGTCTGAATGGGCCATGTTCTCCACCTCTGTTGTTGAAGCGGCAGCCCAGAGCTGCGGCCGCAAGGTGGTCGGTGCATCTCGTGGTGGCAACCCCCGAACCAAGTGGTGGACACCAGTGGTGAGGGGGGCCATTAAGCTGAAGAAGGAGTCCTATCAAGCTTGGTTGGCTTGTGGGACTCCCGAAGCAGCTGAGGTGTACCGGCAGGCCAAGCGGAGTGCAGCTCGGGTGGTTGCTGAAGCAAAAACCCGGGTATGGGAGGAGTTCGGTGAGGCCATGGAACAAGACTTTCGGTCGGCTTCAAAGAGATTCTGGCAAACTGTTCGGCGGCTCAGGAGGGGAAAGCAGCTCCCCGTCCACACTGTGTATGGTGCGGATGGGACACTGTTGACTTCAACTGGGGATATCGTCGGGCGGTGGAAGGAATACTTCGAGGATCTCCTCAATCCCACTGATACGCCTTCCACAGAGGAAGCAGGGTTTGGGGACGAGGGGGATGACTCGCCTATCACAGGGGCTGAGGTCGCCAAGGTGGTTAAAAATCTCCTTGGTGGCCGGGCCCCGGGGGTGGACGAGATTCGCCCCGAGTACCTCAAGGCCCTGGATGTTGTTGGGTTGTCATGGTTGACACGCCTCTGCAACATTGCGTGGAGGTCGGGGGCAGTGCCTTTGGCATGGCAAACCGGGGTGGTGGTTCCTCTCTTCAAAAAAGGGGACCGGAGGGTGTGCTCCAACTTTAGAGGGATCACACTCCTCAGCCTCCCTGGGAAGGTCTATGCCAAGGTATTGGAGAGGAGAGTCCGGCCGTTGGTCGAACCTCGGATTCAGGAGGAGCAATGTGGTTTTCGTCCTGGCCGTGGCACATCGGACCAGCTCTTTACCCTCTCGAGAATTCTTGAGGGTTCGTGGGAGTTTGCCCAACCAGTTTACATGTGTTTTGTGGACTTGGAGAAGGCATTTGACCGCGTCCCTCGTGGATTTTTGTGGGGGGTGCTTCGGGAGTATGGGGTATCGGGCTTGTTGTTACGAGCTATTCGGTCTCTGTACGACCGTTGTGAGAGTTTAGTTCGCATTGCCAACACTCGGTCGGAGTCATTCCCAGTGAGAGTTGGACTCCGCCAGGGCTGCCCTTTGTCACCGGTCCTGTTCATAATTTTTATGGACAGGATTTCTAGGCGCAGCCAGGGAATGGAGGGTGTCATGCTTGGTGACCACAGGATCTCATCTCTGTTGTTTGCAGATGATGTTGTCCTGTTGGCTTCATCCAGCAATGACCTACAGCTCTTGCTGGGACGGTTTGCCGCTGAGTGTGAAGCGGCTGGGATGAGAATCAGCACCTCCAAGTCCGAGTCCATGGTCCTCAGCCGGAAAAAGGTGGATTGTCCTCTCCGGGTTGGGGACAGGCTCCTGCCCCAAGTGGAGGAGTTTAAGTATCTTGGGGTCTTGTTCACGAGTGAGGGGAAAATGGAGCGAGAGATCGACAGACGGATTGGAGCAGCATCTGCAGTGATGCGGACGTTGTACCGGTCTGTTGTGGTGAAGAGGGAGCTTAGTTCTAAGGCAAAGCTGTCGATTTACCAGTCAATCTACGTTCCTACTCTCACCTATGGTCACGAGCTTTGGGTAATGACCGAAAGAACGAGATCGCGGATACAAGCGGCTGAAATGAGCTTTCTCCGTAGGATTGCTGGACTCACCCTCAGAGATAGGGTGAGGAGCTCAGTCATCCGGGAGAGGCTCAGAGTAGAACCGCTGCTCCTCCACATTGAAAGGAGTCAGTTGAGGTGGTATGGGCATCTGATTAGGATGCCTCCTGGACGCCTCCCACTTGAGGTGTTTCAGGCACGTCCCACTGGGAGGAGACCCCGGGGCAGACCCAGGACTCGGTGGAGAGACTATGTCTCCCAGCTAGTCTGGGAACGCCTTGGTATCCCCTCTGAAGAGCTGGAGCAGGTGGCTGGGGAGAGGGAAGTCTGGGCTTCTCTGCTTGAACTGCTGCCTCCGCGACCCGGACCTCCGGAAAAGCGGTAGAAGATGGATGGATGGATGGAAGTAGCTGTAAATTGTCAGCGTGGCAGTGATAAGACACACCTTTAAATTTACTGATAATAGAACCAAGTGGCAGCATATATAGGGCAAATAAAAGTGGACCCAGAATAGAACCCTGAGACACCCCACAGGTTAAAGGAGCAGAGTCAGATGAAGAAGAGCCAACAGCCACAGAAAAACTCCTACCAGAAAGGTAGGAGAAAAACCAATCCAGAGCTTTTCCAGAAATACCTACCCAATCTCTAAGCCTTTGTAACAAAATACAATGATCAATAGTATCAAATGCTGCAGTAAGATCTAACAACACTAAAACGGAGCATTTACCAGAGTCTGATGACATTAAAATATCATTCGACACCCTAAGAAGTACACTGCTTTTCAAAAATCCATCCAGTGGTTTTTGCATAATCCTGTGAACAGACAACTATCCTGATTACTTTACCTCCTTAGCGGAGGTAAAAATAAATACAATTTTAAAAATCATTGTAAAAATGGAAACTGAAGTAAATTGTTCATTTAATCATGATGGTGATTTTTTTTTTTTTTTTTTGTTACTTATTTGTACCCGTAGGTAGATTTGGTTTGCAGTCTGGTGACAAGCCACCGGCTGCTGGTCGCTGCGTGCGCGAGCGCCCTAAACCTACATGTTTTTGGTGTGTGGGAGGAAACCGGAGAAATCCCGGAGTAAACCCGCGCAACACGGGGAGAACATGCAAACTCCACACAGCTCACTGTTGGTCGGGGGCTGGGATCGAACCCACAATCTCATGATCCCCGCGATCCCCCGGCCGAGGGTAAAACTGTGCTGCCACAGTGCTAAACCACTGCGCCACCGTGCAGCCCGTGCAGATTTGAGGTCACATCGCCCAACCATAACCCGGTGGCAGCACTGTGTGACAAGAATGCATGCGTGGTTTGATCACTTAAACGCTGCTGAGGCCTGTTACTGTCAGGATTCATCTTGCAGGTAAAACTGGTATTACAGTTTTACCAACTGTCTCCAACTGGGCTGTCTCCAACTGATCACTGTCTCCATTTGATCACTTAAACACTGCTGAGGCCTGTTACTGTCAGGATTCGTCTTGCAGGTAAAACTGGTATTACGGGACATCTGGGCTGTCTCCAACTGTAAATTCAATACAGATCTCTATAATGCAAAAACATTGGCATATTTTGTATAATTTCATAACTGTTACAAATTATATTTATATTTATTTAAAAAGATTTTAGACTTGCGGCTCAGCGAGTACGAAGTGAGACGCATGTGAGGGAGCTCCTGCAGAGCTAATTTATTTTTTCTTTCAAACGGCACCATTTACATCACTTCTACAGTTTAAGCTTGTACTAACGCTTTTTTTGACTTGGTCACCTTGGCTTTCTTATCACAAAAATGCCTCCAAAACATAATAAGCCAGGAAGCATCTCTCAGCCTAGCCTGCGGCCTGTCATGCATGCAGCCTCACCGCCCCACAGTAATTCTGCTCTGCTTGCTAACACCTGCAGCATGCCACCTCTGACTGCAGACATCGCTGCGCTCAAAACGGAGATTCTTTCCGACCTTCGTAATGAGGTTGTAGCAATATTTAAGACCGAGCTTCAAGCAGCACTGAGTGACAATTTAACGTCTATCAAGTCCGAACTGCTCACTCTAAAAACAGAACCATCTGGTAGTATTTCAAGTCGGACGTTGTGGTGCTTCAAGTTACAGTTACTGAAATGGAGCACTCTCTCCATTTGCTCCGACAGCAGTGACCCTGTTTACATGGTCACGAGTAAACTTGATTACAATCAGCCTTCTGGAGTTACCTGATTATTCAAACTAGCCACGGTTACATGGGCAAAATTTCTTCAATCTGATTACAATTCAGATTAGAACTTTACTGTTTACATAGATCCTGAAAAAGTTGATCCGATTAGGACGTACGTTTCCATGTGTCATACGTTTGAACGGACTAAATCATTTTGACATGCGCACAATTATCCGACATTCTGGAAACAGTAAAAGAAGAAGCAACTTCCCATGTAAACAAACCCTGCTTCATGTCTCTCTTTTTGAAATTGACCTGTATTGTGTTATTCAGACTGTACTTTTGCTTCTGCTGGTCTCCGTAATGAAGCTTCAAGTACATTCTTCTGCATATGACGAACAGAGGGAGACAGCAGGACGATACAGACCAGTTTTGTTTTACTTCCGGCATGTCTTCTGCTAGCTGCTGTAAAGGCAGAAATGCGTCACGTCGACATGTGGCTGATGTACAAACATGTGCAGTAAACATATTTTCTGCCCAAGCTTCGGAATAAGATGAACAATCGTCATAACCCACCCATCTCAATTGGAAGGAAATTTTGATCCGAATGAGTGTGATTGGGTCAGAATATTCAGATTGCCATGTTTACGTGAAGCATTTTTATTCTGATCAGGCTTTTAATCCGGTTAATTGTGTCCATGTAAATATGGCTAATGTCATGTAAACAGAGTAATCCGATTACCTATATCGGTTTACTCCAGTAATCGGTTTACTCGTGACCATGTAAACAGGGTCAAAGGCTCATTAACAGTTTATGAGTAAACAGATTAATGCACCTAGTTTATCTGCCCAGTAAACAGTTTACTCAGTGCATGTAAACACCATAAGCCATTTATTACCTTTATCACTTTACTCCAGTAATCAGTTTACTCATGACCATGTAAACAGGGTCGTTGTGGCTCTCCAGCATAAAGTGGAACATCTATCTAAAGAATGCATGAGGCTGGAGAATAAATGTGAAGATCTGGAGTCGAGAGCTTGTCGTCAGAATATAAGGATTATTGGTGTCCCGGAGGACGACCCCATCCCCCTGTCTGCGGCCAATGTATCCATATTACTGAGGGAGGCTTTCAGTTTGAATAAGGAGCCACTTGTAGATCATGCCCACCGGTCTCTTATGCCGCAGCCGAAACCTGGAGATCGCCCCCGTGCTATTGTGGTAAAGCTTTACTACTACACGGACTGTATCGATATCCTCAAGAGAGCCAGTGAGCTGCAGCGGGTATAACTTGTAATATATGACCATCTCCGTCTACCCAGACCCACACCCCCAAGACGGCGTGGGCCCGTGCCGCCTTCAGTGGTGTTCACCGCCAGCTGCACCAGATTGAGGGAGTCAGATTTGGTCTGTTATATCCTGCCCGGTTGTGTATAACATACAGAGGCCAGCAGCGAGAGTTTACATCGCCAGAGGAAGCCATGGCGTTCATTAAGAACTCATCCAGTGAGATTACATCTTAGTTTTCTTTGTGAGCGAGTAAATTAAACAAATATGATTCCATATCATAATTCACTTCAGGACATTGACTGCCTGTATGAACAATACTTTTAACTACTGGAGGCTTACAATATTTTTTCTATTCATGTTGTTCCTGGTTAAATATATGCACACTATTTTTTTCTCCTTGATTACTGCACGCATGCTCTGCTATAAAATAACAGTATTTTTTCTTTTTTTTTTTGTTTTTATGCTCTGCTGTTTCAGCAGCTTATAGCTGTCATATTATTTCAGCTTGTCGATTACTGTGTGCCATACACAGTATTTCATACTTAAGTTCTGTCTCTGCAGGGACTTGTAAGTTAGCTTAGCTACTCAGGTCCAAAGCAACTCTCTGAGTATGGCTCCTTTTGGAGTCTGCACAGTTGTTCTTATCGTTTGGGGATGGGAACACTATATGTGTAGTTATGTGGGTGGGTGGGAGGGTGGTTGTTCGGGTTGTTGGTTCTTGGGTTTTGTCTCTGTGTGTATGGAAGCTTTTTTGTTTTATTTTATTTCCCTTTTTTCTTCCCTTTTTTCCCCTTACCCCAGTCATGAGGGGCAAGACGGTCACCTTTGTGATTCTGCTGATGGTTAACACCAATTCACATAACATTGACACTGGATTGAGCATTAGTTTCTTAAGCAGGAATGTTAAAGGCATGAATAATCCAATTAAGTGATCAAAACATATTAAGCATATTAAGCATTTAGACATTGATATAGCTTTAATTCAGGAGACTCAAGCCATGTTTACATGGACATAAGTAACCGGATTAAAAGCCTGATCAGAATAAAAATGCTTCATGTAAACACACCAATCTGAATATTCTGACCCGATTGAGACGGGTGGGTTATGCCGATTGTTAATGCGATTGGTGCGCATATAGACACTTATTCCGAAGCTTGCGCAGAAAATATGTTTACTGCGCATGTCTGTACGTCAGCCACACGTCGACGTGACGTATTTCCGCCTTTACAGCAGCTAGTGGAAGACATGGCGGGAGTAAAACAAAACTGGTCTGTATCGTCCTGCTGTCTCCCTCTGTTCGTCATATGCAGAAGAATGTACTTGTAGCTTCATTACGGAGACCAGCCGAAGCAAAAGTACAGTCTGAATAACACAATACAGATCCATTTCAAAAAGAGAGAGACACGAAGTGGGGTTTGTTTACATCGAAAGTTGCTTCTTCTTCTACTGTTTCCAGAATGTTGGATAATTGTGCGCATGTCAAAATGATTTAGTCCATTCAAATGTGTGACACATGGAAACACACATCCTAATCGGATCAACTTTTTCAGGATTCATGTAAACAGTAAAGTTCTAATCTAAATTGTAATCAGATTGAAGAAATTTTGCCCATGTAACCGTGGCTTCATTTGCGTGATAAGAGACCAATTCAGACTCAGATGCCTTTGGGTTGGAGAAGTGTTTCATTCAAATTTTGATTCCAAGGCTAGAGGGGTTGCAATTTTGATCAATCAGGGAGTCCAGTTTTTCCCCTCCAAGATAATAATTGACAAAAATGGAAGATAGTTTTAATTGTTGAGGGTATGCTGCACCACAACACTATATTGTTGGTAAATGTTTATGTGCCCAATTTCAATGACCCAAATTTTACCGATTGGTTATTTAGTACCCTCCCGGTCTTGAACACCCACCTTTTGATATTGGGTGGTGATCTGAATTGTATTATTAATCCTTCTCTAGACCATTCAAACACCCGCACTTTGACCCAATCCTTCATGTCCAAGTCAATTTCTGATTTTATGTTCAAAAATGGGTTTGTCGATCCCTGGAGGTTCTGTAACCCTCAAGCTAAGGCGTTTTCTTTTTTCACAAGTACATCAAACATATTCTGGCATTGATTACTTTTTTGTTGACAGCTCTCTTCTTTCTTAGGTAACCTCTTCCAAATACCACCCAATTGTTGTTTCAGATCACACCCCCCTAGCTTTATACATAAAACTTCTTGAACAACCTCGTTTTTCTTCACCTTGGAGGTTTAATTCACAATTGATCTGATGACACATTTAATGCATTTATATCCTCCTCAATGGACGATTTTATAGCCCTAAATAAATCAGACTATCAGTTTTTCGTTTTTATGGGAGTCACTCAAAGCATATTTGCGTGAACAAATCATTTCTTATTCAGCATATGCTAATAAAATTTGCAAGGCAAAAGTGCAAGAGCTCACATCAAAAATTTCAGATATAGACAAATTCAGTTAACCCAAGCCCGATCTTGTTGAAGTGTCGGCTCAATTTACAGTCAGAGCTCAATCTGATAACAACAGCAAATGCTGAACGTCTTTTATTACGCTCCCGTGTCAGTTATTATGAATATGACGATAAATCGAGCAGGTTGTTGGCTCATCAGTTTAAAAAGACAAGCCACATCTCAATTGATCCCCAAGTTCTTTTACTCCTCTCTTTATGAATCTGAATCTCCACCTGAAACAGCAGACATGACTTCTTTTTTCAAAAAATCTCAGTGTATCTACTGTTGACCCAGATGTGACTGGTGAGCTTGATGCTCCCTTTAGTTTGCAAGAAATTACAGCAGCCATTAAAGCAATGCAAAGTAATAAGGCTCCTGGCCCTGATGGATTTGGTGTTGAGTTTTTTAAAAAATACACAGATAAACTTAACCCTCTACTCATTTCAGTGAGCAACGAGTCCTTTGAATGAGGTTCATTGCCTCCAACCTTGATTCAGGCCTCCATGACCCTTCTTTTGAAGCGGGACGAGGACCCTGAATTATGCACCTCTTACAGACCTTTGTCCTGATTGAACGTTGATGCCAAAAATTTTAGCTAAAGTATTAGCAATTCGTCTTGAAAAGATTCTTCCTAATATCATATTAGAAGAGCAAAATGGGTTTATCAAAAGCTGCTAGTTCTTTTATAATGTTCGCACACTTTTGAATGTGATTTTTTTTCCAAAAATTCCTCTTCGGTCCCTGAGGTTGTTATCTCAATTGATGCCAAAAAAGCATTTGATCGAGTTGAGTGGAATTATCTTTTTACTACACTCCATCATAAGTTTGGATTTGGTGACAGATTCATATCATGGATTAGACTTCTTTACACTTCCCCCCAGGCTAGCATTTATACTAACGACACTCACTCTACCTATTTTACATTATCGCGTGGCACTAGACAAGGATGTCCTCTTTCTCCTTTGCTTTTTAAAGGCTTAGCCATTGAACCACTGTCAGTTGCTCTGAAATCTCTTCCACTCTTTCATGGTGTCTCTTGATCTGGTATTGAATTGAAATTGTCCCTTTATGCAGATGACCTGCTCCTTTATGTATCAGATCCATTGACTAGTATCACACCAATATTATCCCTCTTAAAGCAGTTTGGCTCTTTCTCCAGCTATAAAGTCAATCTTTCTAAGAGTGAATGCTATCACATAAATTCCTCTGCTCTGTTACTTAACCCGCAATTTTCCTAAAAATGCCAAAAAATAACGTGCCCAAAGTAAATCGAAAGCTGTTATTCAACCCTTTGCAGCATCTTCATGGGGTTGGTCTCATTTAAAAGAAAACACTTTGAATTTTTTGGCAAAAAAAACATAATCTCTCTACGTGCTCCGGCCACTGAGTTACAGTCATCTAAACATACTGAACTTGAAGAAAATAAATTTGGACACAGTGTTATTTTGGATACAAATGCTTGCAAATAACACACAGCTGTCCGATCCGGCTGGAAAATGCAACAGAAATGTAGAACCAAGTGTTATCAAGCTGAGATCCAAATTTGGTAACAATACCACAAAAAAATGAATATTTTACACAGCTTTGTTCTCAGGTTCCCAGGCGTTTTGGAACTGTGCCAAATTGTGCCAAATGGCACAGTTTGGAAAAACATCTGTAACTTTTGAATAATTCAATGTAGAATCTTCATTTTGGGCTCTAATGAAAGGTCACACTCAGGGCTGTGTCTGTGTGTGTGTGTGGGGGGGGGACAACCCCCCCCCCTACAAAAGACGGAGTTCGGCCCTCGCTACATGATGGATTACACTCCTTGCATGTTTTCACAGCGGCCCCCCCCCCCTCGCTACTGTGTGTGTGGGGGGGGTTTGTCCCCCCCCCCTCGCTACAGAAGACGGCCATCGCTACATGAAGGAATAGACTCATATGCTTCCCCCCGCAGACCGGGGGGCGTTCGGACCGTGAACGCCCCCCCCCGCTCCTCTTCTGCAGCGGGGGGGGGGGGGGCGTTCACGGTCCGAACACGGCAAATGAACCGTTTATCGCGGCGCACGCACTTCGTACTTCGTGCGCAGTACAGTTGTAATTTACCGATTGGTCAAAAGTCATTTTTGGATTACAGTTTTCAGGGAGAAATAATAATTTAGCTTATAACACCTTACCTCTTCACAGCAGCAGAGTCGTGGCGAACTTCTCTTCCCCATTGTCAGACGAACGCGACGCTGCTCCGCTCGTGGATCCCGATCAAAACATAATTCCAATATTGCGGTTTTGGTGAATGATTTACGACCTTTGTCGTCGGCCTCCGTCGGTCTATGATGACGGAAGAGAATCCTAAACGTCTATTCTGCTGGAATGAGTGCAGGTCCCACTTGTGGGTGTTCTCCATGCTGCGGGGTCTGTAGCAGATTCGTCCAGCGTCCTTTGTTTTCATCTGCTGCAGCAGTAAATCTCTCTTCACCCAGCCTGAATTTCTGTGCTTCAATTGGCTCCTACATTCACAGTAGGCGGGTCCTCCTTCCTAGGTTTTCGTTCATTGGCTCTTCAAGGTTTCAGAAACCCAATTCAAGGCTCTTATTAGTCGAATGAGAGGTCAATCAGATGAACTAATCTGTTCGCGGCTGTGTCTGCAGTTTTTTTTTTAGTGGCGCTTGAACGCCACTACATCACCATCACCACCTACATCACCACAATCTGGACTATGTGTCCGAGTGCGCACGAGGGCGCAGGAGTGCGCCCTCGTGCATCCTAGGACGCAGAGACTTGCCCGCCCGCGGAACAACGGAGCGCAAGTGTTTAAAGGTCTGATGACACGATTTTGACATTTTTTAGCATGTTGAGTAAACCCAAAAATCATTGTCGATGATCAATATAATATTTACAATCGTGCCTGCATAAACTAGTTATCATCAAAAAACTGCAGCCACTGACTGGACTGTGGTGCCGCCCACCGAATGTAAGGCAGCACCACCAATCACGTAAGTGACAGAACGGATGCCGGTGTTGTTGACTGGAATGATAGCAGCTTTGTAGCTCACAGTTTCTCTTGTTTCTTGTTTTAATTTTACGGCTATGCCTTTGCGTTGTGTCGCAGGCTTAGATAAACAGCAGGCCGTGAAAGACCACATTACACGCTTCAGCTCCAGCTGTCATAAGCTTCCTCGTGCGCTCCTCCTGCGCTTTTACGCAGGAGGAGCGCATGATGAGGGGAAGGATTAATGAATTTACGCGCAGCTTTGACCTACTTTCTCTGATCGCATGCTGACGCTTGCCGGTCCAGCCACGTCCCCTCTCTTATTATCACCAGCTGATTAAAAATCCTGCTGATCATCTTTCCCTGTCCTAGCTCAGGTGCTTCTCATCACACCATCACCAGCAGTGCATGTACTTAGCGGCCGTTTGCCAGTCACACACTGCTGGTCCATAGTATTGTCATCTGTGCTGTTAGTCTGCCATTATTTTCAGCACTCTCACGAGATGTTAGTCACTCCATGTTCACCATGGTTCTCGTGCGTCCTTGAAGCGATGTCGGCTCTGGGGCACACCTGTGGCCAACACGTCTCCTCTCATTCGTTCTCTGGGTGATGCCGGCCCCTGAACGCTATCAGTAAGTGTGTTTGTGTTTTTTGTACGTCTTCACCTTTTTGGGAATTGTCTGTCTTTCTGTATTAAATGTGCTGTGGTGAACCCTGCACGTAAATCCTCATTATTTCATCCTCCCTCTCCCTGCCCTGCGTAAGAGCGCATGGAGGGTCATGATGAATGGATTTATGTGCAGGATTAACCAGATAATAAGATAAGATAAGGTAAGATAAGCCTTTATTAGTCCCACAATGGGGAAATTCCAGGATTGCAACAGCACAGGGATAGCAATGCTCAGAGCAATAATTAAGAAGATAAGAAAATTTAAAAAAATACATAAATACATAAAGATAATACATAATAAACCTGATGCCTGAGCCACAGAGAATACACTGCTATGATTTTATTGAAAAATTGGGTTTAAATAAATTATATCCATCCATCCATCTTCTACCGCTTTTCCGGAGGTCCGGGTCACAGAGACAGCAGTTCAAGCAGAGAAGCCCAGACTTCCCTCTCCCCAGCCACCTGCTCCAGCTCTTCAGAGAGGATACCAAGGTGTTCCCAGACCAGCTGGGAGGCATAATCTCTCCACCGAGTCCTGGGTCTGCCCTGGGGTCTCTTCCCAGTTGGACATACCCGAAACACCTCAAGTGGGGGGGCGTCCAGGAGGCATCCTAATCAGATGCCCATACCACCTCAACTGACTCCTTTCAATGTGGAGGAGCAGCGGTTCTACTCTGAGCCTCTCCCGGCTGACTGAGCTCCTCACCCTATCTCTGAGGGTGAGTCCAGCAATCCTACAGAGAAAGCTCATTTCAGCCGCTTGTATCCGCAATCTCGTTCTTTCGGTCATTACCCACAGCTCGTGACCATAGGTGAGAGTAAGAATGTAGATTGACTGGTAAATCGACAGCTTTGCCTTAGAACTAAGCTCCCTCTTCACCATGATAGACTGGTACAGCGTCCACATCACTGCAGATGCTGCTCCAATACGTCTGTCAATCTCTCGCTCCATTTTCCCCTCACTCGTGAATAAGACCCCAAGATATTTAAACTCCTCCGCGTGGGGCAGGAGCCTGTCCCCAACCCGGAGAGGACAATCCACCTTTTTCCAGCTGAGGACCATGGACTCAGACTTGGAGGTGCTGATTCTCATCCCAGCCGCTTCACACTCAGCGGCAAACTGTCCCAGCAAGAGCTGTAGGTCATTGCTGGATGAAGCCAACAGGACAATATCATCTGCAAACAACAGAGATGAGATCCTGTGGTCACCAAGCATGACACCCTCCATTTCTTGGCTGTGCCTAGAAATCCTGTCCATAAAAATTATGAACAGGATCAGTGACAAAGGGCAACCCTGGCGGAGTCCAACTCTCACTGGGAATGAATCCGACCAAGTGTTGGCAATACGAACCAAACTCTCACAACGGTCGTACAGAGACCGAATAGCTCGTAACAACAAGCCCTATACCCCATACTCCCGAAGCACCCCCCACAAAAAACCACGAGGGATGCGGTAAGATGCCTTCTCCAAGTCCACAAAACACATGTAAACTGGTTAGAGCAAACTCCCACAACCTTACCTTAACCTTAATTCTCTCCGTGCCAGGAGGCACATAAGGCCTGGACATCAATCCGCCACTGGTGTCGGTCTGCAGCTGCGTGGCGTGCTTCGCCCCAAGAGCTCCAGCCAGCAACGGTCCGCTCTACTTCCACCATCCTTCTCCAGGTTGTTTTTGGGTGGCCTCTTTTCCTGCGTCCTTCCGGGGTCCACTCCATGGCTACAGCGCAGTCATCCTTCGGGTCTTTCCTGAGAATGTGGCCGATCCAGTTCCATCTCTTTCTTCTGATTACCTTGCTGATTTTCTTGGTTTCTGCCATTTCCAGGATTGTCTTGTTGGATATGTGTTGCTGCCAGCGCACCTTGAATATCCTTCTCAGACACTTGGCTTGGAATGCATCCAGCTTTTCCTCCTCTCCTTTGGTCAGCTTCCAAGTCTCACAGCCGTACAAAAGCACTGACAGCACCAGGCTTCTGTGCAGGGAGGTTTTTGTCTTCTTGCTGATTTTTCCAGTTGCCCAGATTTTGCTTAGCCGCTTGTACTGGGCATTGGCCAGGGCTATCCTTCTCTTGACGTCAGCTCCTCCGCCTCCGTCCTTGGCTACCATGGCTCCAAGATAAGTGAAGCTCTCCACCTCTTCTACTTCATTCCCTCTGACTCTCAACTTTTC
Organism: Pholidichthys leucotaenia; assembly: GCA_020510985.1. NCBI lineage: Eukaryota > Metazoa > Chordata > Actinopteri > Cichliformes > Pholidichthyidae > Pholidichthys > Pholidichthys leucotaenia. The sequence continues at coordinate 328,479,835 of CM035839.1, read as the reverse complement.
CGCAGACTTGCTGTTCACCTTCATGGCTTTCCACTTGTGGTCGTTCATCTTCAGTCCGACTTTGCAGGCGTTTTCCTCCAATCTGGCTGTCTTTTGCTGTAGGTGATTCATGGCGGATGACAGGAGCGCGAGATCGTCGGCGAAGTCGAGGTCTTCCAGCAGGGTTGAGAAGTTCCATCTTATGCCTGTTCTTTCTCCATCTGTGGTCTTCTTCATGACCTAGTCAATTACTAGCAGGAACAGGAACCCTGACATGCAGCATCCCTGTTTTACTCCGGTGATAACAGGGAACCAATCTGTTGTCTCTCCTTCGTCTATGACCGAGCATTGGAAGTCCTTGTACAACGTTTGAACCATTCTGATGAGTTTTTTGGGGATTCCGTACTCGCTCATGATGATCCAGAGGCTGTCTCTGTGGATGGAGTCGACGGCCTTTTCAAAGTCCACAAAGTGGATGTATAGAGTGGCATTCCATTCATTGGTTTGCTCCAAGATGTTCCTCAGTATGAATATCTGTTCTGTTGTTCTTCTTCCTTTTCTAAACCCGGCTTGTTCCTTCCTGAGCGACGGATCCACCCCTGTTTGTATCCTATTAATCAGGACCCTGCTGAGGACTTTGCTGGCCAGTGGCAGTAGCGTAACTCCTCTCCAGTTGCCACATTCCTGAAGGTTGCCTTTCTTTGGAATTTTGCAAATGAGCCCCTTCATCCATTGGTCGGGAACTGCTTCCTTCTCCCATATGAGATCAGATAGTCTCTTCAGTTCTGTGCTGGTGTGCTCTGAGTCCGCTTTCAACATCTGTACCGTAACCTGGTCAATTCCTGCTGCTTTTCCGTTGTTGAGTGTGCGTAGAGCTGATCTTATTTCTTCTAAAGTTGGGGCTTCGGTTGAGATATCAAGTTCTTCTCTCTCCTCTTCCTCTGCTTGTGGGGGCTCCTCCGGTGCGTCTCTGTTGAGGACTTCCTGGAAATGCTCCTTCCACCTTGCCAGTCTTACCTCCTTGTTATTCAGTAGATCTCCATTCTTGCTCTTCACTGCTGCTGCTTGTCTTGTGCCTTGTCTTGTTAGCTGCTTCACAATGTTGTATAATTCTTTCTGTTGTCCATTCTCCGCTGCAGTTTGTGCTCTCTGTGCTTTCTCAGCCATCCACTTTCGCTTGTCTTCCCTGGCACTCCTTTTCACTTCCTTGTCTTTCTCTTTGTACTCCTCTCTCCTCCTGTTCCAGATTCTTTCTGAGTGGGTGCTGTCCATCCTTGTTTTGATGTCCTTCCTCTCATCGATCAGTTTCCAGGTATGCTCACTGATCCATGGCTTGCTCTTCCCTTTCCTATAACCTAACACTTCCTCTGCAGCGTTGACATGTGTTTCTCTGTTGTTCCCACACCTCTTCTACATCTTCGCTCTCTGTCCTATTTTCTTCCATTTTGCTCCTTACTGCCTCGCAGTATGTCCTCCTTGTTTCTTCATCTTTTAGCCGTTCCATGTTGAGCTTTGGCTTGACTTTGTTGTTGTCTCTGTGGGCCTTGAGTCTCATCTTGATGCTGGTCCTCACCAGGTAGTGGTTGCTGTTGGCATCTGCTCCCCTCTGTACCCTAGAGTCCAGGACAGATGATCTCCACTGCCTGCTGATCAACAGGTGGTCTATTTGATTCCTCGCCTTCCCATCAGCTGATACCCATGTGGCCTTGTGAATGTCCTTGTGAGGAAGTAGCGTCCCGGTTATGACGAGGCCGTTCATCTGGCTGAACTCACACAGCCTCTCCCCATTGTCGTTCTGCTCTCCCAGGCCGTGCACCCCCATCGTCCTCTGGTATCCGGTGTTGCCCCTGCTCACCTTGGCATTGAAGTCGCCCATGATGATAATGATGTTGTTCTTGTTGCATCCATCAACTGTTTCTTGTAGCTCCTGGTAAAACTGCTCCTTCTCTGCTTCCTCCTTTTCGTTGTGGGGGGCGTAAACTTGTATGATGGTGACCCTTCTCTGTCTTGAATAGAATCGAGCCGTGATGATTCTCTTGCTGATGGGTGTCCATTCCATGAATGCTTTCCTTGCTTTCTGGCTGACCATGATGGCGACTCCTCCTTCGTGCAGCTCCTTGTCCCCACTGTAGAGCACTGTCTTCCCTGATGCTAGCTGTATCTTTCTGGCTCCCGTCCACCTGCATTCACTGATCCCTAGAATGTCTAATTTATATCCCTCCATCTCCCTCGCTATCTGTGCTGCTGCTCCTTCTCTGAACATGGTCCTGACGTTCCAGTGTCCGATGTTCAGTCTGTATTTGGGGCTCGCAATGGACCTTGTCGGGCGCTGAGCTTCCCGTAGGCTTTCACCCACCGCCGTCATGTTGCCGGAGTCGGCGATCCCTGCTCCTCCCAGGTTGTCTTGTAGATTGATGTCCATAGTTTCTCTAGTTTTTTACAGGAGAAGGTAGTTGGCCTTCTGCCCAACCCCCAAACTTGGAGAACCAGGGTTTTCTGTCAGGGTGTCCTTCCCTGAGACTGCGTTGGTCCACGTGTGCAATCCCCCATCCGCCACCCGGGGGCCGCGCCTCTACGCCGTGCAGTCCCAGCGTGAGGAAAACTCCCACAAACCCTCAAGAATTCTCGAGAGGGTAAAGAGCTGGTCCGATGTACCACGGCCAGGACAAAAACCACATTGCTTCTCCTGAAATCGAGGTTCGACCAACGGCTGGACTCTCCTCTCCAGTACCTTGGCATAGACCTTCCCAGGGAGGCTGAGGAGTGTGATCCCTCTAAAGTTAGAGCACACCCTCCAGTCCCCTTTTTTGAAGAGAGGAACCACCACCCCGGTTTGCCATGCCAAAGGCACTGCCCCCGACCTCCACACAGTGTTGCAGAGGTGTGTCAACCATGACAGCCCAACAACATCTAGGGCCTTGAGGTACTCAGGGCGAATCTCATCCACTCCCGGGGCCCGACCACCAAAGAGATTTTTAACCACCTTGGCGACCTCAGCTCCTGTGATAGGCGAGTCATCCCCCTCGTCCACAAACCCTGCTTCCTCTGTGGAAGGCGTATCAGTGGGATTGAGGAGGTCCTCGAAGTATTCCTTCCACCGCCCGAAGATATCCCCAGTCGGAGTCAACAGCGCCCCATCCGTATCATACACAGTGTGAACAGGGAGCTGCTTTCCCCTCCTGAGCCATCAGACAGTTTGCCAGAATCTCTTTGAGGCCGACCGAAAGTCTTGTTCCATGGCCTCACAGAACTCCTCCCATACCTGGGTTTTTGCTTCAACAACCACCCGAGCTGCACTCCGCTTGGCCTGCCGGTACACCTCAGCTACTTCGGAGTCCCACAAGCCAACCAAGCTTGATAGGACTCCTTCTTCAGCTTAATGACCCCCCTCACCACTGGTGTCCACCACTTGGTTCGGGGATTGCCACCACGAGATGCCCTGACCACCTTGCGGCTGCAGCTCTGGGCCGCCGCTTCAACAACAGAGGTGGAGAACATGGCCCATTCAGACTCCATGTCTCCAGACTCCCTTGGAATGTGGTTGAAGTTCTTCCGGAGGTGGGAGTTGAAGACCTCCCGGACAGGGGCCTTAGCCAGACGTTCCCAGCACACCCTCACTATACGTTTGGGTCTACCGGGTCTGAATGGCTTCCTCTCCTGCCATCAGATCCAACTCACCACCAGGTGGTGATCAGTTGACAGCTCTGCACCTCTCTTTACCCGAGTGTCCAAGACATACGGTCGCAGGTCTGATGACACGATAAAATCGATCATCGACCTGCGACCTAGGGTGTCCTGGTGCCAGGTGCACATATGGACACCCTTATGCTTGAACATGGTGTTCGTTATGGACAAACTGTGGTTAGCACAGAAGTCCAATAACTGAACACCACTCGGGTTCAGATCGGGCAGGCCATTCCTCCCAATCACCCCCCTCCAGGTTTCACTGTCGATGCCCACGTGCGCATTGAAGTCCTCCAGTAGGACAATGGAGTCCCCAAGAGGAGCACCCTCCAGCACCCCAGTCACAGACTCCAAAAAGGGTGGGTACTCTGAAACATCATTTGGTGCATAGGCACAAATGATGGTCAGGACCTGTTTCCCAACCCGAAGGTGCAGGGAAGCAACCTTTTCATCCACTGGGGAAAACTCCAATATAGAGGCTGCAAGGTGGGGGGATACAAGAATACCCACCCCTGCTTGTCGCCTCTCGCCCAGGCCAACTCCAGCAAAGGCCAAGCTCCAGCCCCTCTCCAGGAGACTGGTTCCGGAACCAGAGCTGTGTGTTGAGGTGAGGCCGACTATATCTAGCCGGTATCTCTCAACCTCGTACACCAGCTCAGGCTCCTTCCCCACCAGAGAGGTGACATTTCACGTACCAAAAGCCAGTTTAGAAAGCTTGGGATCAGTCCGCCAAGGTCTCCACCTTTGACCGCCACCTAATCCACATAGCACCGGACCCCCATGATCCCTCCTGCAGGTGGTGAGCCCACTGGAGGGCGGACCCATGTAACTCCTTCGGGCTGAGCCCGGCTGGGTCCCATGGGTGGAAACCCGGCCACCAGACGCTAGCCATCGAGCCCCTCCCCCAGGCCTGGCTCCAGGGTGGGGCCCCGGTAACCCCATACCGGGCGGGATACACTGAATCCTTGATACAGAATTTATCATGAGAGTCTGTTGGATCGTTCTTAGTCTGGCCCTTCACCCAGGACCAGTTTGTCTTGGGTGACCCTATCAGAGGCAAATTGCCCCGGACAACATAGCTCCTAGGATCACTGGGGCACGCAAACCCCCCCCCCCCCCCGCCACGATAAGGTGACTATCCATGAGGGGGATAAATTATATTTATGAACAAATAATTTGTTGCAATATCTGTAACAAAAGCATAACACTCGGTGTTCCCCTGCTGTATGTTTGTCGCTGCTGCTGCACCGGCCATGTGTGCCTCTCCACTGTCACTATCTGAGTTTGACTTGCTTGGCATAATGCCCGCTTGGCACGGCTCAAACCTATATGGTCTGATGCCCCCAGATTCTTCATTGTCATCCCATTCTTTGGAACTATAATCGTCTAATGATTGGACAACACAAATCAATTCCAGACTACATGTGCTGGAAGCATCGTCAATGTTTTCTACCGTTTCCATCCTGTATACACAATGGGCAGCCAAGCGCTGTGTTCTATCAATGACATTACAACATGGCCGGGAGATTTTCCAGCCACTGACGCAATTGGTGACGTGGCGCTCATGAAAACGTTGGATATTCACGTGAAAAAAAGCCTGTTTGACTTAGAACTGCACAGACCAACCTATTTTGTCATATTGTATTATGTGTTGAAAAATTAGATGAAGTCAAAAACGTGTCATCAGACCTTAAAACAATCTGGCATACCTTTTAAACTTAGCTTGTCGGGGTTTAGCTATCTGGGGATCAATGTGACCCACACTCCAACCTCTCTTTTTGCTGCTAATTTTTCTCCACTGATGAGTCAGGTCAAGGCAGACTTGCAGAGGTGGAATTCTCTGCCACTGTCTTTGATAGGTAGAATTAATGCAGTGAAAATGACCTTATTGCCTAAATTTCTATGTTTGTTTCAGTGTATTCCTTTGGGGGGGTTTTTACCTAAAAGGTTTTTCAAATCCCTTCATGAAATTGTTACAAGCTTTTTGTGGGGTGGTAAAACTCCTAGAGTTAAGTATTCACTCTTGCAAAAACTTAAACTGGTGGTCTTGCATTACCTAATTTTCAGTTTTATTATTGGTCAGCGCATATTCACAAATTCATCCATTGGTTTCACTGTTGGGGGTTGTTATGGCGGAGGTTGGAGGCTCGGTCACTTTCTCTTCTTCCCTATTGGCTCTAGTCTCCTCCTCCCTACCTTTGAATCCATCCAACTTCACAAGTAACCCCATGGTGCTCTCCACCCTTAAGATTTCGGTTCAATTTAGACGCCATTTTAAATTTTTGTCACCATCAACTCTTAGACCTGTAACACAAAATCATCTGTTTCCTCCATCCCTTATTGATACCACTTTCACAATTTGGCAGAGTTGCGGCCTTAAGTATTTCAGGGATCTATACAAAGATGGTGTTTTTTCCACATTTTCAGTTCAATTCAATTCAATTCAATTCAACTTTATTTATATAGCGCCATTTCACAACAACAGTCATCTCATAGCACTATCAACTGTAGGGGGAACCCCCACAGTTGCAGAAAGACCCCAGCAATCAGGCGATCCCCTGTGAGCAAGCACTTGGCGACGGTGGAGAGGAAAAACTCCCTTTTAACAGGAAGAAACCTCCAGCAGAACCAGGCTGAGGGAGGGGCAGTCATCTGCTGAGACTGGCTGGGGGGTGAGGGGATAGAGAAGAAGAAAAGAACAGACATGTAGAGAGCAAACAGCACGATGGGGACTCAATCTATGGGAGAGAACAAACAAATGTTAATGACCAGCAAAAAAAATATTTCATTGAGAGTGAGGAAAGGAGTGAGGCCCAGTGCATTACTGCAGGTCCCCCGGCTGACTAAACCTATTAGCAGCATAACTAAGGGAGGGTTCAGAAACACATGATCCCTCCCTAATTGTAGGCTATATCAAAAAGGTAGGTTTTAGCCCTATTCTTAAAAACAGAGATTGAGTCTGACTCCCGAATCCAGATTGGCAGCTGGTTCCACAGGAGAGGAGCTTGATAATTGAAGGCTCTGCCTCCCATTGTACTTTTGGAGATTCTAGGTATTACAAGTAATCCTGCATTTTGGGAGCGTAGTGCTCTGTTAGGATAATACGGTAGTATCAGATCTTTTAAATAAAAAGAAGCCTGATTGTTTAGAGCTTTGTAAGTAAGAAGAAGGATTTTAAACTTAATTCTAAACTCTATCGGAAGCCAATGAAGGGAGGCCAGAACCGGAGAGATATGATCTCTCTTTCTAGTACCTGTTAAAACTCTTGCTGCAGCATTTTGGATCAGCTGAAGACTTTTTAAAGATATTTTAGGACAGCCTGATAATAAAGAATTACAATAATCTAATCTCGAGCTAACAAAAGCGTGGATCAGTTTCTCAGCATCACTCTGAGACAAGATGCTCCCAATCTTGGCAATATTACGCAAATGATAGAAGGCAGTCTTAGAAACAAATTTAATATGTGAATTGAAGGACAAATCCTGATCAAAAATAATTCCAAGGTTCCTCACAGAGCTATTAAGAGAAAGAGAAACCGCATCCAAACTGAAAGTTTGATTTGGAAAGGAATTTCTAAGGTTTTTTGGACCAACAAGAATGACTTCAGTCTTATCTGAATTTAATAGCAGGAAATTACAAGTCATCCAAGCTTTGATTTCCTAAAGATAGGCTTCTAACTTCGCTAATTGATTACTATCATCTGGCTTCATTGACAGGTATAACTGTGTGTCATCTGCATAACAATGAAAATGTATACAGTGCCTTCTAATAATGTTGCCTAACGGAAGCATATATAAACTAAAAAGAGTAGGGCCTAGCACAGATCCCTGTGGAACTCCATGACTAAGCTTTGAGTTGAAAGAAAACTCATTATTTACATGAACAAACTGGAACCTATCAGATAAATAAGATCTAAACCACTGCAACGAAGTTCCATTAAGTCCAACATAGTGTTCTAATCTATCAAGTAGAATATTATGATCGATAGTATCAAAAGCTGCACTAAGGTCTAAAAGGACAAGTACAGAAACCAGTCCATTATCAGATGCAATGAGGAGGTCGTTAGTGACCTTTGCTAAGGCTGTTTCAGTACTATGATGGATTCTAAACCCAGACTGAAACTCTTCAAGTAAACCATTTCCCTGCAGGTGGTCAAATAATTGCGTAGCAACAACTCTTTCTAAGATTTTTGAAATGAAAGGGAGATTAGAGATTGGTCTATAGTTAGTTAAAGCTCCTGGATCTAGCGTTGGCTTTTTGAGTAAGGGTTTAATTACAGCCATTTTAAAAGCCTGCGGTACATGGCCTAAAGTTAATGAAGAATTGATTATATTAAGAATAAAGCTACCAATAAGTGGGAAGACTTCTTTAAATAACCTGGTAGGAATAGGGTCTAAAAGACAAGTTGAAGGTTTGGATGAGGAAACTATTTTGTCTAACTCACAAAGGTCGATTGGAGTAAACTCATCAAGACAGACATCAATAGAAGGAGTTGTAGTAGTTACAGTATTTAAGTTAACTGTGGGAAGAATCTGATTGATTTTATCTCTGATGGATGAAATTTTATTATTGAAAAAGTTCATAAAGTCCTGACTAGTAAGCTCTAAGGGAATGCTAGGATTGACAGAGTCCTAACTCTTTGTCAACCTGGCTACAGTACTGAAAAGAAACCTGGGATTATTCTTGTTCTCTTCTATTAATGCAGAGTAATAACTCGTTCTAGCTTTTCTAAGAGATTTTTTATAAATTAAAAGATGATTTCTCCAAGCTAAATAGATTTCATCTAAATTAGTGGAGCGCCATTTTCTTTCTAATTGACGAGTCTTCTGTTTTAAGCTACGAGTTTCTGTGTTGAACCAAGGAGTTAGAAATCTCTGATTAGACTTTTTCTTTTTTAAGGGGGCTACCAAGTCTAGAGTCTGATGCAGAGAAGCTGTAACACTATCCACCATGTTATCAATTACAGAAGGAGCAAGCTGTCTATAGCTTATTTCCATTGTGTTGACACATGGCATAGAGGAAACAATCTGCATAAATTATAACAATCTGCATAAATTTTCAGGTGTGATGTCAAGTTATAACTTGCCTGCAACTCATCTGTTTTGTTACTTCCAACTTAGGCATTGTGCCTCTTTTCTGTTTCCAAGCTTCCCTTCCCTCCCCGCTAGCCAACCATGGGTCGATCTCCTAAATCTGAAACCAAGTCACAAATCTCTTATATCTGAAAGATATGCACAGCTATTCACATTTGATGGTCAATCAGTTGCAAAAGCGCAAATTTCCTGGGAACAGGAGCTAGGTTTGAACATAACAGATGAGTTATGGGACAAAGCTGTCTTCAGTATACTTTCTAGCATGCCTTGTGCCAGGCTACAGCTTTTACAGTTCAAAGTGCTATATAGGGCTCACTGGTCTAAATCGTGTTTATCTGAAATTTACCCTGATGTTGCAGATCAATGTGACAGATGACACACCTCTCCCTGTAATCTTAATCATATGTTTTTTTTCCTGTCCTAGGTTACAGAAATTTTGGGGTCACTACTTTGAAATCATGTCTAAGGCTCTGGGGAAAAATGTTTCTCCAGCCCCCCTCATAGCTATATTTGGGCTGTCTGTTAGCTCCCATCACACTGACTCTACTCAGTCAGACATATTAGCCTTTACATCTCTCTTAGCAAGACGCTGCATTTTGTTTGCATGGAAATCCTCCAAACCCCCCTCTATTTCCCTCTGGCTTAAGGATGTCATGTTTTTTCTTAAATTAGAACAAATAAGATTTGCATTTCAAGGTTCTTCAGCTAAATTTTTTCGTAAATGGCAATCTTTCATAGATTACTTTGTCATCGCAAACCTTGCCTCCAGACTGCCCCCCCCTTTTTTTCTTCTTTTTTTTTTTTATGTGTTTTCTATGCTTGATGTTCTGTTCTTGCACTGAACAGAGACTTTGTTCTGTTGTTGACCCGGTGAGGGCCTTGGTGACGGTATGGGTGTTCTGGGGGAAAAAAAACGAGAGAAAAGTTGTAAAGGTGACACGGTCTTCACATTCATTGTATGCTTTTTAAAAAGATTAATATATAAAACCATTTTTTTAAACAAAGAAGCTCAGAGATGAACTGCAAATAAAAAGTTAATCATATGATGTTATTTCTGTTTTTTGTGCTTCTATTTGCATGAAGTTTCCCACATGTAAGACCTGTATTGCGATATTAAAATATCCATCCATTCATCTTCTACCGCTTACTCCTTTTCGGGTCACGGGGGGCTGGAGCCTATCCCAGCATCTTTGGGCGAGAGGCAGGGTACACCCTGGACAGATCACCAGTCCATCGCAGAGCCAACACACAGAAACAGACAGCCATTCACTCTCACATTCATACCTAAGGACAGTTTAGAATCCCCAGTTGATGCCAGTTAACCTAACCTCCATGGTTTTGGCTGTGGGAGGAAACAAGAGTACCCAGAGTAAAACCATGCAGACACGGGAAGAACATGCAAACTCCACACAGAAGGGTCAATGATGGTCTCGGGGTGGGATCGAACCCACGATGGTCAGGGGTGGAATTGAGCCCGTGACCTTCTTGCTCACACAGTGCTAACCACTGCGCCACTGTGCTGCCCGTATAACTTATATTAAAATATAGGTTATTTAATCATGACATTTCCCTTAAAGGGATTTCCTTGAACTACATCTTGTCTCTACATCATTAATGTATTATCACCTACCATAAATGATCCCTCCACTTTTTTTTTATCTTCTTGGGGATAGATTTAGTTTTCTGTGCACAGTCATGCACAGAGAAGTCATTGTGGTGATCATGTTTCTGTTCTGTGTACAGACACATTCCCACTAATGCAAATGTGCCATTCACCACCCAGTGCATTTCCCCTAGGCCTACTGTAGCTTGGATTAAGTTTCCATCACAGAGTTGCTTTCAGCAGCCACTACATATTGATATTTGCAAATTTTGCACAGTGTACTGTAATAGCTTCTTATAGCTCACCTGCAACTAAAAAAGTGGGGAAATACATCACAGTTCAGAGAAAATGAGAGAACTTGATCATCGATTGTGATGAGTCTTTTTTTCTCTTCACAGTATGGCAAACAAGAATAGCACCCTGCGCTGTACTTTCTCCGCTTCAAGCCACAGTTCCACCCTCCTCCAGGGCTTGTCATTTTTGCGGTCCCAGGGCCAACTACTTGACGTTGTGCTGGCTATCAATGAAGAACGCTTCCAGGTCCATAAAGCAGTGCTGGCTGCTTGTAGCGATTACTTCAGGTCAGTCTGAAGCATAAGGCACTATTCTTTTACATTTTCATTTCAAAACACTTAGCTGGTGTTTTCTATGCAATACGGATTTTAAAAATGGTAAAATGAAAATAAAAAACAACTTCATAATGCGGTGTTGAATGGTGTAAAAAACACCATTTTACCCATGTAGAATACGATCTATAGTAAATTCAAAGTATACTGTATGTCCATCCATCCATCTTCTATCGCTTCTCCGGAGGTCGGGGTCGTGGAGGCAGCAGTTCAAGCAGAGAAGCCCAGACTTCCATCTCCCCAGCCTCCTGCTCCAGCTCTTCAGAGAGGATACCAAGGCGTTCCCAGACCAGCTGGGAGATATAGTCTCTCCAGCGAGTCCTGGGTCTGCCCCAGGGTCTCCTCCCAGAGGAACGTGCCCGAAACACCTCAAGTGGGAGGCGTCCAGGAGGCATCCTGATCAGATGCCCATACCACCTCAACTGGCTCCTTTCAATGTGGAGGAGCAGCGGTTCTACTCTGAGCCTCTCCCACATGACTGAGCTCCTCACCTTATCTCTGAGGGTGAGTCCAGCAATCCTACGAAAAAAGCTCATTTCAGCCACTTGTATCCGCAATGTCGTTCTTTCTGTCATTACCCAAAGCTCATGACCATAGGTGAGAGTAGGAACGTAGATTGACTGGTAAATCGACAGCTCTGCCTTAGAGCTTAGCTCCCTCTTCACCACAACAGACCGGTACAGTGTCCGCATCACTGCAGATGCTGCTCAGATCCATCTGTCAATCTCTCGCTTCATTCTCCCCTCACTCATGAATAAGACCCCAAGACACTTAAACTCCTCCACTTGGGGCAGGAGCCTGTCCCCAACCCAGAGAGGGCAATCCACCTTTTTCCAGCTGAGGACCATGGACTCAGACTTGGAGGTGCTGATTCTCATCCCAGCTGCTTCACACTCAGCAGTGAATCGTCCCAGTAAGACCTGTAGGTCATTGCTGGATGAAGCCAGCAGGACAATCTCATCTGCAAACAACAGAGATGAGATCCTATGGTCACCAAGCATGACACCCTCCGTTCCCTGGCTGCACCTAGAAATCCTGTCCATAAAAATTATGAACAGGATCAGTGACAAAGGGCAGCTCTGGTGGATTCCAACTCTCACTGGGAATGACCGAGTGTTGGCAATACGAACCAAGCTCTCACAACAGTCGTACAGAGACCCAATAGCTCGTAACAACAAGCCCAATACCCCATACTCCCGAAGCACCCCCCCACACACAAAAAACCACGAGGGATGCGGTTGAATGCCTTCTGCAAGTCCACAAACGCATGTAAAGTGGTTGGGCAAATTCCCACAAAGCCTCAAGGATTCTTGAGAGGGTAAAGAGCTGGTCTGATGTGCCAAGGCCAGGACGAAAACCACAGTGCTCCTCCTGAGTCTGAGGTTCAACCAACGGCCGAACTCTCCTCTCCAGTACCTTGGCATAGACCTTCCCAGGGAGGCTGAGGAGTGTGATCCCTCTAAAGTTGGAGCACACCCTCCAGTCCCCTTTTTTGAAGAGAGGAACCACCACCCTTGTTTGCCATGTCAAAGGCACTGCCCCCGACCTTCACGCAATGTTGCAGAGGCGTGTCAACCATGACAGCCCAACAACATCCAGAGCCTTGAGGTACGGTACTCAGGGCGAATCTCATCCACCCCCGGGGCCCGGCCACCAAAGAGATTTTTAGCCACCTTGGCAACCTCAGCCCCTGTGATAGGCGAGTCGTCCCCCTCATCCACAAGCCCTGCTTCCTCTGTGGAAGGCATATCAGTGGGATTGAGGAGATCCTCAAAGTATTCCTTCCACCGCCCGACAATATCCCCAGTCGAAGTCAGCAGTGCCCCATCCGCACCATACACAGTGTGGACAGGGAGCTGCTTCCCCCTCCTGAACTGCCGGACAGTTTGCCAGAATCTCTTTGAGGCCGACCAAAAGTCCTATTCCATGGCCTCACCGAACTCCTCCCATACCTGAGTTTTTGCTTCAGCAACCTCCCGAGCTGCACTCCGCTTGGCCTGCCAGTACACCTCAGCTGCTTCGGGAGTCCCACAAGCCAACCAAGCTTGATAGGACTCCTTCTTCAGTTTAATGGCCCCCTTTGCCACCGGGGTCCACCACTTGGTTCGGGGGTTACCACCACAAGATACCCCGACGACCTTGCGGCCGCAGCTCTGGGCCACTGCTTCAACAATGGAGGTGGAGAATATGGCCCATTCAGACTCCATGTCTCCAGGCTCCCTTGGAATGTGGTTGAAGTTCTTCCGGAGGTGGGAGTTGAAGACCTCCCGGACAGGGGCCTCAGCCAGACGTTCCCAGCACACCCTCACTATACGTTTGGGTCTACCAGGTCTGAATGGCATCCTCCCTTGCCATTGGATCCAGTCACCACCAGGTGGTGATCAGTTGACAGCTCTGCACCTCTCTTTACCCGAGTGTCTAAGACATCCGGTCACAGGTCTGATGACACGATAACAAAATCGAACATCGACCTGCGACCTAGGGTGTCCTGGTGCCAGTTGCACATATGGACACCCTTATGCTTGAACATGGTGTTAGTTATGGACAAACTGTGGTTAGCACAGAAGTCCAATAACTGAACACCACTCGGGTTCAGATCGGACAGGCCATTCCTCCCAATCGACCCCCCCTTCAGGTTTCACTGTCATTGCCCACGTGCACATTGAAGTCCTCCAGAAGGACAATGGAGTCTCTAAGAGGAGCACCCTCCAGCACCCCAGTCAGATACTCCAAAAAGGGTGGGTACTGTGAATCATCATTTGGTGCATAGGCACAAATGATGGTCAGGACCCGTTTCCCAACCCGAAGGCGCAGGGCAACAACCCTTTCGTCCACCAGGGAAAACTCCAATATAGAGGCTGCAAGGTGGGGGGGATACAAGAATACCCACCCCTGCTCATTGTGTCTCGCCCGGGGCAACTCCAGAGTAGGACAAGCTCCAGCCCCTCTCCAGGAGACTGGTTCTGGAACCGGAGCTGTGTGTTGAGATGAGGCCAACTATATCTAGGCAGTATCTCTCAACCTCGTACACCAGCTCAGGCTCCTTCCTCACCAGACAGGTGACATTCCACGTCCCAAAAGCCAGTTTAGGAAGCCTGGGATCAGACCGCCAAGGTCTCCACCTTTGACCGCCACCTGATCCACACAGCACCGGACCCCCATGGTCCCTCCTGCAGGTGGTGAGCCCACTGGAGGTGTATGCTGTATGTATGCAGTCTAATGTGTTAGAGATTGACCAGTTACCAGTGTGACCAATGGGCAATAACTAAAATAGATATACTCACAGTAACAAAAGTACATCGTGGTTTTAATAATTTCATTTTTGTAATACATATAAACATGTTAGTGAGGGACCTGACCAGCTTTAGAACTTGCTTACAGGACAAAATGCAATATTAATTTATGCAATAATCATGCTATACTAAAAGTGTGTCTTTCTTCTTGCCTTTCTTAGATGTAGAATTGTAAAATATTATGTAATTTAAAGACTTCTTCTTGTGTTTCAGGGCAATGTTTACCGGAGGCATGAGAGAATCAAACCAAGATACAATTGAGCTGAAGGGTTTGTCTGCTCGAGGGCTAAAACATATTATTGACTTTGCCTACAGCGCAGAAGTCACTTTAGACCTGGACTGTATTCAGGATGTTCTTGGAGCTGCTGTGTTTCTCCAGATGGTTCCAGTTGTGGACCTTTGTGAAGAGTTTCTTAAGTCAGCAATGAGTGTTGAGACCTGCCTGCACATCGGGCAGATGGCCACCACCTTCAGCTTGTCTTCCCTGAAAGAGTCTGTGGATGCCTTCACCTTCCGTCACTTCCTCCAGATTGCAGAGGAGGAGGACTTTTTGCACATTCCCATGGAACGCCTCATCTTCTTCCTTCAGAGCAACAAACTGAAGAACTGTAGCGAGATTGACCTCTTCCATGCTGCCATCAGATGGCTCCAGTATGATGAGTCTCGCCGGACTCAAGCCAGCAGCATCCTTTGCCACGTGCGCTTCCCGCTTATGCGTTCTTCAGAGCTGGTGGACAGTGTTCAGACCGTGGACATCATGGTGGAGGATGTGCTGTGCCGCCAATATCTCCTTGAGGCCTTCAATTACCAGATCCTTCCTTTCCGACAGCATGAAATGAAGTCCTCACGGACACTCATTCGCTCTGATGTTGTGTCCCTCATCACCTTAGGTGGGACACCCTACACTGACAACGACCGCACAGTGAGCACTAAGGTGTACTATCTTCCTAACGTGACCTCCCGCCAGTTCAAAGAGTTGACAGAGATGGAGACGGGATGCAGCCACGCTTGTGTTGCTGTACTTGATAACTTTGTGTATGTTGTCGGTGGACAGCAGTTACAGTACCGCAGCGGTGAAGGGGCAGTATACAGCTGCTTCCGCTATGATCCACATCTGAACCAGTGGCTGCGCATCCCGTCCATGCAAGAGGCTCGTATCCAATTTCAGCTCAATGTGCTTCATGGACAGCTGTATGCCACAGGAGGGCGCAATCGATCTGGCAGTCTATCATCAGTAGAGCGTTACTGCCCAAAGAAGAACGAATGGTGTTATGTGGAACCACTAAAGCGGAGGATCTGGGGACATGCGGGCACTCCCTGTGGAGAAAAGCTATATATCTCAGGAGGTTATGGCGTCTCGTTGGATGACAAGAAAACACTCCACTGCTACGATCCAGCATCAGACCAGTGGGACTTCAGAGCACCCATGAATGAACCTAGAGTGTTGCACGCCATGGTCAGCACCAGGGATCGGGTTTATGCCCTGGGTGGTCGAATGGACCACGTGGATCGTTGTTTTGATGTGCTAGCAGTTGAGTATTACATTCCAGAGAACGACCAGTGGACCACCGTCAGTCCCATGAGAGCGGGGCAGTCTGAGGCTGGCTGCTGCTTATTGGATGGGAAGATCTACATTGTCGGGGGTTACAACTGGCACCTGAACAATGTTACAAGCATCGTTCAGGTGTACAACATGGAGACAGATGAGTGGGAGAGGGATTTGCACTTCCCAGAATCCTTTGCTGGCATTGCTTGTACACCGATTATTCTTCCACAAAGCACCACACAACCCTGAAGCATCTGACCTGCAACTGTGACGAATTCATTCCATGTGCTCTTGCTGCTGACCGTCGAGTCAACACTAAGTGTGAACAACCTGTAAGTGTGTGTGCTTAATTATGAGAGAATGGCTCGGAAGTCTACAAAAGTTGAGGGGGGTATAATGTTCTTTATGTCTGTTTGGCATTATGTTAATTTTATGTGATGACTTTAAAGTTGTTTAATTTCTGACATAAGCTTTTTTTTAAATTTAGTTTTGACTGGTGGTTGATGTGTTTAAATGGAGAAAAACATTCCTGTTTGAATATATATTATCTCAGATTGTTATGACTACTGTGTACTTTGAAAATATCATACAGGAGTAAAAATAACTGCTGTAAAAGTAGCATTACCCAAGTTTATTACACTTTTACTGATATATTAATGGTTCCGTTTCCTTAGTGTTGCATTTTATCGATCAAGGGCTTCAGTTACAGACAGCACAATTTGAAAGATTTTCACAGACTATACCTTTGTAATTTTAGACATTTTGATTGTATGTAGTTTTTTTTTCTATTCAAAGTTTTATTATTCCAATCACAGAGTTAAAAAACTACCTTTTTTATGTGTATCTTACTAATTAACAAACTACATATCAGTACATAGTAAAGAGGCACAAAAACAAGGATTGGATGCATTTTGGGTGTTCAGGTTATGGTGTTAATGATTTAAAAGTACCACTGCCTTTATGGTTCCTGCGTAGAACCCCAAACAGACTCTACTTTTTTCTCTCAGCTGATGCAACAAACCAGTGAGGATCTCATATGGCAGCTACATAAATGATTAATGTGTGCATCTATTGAAATGTTTGTGTGCTGCTCTTTATGTAAAACAGTACAGGTTGTGTTTAAAATGCTTTGCTGCAGTAACATTAACACCCGCAGAGGATCATCGTCTTTAAAACCGAAGATGACATACAGTATGTACGTTATTGCTCAAATTATAACAATGTCTAAATACAGATGGGCAATTAAATACAATGGCCACTGGTGATTGGCACTTCATCATCTTTTTTCCCTTGAGTACTCACTTGGTCAGAAGCACAATTACGAAAATGAGAACAAGCTTTACGCAGTCACTGATGATGATTATTTCCATCGTGCTTGACTGTCATGGCATTGTGCTGTTGATATGATCATTAGTATGTAAGCAAAGCACCAGTTTGGAATTCTGCAACTCTGGACCTCCTGCAAGGTAAGAAGACCGCCTATTGCTATCTCTGCTTAATACAGTCGCATGGGGCAGGTAATCTTTTTATAGCATATTAACAGTATTGTTAACATTGATGGTTGGAATATTTTAATTGCCCAACTTGGATTTACATGGAAAACACATTTGTGATGGCTGATATTGCTTGTGTTTCTATCGTTACTGCATTGTTGCACTTTACATATCTGCTCTGTTGTAATAGGAATGTTGTAGGTAAAATTATGTGGCTGAGAAGGGGAATATTAAAACTCCAATATTCATATAAGTTGTAAATTAACCATTAAAAAGCACATATTGTTACATTTGTGAATTTATTTTTTCTTCATTGACTACACCCCTTTACAGTGATTGTTATATCATTATCACAGATAATATAGCACAGTAAGACTAGCCACACTCATTAGCCAGGGCATAGTGCATGAATGAAAATAGATGTATAACACGTGGACAGCGTTTTTTTTTTTTTTTCAATGCCATTCACGTCTGCATATTCTGCACTTCCATTTACACATCACTTCTGCACACCTGCATCATGGGTGGATAGAGGTCTCCACAGGTGAAATCAGTGTGACTGATCCTTAAGGTTAAAAAATGACGTCCTTAAATCAGCAAATTTTATTGTAATTATTGTTAGATAAAGGCTTCATCCAAACTGGTATTTTCCATTTGAATGACAAGTTAAAGCTCTATATCTTAATTCTGCTTATAATAATAATGACATGGCAATTCTGTGTAAAAAAAAAAAAAAATAAATAAATTCCCAAGCATGCTTATAACTTCAAAATGTGTTAAAGTGACTCACATAATTCATGTAAAATTATGGTGTTTTATTTCTTGATCGTCATCCAGCTTTATGAAGCCCCCAACATATATATTTTCCTCATTTTGTTTGTACTGTTTTCTTTGTAAAATTACAAATGTAATTTTAAAGAATACTTTTTTCAAAACATTGACCATTTCCTCAGCTCCATGCTTTTAACCTACAATGTTTCCAGTACCTCAAACCAGATAACTGATGCTGTAATTTCTGTTCAAAAGGAAGCAAAACTGTTGGGATGCTCTTTAACACAACTATCTCACATGATGGTGGAGTTTTTAGACTGTCTCCTGTCTGCCTTAGCGTGTCTTTGTCTTGTTCTACCTGTACCAATATAAGCACATTATATTGTTGAGGTGCAATATAAAGAAAATCACTGTAATCAACGGGGAATGTACGTGTGTGTGTTGCTTTATGTGCATCATTTATTAAAGGACTTCAAAGTTTTCAAAATGCCCTTACTTTTTTCCTATGGTATAATCTACTTAAGGGAAAGCCTTTCTTTGTAACATATAGGGACATTCACAAATGACTATACAGTTGAAATCAGAAGTTTACATAATTTGCATGAAAAGACAATTTTTTTTCTCACTGACATTAAATCAGACTAAACTTTTCCTGTTTTAAGTCAGTAGAATTACCAAAATTGTTACCATTTGCTAATTTTTTCAGAAGTTCACACATTTTAGTACTTGGTTGCATTGCCTTTAAACTGTATGACTTGCGTCAAACATTTTGGCTATCCTTCCACAAGCTTCTCATAATAGTTTGCTGGAATTTTGGCCCATTCCTCCTGACAGAACTGGTGTAACCGAGTCAGGCTTGTAGGCTGCCTTGCTCGCACACATCTTTTCAACTCTGCCCACCAATTTTCTACAGGATTGAGATCAGGGCTTTGTGATGGCCACTCCAAAACTTTGACTTTGTTGTCCTTAAACCACTTTGTAACTAATTTGGCGGGATGCTTGGGGTCATTGTCCAATTGGAAGACTCATTTGCACCCAAACTTTAAATTCCTGGCTGATGTTGCTTCAATATTTCCACATAATGTTCTTTCCTCATAATGCCATCAATTTTGTGAAGTGCACCAGTCCCTCCTACTGTAAAATGCCTCCACAACACGATGCTGCCACCTCCCCACTGCACAGTTGAGATGGTGTTCTCAGGCTTGCAAACTTGCATCTTTCCCTCCAAATGTAATGATGGTCATTATGGCCAAACAGTTCAATTTTAGTTTCATCAGACCACTGGACATGTCTCCAAAAATGAAGGTCTTTGTCCTTCTTTCATATGACTCACAAAGTCATTAAACAATGTCATGTAAGCTGTGAAGCCAGGTCACACTCTCCGGGGTGGGTTTGGTGAGATCCACATGGATACCCTCAGGTGGTCCAAGGTCAGGGCACTCTTAATAGGACATGATATGCTGTCTGCCCTGGGTTGCCACAAATACAAGCTGGTGACGAGCGAAGGCCCCAACGACACATGCTGGCATTGAAAAGGTTGACTCCCATTCGCAGACAGTTAAGTATAACCCAATCTTTGCGGCCAAGCTGGGCACCTGGTGGTGGTTTTGTGCTTGGAGTGACGTTAAGCTGAGGTGGTTTTCTTGTCTCCAGTTTTCCTGAAGATTAAAGTTGGAAATTTCAGGGGAGACTGCATATCTAGTAGTAGTAGATTAGTTTATTTGACAGGGACAGTGCAATAAACATAGTGTGGGGAGACTTGAATAACGAAACCGAATTGTCTTTCATTTCAGTTTATTCAAGAAATCATTCCACTGTCTGCTCTTATTCTTGAGCAGCGAACAAAGAGAGTGAACACACCAAAGTTCTCTCATTTAAACCTTCTCACATCAAACCATTTCCCTCGCGGGGGAAATCACACATCTATATCAAAGTCTCTTTATTCACATTCATTAGCCTTTTATTTACATAACTCCCCCTTCTCTCTTCCCGAGCCTCAGTGGTCAGGAAGTCTTCTGTCCCCTGTCCTCCGCAGGGGGTCCAGGCTCTGTGGCTCCGCACCGCAGGGGGCTGGCTCTCCTTCATCGTGGTTAAATCACATATGCAGTGTCCAACATATACATGTCTCACAACACAGCCATATAACCCCCCCCCAAACGATGAAGAACAGACTAATTCCCAAAATTTAATAGCACCTTACTCACTACTGAATAATCAACACCAACATTCAGTCTGTGCGCCGCTTGGGCTTCAGCCGTCTGCCGAATCTGCTGTGCGTTGGCCCCGCCTTGCCTGCGGTGCTGTTCTGCTTCGGGTCTGTTGACTGAGGAAGAGAGTGGTTAATTGCCCTCTGCGGGGGCCTGCCTCGTCGAGGCGCCACCGCGACCGGTACAGACACGTCCTTCATGACAAAAGCAGGTTTTAGTCTGTCAATACTGACTGTCTCTTTTCTGTCCCCAAAATCTAGCACAAATTGCTTATCACCTGCCTCCAGCACTCGAAATGGCCCTTCGTAAGGTGGTTTGAGCGTTGCTTTAAGGGCTTCGTGCCTGACAAAAACGAAATCGGCATTTTTCAAAGCCTTGGGGACGAAAACTCGTGGAAAAGCGTGATGAACCGGACCCGGGAGCGTGTCTGCCCCCGTGCCAACTAACGGTCCCAGAGCAGAGAGAGGTGGGGGCTCTGGGTGCTCTGGTAAAAACTCGCCCGGCAGCCTCAGAGTTTGTGCGAATACCAGCTCCGCTGGGGAGGCGTCTAAGTCCTCTTTAGGCGCAGAACGCAACCCTAATAAAACCCATGGGAGTTTATTTACCCAATCTGCATCCGTGAGCGACGCTCTGAGTGCTGCCTTCAAAGACCTATGAAAACGCTCGCATAAACCATTAGCCTGAGGGTGGTAAGCCGTAGTGCGGTGAATTTTGGCTCCTAAGCCGTTGGCCATCGCTGACCACAGCTCAGAGATGAATTGCGGTCCTCTATCGGACGTAATGTCCGACGGAACCCCGAAGCGCGCCACCCAAGCTGTTAAAAAAAACGCGAGCCACCTCCGCGGCCGTGGTCGTCGCAAGTGGGACCACTTCCGGCCAACGTGTGGTGCGGTCCACCATTGTCAAAAGATACGTGAACCCCTGTGATGCCGGTAGGGGGCCCACAAGGTCGACGTGCACATGGTCGAACCTTCTGGCCGGAATGCGGAACGGTTCTAACGGGGCTCTTGTGTGCCTGTGAATTTTGGCCCGTTGACAGGAAATGCAGGTTTTTGCCCATTCCTTCACGTGCTTGCGCAGGCACGGCCAAACAAACTTTTCCGCCACTAGTTTCACCGACGCGCGCACCCCCGGGTGCGCCAGTGAGTGGACCGAGTCAAAAACACGGCGGCGCCACGTGGCCGGAACCACCGGACGCGGGCGCCCCGTCGACATGTCGCAGATCAGGGGGGGCATACCGGTTTGTAAACACTTGCTCTCCAGCCTCAACCCTGTTGGTCCAGACTGGAGCGCGCGCACGTCTGCGTCCGCCCCCTGGTCCGCTGCCATGGCTGCGTAATCTATACCCACGTGCACCGGGGCTGCGCGCGCTACCGTGCCGCTCCCTTGCGGCGCGGTCACGGTGGCCCGTTCTGCCTCTGCGCGTGTCGGGGTCGTGAACGCGCGTGAGAGACAATCCGCTACTACATTGAATTTGCCCGCGACGTGCCTAATGTCAGTGGTAAATTCCGAGATTGCGGCCAGCTGCCTCTGCTGCCTGCCGGACCACGGATCTGAAATTTTGGCCATGGCGTATGTGAGCGGCTTGTGGTCCACATAAGCGGTGAAGCACCGTCCTTCCAGCCAGAACTGGAAATGACGAATAGCCAAATGCAGCGCCAACAGTTCTCTGTCAAACGCGCTGTATTTTCGCTCAGCCCGCGCTTAAAGATTTGCTAAAGAAAGCCAAAGGCTGCCAAACTCCGGCTACCTGTTGCTCAATAACGGCCCCTATGGCTAAATCTGAAGCGTCTGTCGTCAGCGCGATACGTGCTGCAGGGTCTGGGTGGGCCAGGAGCGCAGCGTCAGCCAAGGCTTTTTTAACCTCTGTGAACGCGCGCTCCCGCTCCGGGGACCATTCGACCGCCTGGGTCGGCTTTTGTTTTTTGAGCGCGGCATATAACGGTTGCATGATTTGAGCTGCGTGGGGCAGGAACCGGTTATAAAAATTCACCATCCCCAAGAATTCCTGTAGTGATTTGACCGTTTGTGGACGGGGAAAATCCGCTACCGCGCGTACTTTCTCTGGTAACGGAACCGCTCCCTCCGGGGAGACGCGGTGACCCAAAAAATCAATCCGCTCAACGCCGAACTGGCACTTGGCTGGGTTAACTATTAAGCCGTGCTCTCCCAGCCTCCTAAAAACTGCTGTGAGGTGCGTTTCGTGTTCGTCCTCTGAAGTACTCGCGACCAAAATGTCGTCGAGGTACACAAACACGAAAGGGAGATCGCGTAACACGGCATCCATCATCCGCTGAAATGTTTGCGCCGCCCCTTTGAGACCAAACGGCATGCGTAAAAATTCGAAAAGTCCGAACGGGGTTATTACCGCTGTTTTAGGAATGTCCTCCGGTTGGACCGGGACTTGGTGATAGCCGCGAACTAGATCAATCTTTGAAAAAATGCGCGCCCCCCGCCAGGTGCACCGAAAAATCCTGAATGTGCGGGATGGGATAACGATCGTGTGCCGTAGCGTTGTTTAGCCTGCGGTAATCCCCGCACGGTCTCCAGGAGCCATCGGCTTTCGGTACCATGTGCAGCGGCGAAGCCCACGGGCTCTTCGACCTACGAACGATGCCCAGCCTCTCCAGGCTGGCGAACTCCTCGCGCGCAATGGCGAGCTTAACTGCATCCAAGCGCCGAGCTTTTGCAAACACGGGAGGACCAGAAGTGGGGATGAAGTGTTTCACCCCGTGCTTCGCGACCGTCGCTGAAAAAGTGGGCACAGTGAGCGCTGGAAATTGGGTGAGGAGTGTGTGAAACTTACCACCTGCTGTAGCGACGTGGGTCTGTACTGGTGGCGGGGACACTCGAGCTGAACAGGGGAGAGAGTAAAAAGAGAGTGCATTTACCAGCCGTCTATTAGCAAGATCAACTAACAGATTGTGTGAACACAAAAAATCCGCGCCCAACATGTTGAAACTCACCGCCGCTACTACAAAAGTCCATTCATATGTGCGGCCATGTAAGCATAAAGGCAAGGTCCTTCTCCCGTAGGTGTTGATGTTCGAGCCATTTGCCGCTGTAGCTCCGTCACCGTGGGGTCCAGCCACCCGGTCCGCGTATGTTGGGGTGATGAAGCTCACCTGTGCTCCGGTGTCAATGAGGAACACTCGTCCGGAGCGCGCATCCGTGATGTAGAGCAGCTTGTTGCGTTCTCCGAGGGTCGAAGCTGCTAGCGACCCCCGGTCTTGCCGTTTCCCGAACTCCTGAAGATGCAGGGCGGCACACACCTGCGTGCCTTCTCTGCGAACCTCCGATGGTAAAAGCAGAGATCTTCTCCTCCGCTGTGTCGTGCCCGCGCCTCTGTCGCCGGGCTATTGGCTCCCCCTCGTCGCGGCCGTGTTGCCGCCATCGTCGGCCAGTCTGGTTCTGCCGCCTCTGGCTCCCCGCTGTCTCGGGTCGCTGCTGTGGTTGCTTGCCCGCCGCAGGCGTCCAGGATCCCGTCTGCCTCCTGGGCCAGCTCCCGGAACTCCTCCAGGGTGTGAAACTTTTTGCCGGCCAGCGTGCTTCTCGCATGCGCCGGGAGGTTGGAGAGGAAGATGAACTGAAAAATGAAATCATCGTTGTCCAACCCTCTCAGCTGTATCATCTCCTCCATCAGGGCGCTCGGCCTGTGTCCACCTTGGTCTAGCAAAGACAGGATCCTCCTCGCCCTCACTTCAGCCGAGGGGGTGAAAAACTTGATGAGGGTGGATTTCAGCTTGCTGTACCTGTCGGTCGCGGGTGGCTGCTCCACCAAGCTTTGCACGCACCGAGCTGTGCTGTTGTCCAGTTTAGCGATGACATGGTGGAACTTAGTGTCATCCACCGTTACTCCTGCGAGCGCGAACTGCGACTCTGCTTGCAGAAACCACGACCGTGGGTTATCCTGCCAGAAATCAGGCAGCTTAACGGCCACTGCGCTCGCCAGCTCTGAGCGCTGTGAGTCCGGGACCCTGAGAATTTCTTCGTTCATTCTCAACGTCGTCAGTCACCAATGTGGGGAGACTTGAATAACGAAACCGAATTGTCTTTCATTTCAGTTTATTCAAGAAATCATTCCACTGTCTGCTCTTATTCTTGAGCAGCGAACAAAGAGAGTGAACACACCAAAGTTCTCTCATTTAAACCTTCTCACATCAAACCATTTCCCTCGCGGGGGAAATCACACATCTATATCAAAGTCTCTTTATTCACATTCATTAGCCTTTTATTTACATAACTCCCCCTTCTCTCTTCCCGAGCCTCAGTGGTCAGGAAGTCTTCTGTCCCCTGTCCTCCGCAGGGGGTCCAGGCTCTGTGGCTCCGCACCGCAGGGGGCTGGCTCTCCTTCATCGTGGTTAAATCTCATATGCAGTGTCCAACATATACATGTCTCACAACACAGCCATAATAGACAATTAATCAAAGACAGACAATCTGATGTGTTGCACATAGAGTGTATAGCTATTAGCTAATTTGCAACTCTTGTCCCTGGATGGGCTTTAGAAAAAAGAATCAAGATAAAAAATATTCACAATAACCACATACATCAATGCAGAAAAATTATAAATACACAATTATAAATATTATAAATACACAAATATAACAGCCTGACTCACATTTAACATAAATATTATAAATATTATAAATACACAAATACAACAGCCTGACTCACATTTAACACATATAACATAACTCACATTTGCCTATTTCAGGCCTTCCTCCCTCCGTCACTCACTATAAACAAACACATTTATTCCTTCCCTTCATTCACTCTCACTTTGCAGACAATTAATTCATACATGAGTACATTCTTGTTTATTTTTCAGCCAGTTTTTAACATTTTTAGTGAATGTTTTAAAGTCCGTTATTATTTTAATTTCATTTGGCATTGTGTTCCAGATGTGACTGCCCTTTATAGAGAAAGCTGTTTGTCCAAATGTGGTTCTGCGGTGGAACATTTTACAGTTATTGTTAACAGAACTCCTGGTGGCTCTGCTGCTGTCCTGTCTTTGGACGAAACCAGCAAGTGGCTCGGGTGCTGATTTATGGAAACATTTGAACGTTAATTTCAGAAGACAGAGGTCAATGAAGCTCTCAAAACTCAATAGGTTGTATTTTTTTAAAACATTACAGTGATGCCACCTAATGGGCTTTTTGTCCAAGATTTTTAGGGTTTGATTATATAATGAACCTATATGTCTTATTGTGGAAGGGGCTGCTTGAGCCCAGACTGTCAAACAGTATGATATATGAGAAAAAACCATAGAATGCATATACAGTGCAGCTGCTTCGTAAGGTATGTAATATCTAATTAATTTAAAGCAGTTCAGATTTTTTTTAACTGTTTTTGAAACCCTACTGAAGGGTTTGCGAGAGCGTAGGCATTGAGCACCTAGATCTTGGGCAGCTTGGATGCGATGATGTAAAAGATGTTCGTTTTCTTCAGTGGCCTTCTTCATAAGCATGTGTGTTTGGTGTTTTCTGCAAAGGGAAGGAGGAGCGATGCCAGATCAAACGGGCAGGTAATCCACAGGTGTGGCACAAAGGCAGCCTGTGATTATCCTCATGGTCTCATTGAGTGTGACATCCAGCTTCTTAGTGTATTATGCTGCACTGTATACCAGTGCAAAGTCTTTGTCTTTATGTGTATTTGCAAACTATAATCTGGCTTTTTTTAATGTTACTTTTGGAATAATGGCTTCTTTGTCACTAAGTGGCCTTTCAGCCCATGTCCATGCAGGACTCATCTCACTGTGGATTACAACACTCTTTTATTAGCTTCAGCCATCATCTTCATAAGGTCTTTGGCTTTTGTTCTGGGGTTGATATGACACATTTCACACCAAAACACGTTCATTTCTCGGACACAGAACCCGTCTGCTTCCTGGACAGTATAATGGCTGGACATTCCCATGGTGTTTATACTTGTGTATTATTGTTTGAACAGATGAACTTGACACCTTCAGGCATCTGGAAATTGCACCCAAGGAGGAACCAGACTTGTGGAGGTCCTCAATTCTCTTCCTGATATCTTGGCTGATTACTTTTGATTTTCCCCAGGATCTCACACAAGAAAGCAGTGTGTTTCAATCAATTAGTCAACCTTTATTTAGGACACAAAAATATACAGTGGTATGAAAAAGTGTTTGCCCCCTTCCTGATTTCTCATTTTTTTGTATGTTTGTCACACTTAAATGTTTCAGATTGTTCTGGCTCCTTTAGAGCCATCCAGAGATTATTTTTGTGTTTGGGTACATTTTTGCAGCACTTCCACACCTAGGACACAGTCCAAGGATGGATTTTTTTTTTTCACACATAGGGAGTTGTTCAGAACTCCTTATACTGTGGAGTGTGTGAAATCAAAGGCAGATTCATTTCAGATGATTTATTACGCACTCACATCTCTCAAGCACAGAGCAGACTGAACATTTAAGCAGAAACTCTCAAGTTTCATGGCATTTACATCACACACAACATGACATTTGCATCACACTGCATTCAACATCCTTCATCCCTGACTCCTTCCTGCAATCTCACCAGGAATCTCCTGCTCTTTGTTCTCCCAAGCTTATCCACTGTCTCCTGTCTGAGATGCTAGATAATCTGGCTCCCCCAAGGTGCTACACCGCCCCCCCAGCATCTTAGATAGGACGATAGAATAACAGTCCACATGTTGTGATAGAACAATTGAACATCAGTCCACATGCTGCATGGGCTACCGTCTCCTCCCGTATCTGCTGTAACTGGGGTTTACCGCCTCCGTGGCACTGCTGTGCCGGTGGGGGGCTGCTGGGAGTGTGTCTTGACTGCGGGTGGGCTGTTGCTGGGGGGGGGGGGCACCTCGGTCTGTCTGTGTGGCTGCTCTGGTGAATCGTTTTCCTGGGGAGCTCTTCGTGGGGGTCTTCCACGCCAAGGGGCCTTAGCCAACAGCACTTGCTCGTCCGCCACAACGAAAGCGGGTTTGAGTCTGTCTATGCCAATTTTTTCCCTCCTACCCCCCAAGTCTAGCAAAAAATGCTTATCCCCTGTTTCCAGCACTCTGAACGGTCCATCATAGGGTGGGCGCAATGGAGGGTAGTGGGCGTTGTGTCTGACAAACACGAACTCCGTGCTCTTCAAAGTTTTAGGCACGAAAACACGCGGAAAACTGTGATGGGCAGGGCCCGGCAGCGTGCCTGTGTTTGCGCTACGCTGCAAAAGCTGAGACGGGCAGCTGCCCAGCGTGGGATTATCTGGCAAAAATTCCTCGGGCAGCTGTAGTGGCTGCGCAAAAACGAGCTCTGCCGGGGAAGCTTCCAGATCCTCTTTCGGCGTGGAGCGCAACCCCAATAAAACCCATGGCAGCCTGTCTACCCAATTTGCATCCGTCAATGAAGCCCTGAGTGCTGCCTTCAGCGATCTATGAAAACGCTCGCATAACCCATTGGCCTGTGGGTTGTACGCGGTTGTGCGGTGAATTGTAACACCCAGGCTGCGGGCCATCGCAGACCAGAGTTCGGAAACAAATTGCGGGCCCCTGTCGGATGTAATGTCCGACGGGACTCCAAAACGCGCCACCCATGCTGTTAAAAATGTGCGCACTACATCCACAGACGTGGTTGCCGCCAGCGGGACCGCTTCTGGCCAGCGCGTGGTGCGGTCCACCATTGTCAGGAGGTGTGTGCACCTCTGTGATGGCGGGAGGGGGCCCACGAGGTCCACGTGAACATGGTCGAACCTCTTAGCCGGAATACGAAACGGCTCCAAGGGAGCCTTCGTGTGTCTGTGTACTTTTGCTCGTTGGCACGCCACGCAGGCTGCAGCCCACTCTTTCACTTGTTTGCGTAGGCTCGGCCACACAAACTTCTCTCCCACCATTTTGACCGACGCGCGCACTCCTGGGTGCGCCAGAGTGTGAACCGACTCAAACACGCAGCGGCGCCACGCGGCCGGGACCACCAGACGCGGGCGACCCGTGGAGACATCGCAGATTGGGGGGGGGGGGCGCCATCCTGCAGCACCCCTGCTCTCCAGCCTTAACCCTTTTTGGTCCACACTGGAGCGCGTGCACATCTGCATCGCTAATCTGCTCTGCGTCCATGGCTGCGTAATCTATCCCCACGCAGACCGGGGCCACTACGGTGCGCGAGAGGCAGTCCGCCACTACATTCAGTTTACCAGACACATGCTGAATATCGGTAGTAAACTCTGAGATCGCGGCCAGCTGTCTCTGCTGCCGGCCCGACCACGGTTCTGAAACTTTGGCCATCGCGAATGTTAGCGGCTTGTGGTCCACGAACGTAGTGAAGCTGTGCCCTTCCAGCCAGAACTGGAAGTGGCGTATGGCCAGGTGAAGAGCCAGCAACTCTCTGTCGAACGCGCTGTATTTACGTTCGCTGTCGCGCAAAGTTCTGCTGAAAAAAGCGAGCGGCTGCCAAGCCCCGGCGACACGCTGCTCCACGACAGCCCCTATGGCCACGTTCTGAAGCGTCGGTGGTGAGCACTATGCGGGCTGTCGGGTCTGGATGCGGCAGCAGTGCGGCGTTTGCCAGGGCTGCTTTAACTTCCGAGAACGCCCGCTCTCGCTCCGGCGTCCATTCGACCCTATCCGCGGGTTTCTGTTTTTGAGCACGGCGTACAATGGTTGCATGAGCTGCGCCGCGCGGGGAAGGAAACGGTTGTAAAAGTTCACCATCCCCAAAAATTCCTGCAGCGCCCCTGACCGTCTGAGGCCGGGGAAAATCCGCCACGGCGCGCACTTTGTCGGACAGCGGGACTGCTCCTTCCGGAGAGACGCGGGTGCCCCAAAAAATCAATCTCCGTCACGCCGAACTGGTATTTCGCTGAGTTGATTATTAACCCGTGCTCCTCCAACCTCCGGAAAACCGTCGTGAGGTGGGTTTTGTGTTCGTCTTCGGATGCACTGGCTACCACGATATCATCCAGGTAGACGAACACAAAGCAGAGATCACGCACACTGCATCCATCATGCGCTGGAACGTCTGTGCCGCTCCTTTTAAACCCGAATGGCATGCGCAGGAACTCGAATAGACGAACGGAGTTATTACCGCTGTTTTGGGTATGTCCTCAGCGCGCACTGGGACTTGGTGGTAACTGCGGACCAGGTCAATTTTGGAAAAAAATGCGTGCTCCGGTGAGGTGAATGGAAAAATCCTGTATGTGGGGAATTGGGTACGGTCGTGCACTGTGGCGTTGTCACCTGCGGAATCCCGCACGGTCGCCACGACCCTCCAGCCTTAGGGGGACCATGTGTAGCGGGGATGCCCGTGGGCTGTTCGATGCGCCTGATGATGCCCCAACCTTTCCAGGTTGGCAAACTCCTGCGCTGCTATGGCCAGTTAGCTGTGTCCAAGCGGCCGAGGTCTTGCAAAAATGGGCGGCCCGGTGGTGGTGATAAAGTGCTCCACCCGTGTTTAGCGTGGCCGCCGAAAACGTCGGGACGTGAGTGCTGGGAACTGAGTGAGCAGTGTGTGGGAACTTACCGCCTGTAGCTGTGACGTTGGGCTTTGTGCTGTTGGGCTGGGTCACTCAAGCTATACAGAGGAGAGAGTTGCAAAGGACAGTGCATTAACCAGGCGCCTGTTAGCAACATCAACCAGTAAACCATGTGCACACAGAAAATCTCCCAGTGTATGAGTAATTCAGTGCTGCTATGACAAAAGGTGCACTCAAATGTACGGCCATGTAGAGATAAGAGCAGAGTCCTCTCACCAAGGTCTTAATATCCGAGCCGTTTGCTGCCAACAAGTCCCGGGGCCGCTAGATCCTGCCAGCCTGGTCAGCTGTAGGTCGGCCGGATTAAAAGCTTCTTCTGGGCTCCGGTGTCCACGAGGAAACGCCTTCCCGAGCGTGCATCCGTCAAGTAGAGCAGCTTGTTCTCTTCACCCGAGGGTCGCGGCTGCTACCGACCCCCGGCCTTGGCGTTTTCCCGAGCGCTTGAATTGGCACAGTGGCGCACATCTGTGTGCCTCTCTCCGAAGCGGCGGTGGTAGAAACAGAGCGTGTCTCTCTGGCGCTCCTTGGCCCCCGCTGCTGCTACCGGTCGGTGGCTCCTCGCCTCCTCTGGTCGTCTCGCTGGGCTCCGCCGCTGCCGCCGCTTGACTGTGATCGCCCTGGTGGAGATGATGATCCGTCTGCTTCCTGGGCTAGCGCATGGTAGTCGCGCGCGGGCCAGCCCTCGGGCAAATTGGCCAGACCGCTCTCGCCACTGTAGGAAGATTCCCGGAGGAAGAGGTGGGCAAACAGGAAGTGCCCGTCGTCCGTGCCCATTAACGCCAGCATCTTCTCCATCAGGTCTACAGCCAAACCATCTCCTAACTCGGTCCGCGTCAGGAGCCTCTCTGCTCTCTCACAGTCCGAGAGCGTGTAGCGCTGGATGAGCGCAGCCTTGAGCGTCTCGTATTTGCTGCTGGCTGGTGGCTGGTCAAGCAGGCTCGCTACCTGCTGAGCTGTGCGGGCGTCGAGCGCTGCGACCACATAGTAGAATCTGGTATCATCTGCCGTTACTCCCCAGAGGGCGAACTGGGCCTCGGTGAGGTGGAACCAAGAGCGCGGGTTGTGGCTGCCAGAAATCCGGTAGCTTGACTGAAACCGCACAACGCGTGGGCTGTAGGTTCCAGTTCCGGGCTTGTCTGTGGGATGGCTGGCCTCGCCGTCTGTAGCTTCCTGACCGGGCCGGCTCCGGGGAACTTGCCTCGTGTTCCATAATACGTCTTGGGTCACCAGTGTGGAGTGTGTGAAATCAAGGCAGATTCATTTCAGACGATTTATTACACACTCACATCTCTCAAGCACAGAACAGACTGAACATTTAAGCAGAACCTCTCTTCTTAAGTTTCTTGGCATTTACATCACACACAAACATGACATTTGCATCACACTGCATTCACCATCCTTCATCCCTGACTCCTTCCTGCTGTCCTTCCTGCTGTCCTTGTCCTGCTGACTTCCTTCCTGCTGTCCTTGAAACGCTTGTCACACAAGAAAAACAACATGAGGGGCTCAGAACAGTCCAAGACAAGACACAAGAAAAATTGACCCCTCATATGCATAAGCCAACTTCCAGCCCCACATATTCAGACAATTATGGCCTGCATGCCTATCTCAAATACTCACCAGATCATCACGCTGAAGATCTACCAGACACTAAACATATTCTCGCCTATCCAGCGAGGTGCATGAGCCCAATCCCAGGTCCAACTGCCCCCACTTCAATATGTGCCCAAAAACTTATCACCAGGACATTGAAGATTACTATGGTAGCCCCCTGTCACAAGCTGCCATTCACCCACGACAACATCACTTCAAGCATGTGAGTGCTACACCGCAGCCAACAAGCTCCTTTTCCCCTTCAGTCCACCCTTCCAGCCAAAACAATACAGCAATGAAGACAGTGACTTTGCTAGTCTCGCTAAATATCTGGCCAAAAGAGATTTGTCACAGAGGGTCTAACAAAGTTTACATTACAGGGCTGAGTACTATTGGGCATGGAGAGCTTCCTTTAGTAACACTATAGTGGGTTAAGCTTAAAGCCAAGTAAAGAGTTAGATCTTGCTCACTCGATGGCTTGGCAAGGAGTCCTCCAATATGCCAAACGTATACACTCTGTCCATCTCAACAATCCAGCAGAGGATCTGTGCCAAGTCTAGACATGGGCTACAAGATTGTTAATGGCACACCAGAGGCTATAGAAAAGTCACTCTTAGACAATTGGAGCGCTTTCCAGAGTTTAAAATAAAGAGCCCCAAAAACTCAGGAGAACTTGGTGACCTGCTGTCCGAGCTAGAGGCAGCAAAATTTGATGGCTTGTTACCTTGGCCTCGTGTAATTATGACACCTCACGTGGCATCGCCCAGTTGTCGATAAGTTGTCCGTTCATGTTCCTCAAGACAAGTGGATGTCAGAGGGAACACAATACAAGCAAAGAAACAAAGTGAGCTTCCCTCCCATTTTCATTTTTCTGTCATTTCATACAAGAGGAAGCAAGAAGTAGAAATGACCCCAGTTTTAAGTCTGCCACATCAGCCCCAACGTCCACCCAGCAACTCAATGACAACCACTACGCAAGATCTGCAAAGGGTCTAGAGCTCGTGTCACGGTCCACAAAACTGAGGTAATTGAATGCAGAAAACAAGCTCAAACAAGTGAACGAGTTCACGAACAGAGTGTCCCATCATAAGAAACCACACTCAACTAAAGAAGTGCTGGGGGGTTGAGAGAAAAATCACTAGAAGAACGCAAAGCACATCTCAAAGAACACAATATTGGAACTTCCGGTTATGGCGGCCCGCCTAGAAGGATATGTATCACTCTGCTCTGCTTCTGGAAATAAAAATTCAGCAAAGTAACTCTCTCATTTGGAACCGAACTTTTCCCAGCGTTTGGGTGAGGATATGCCGGTGAAGACTAAGGCTGGGAAATCAGGAGGGGGAAAAATTGAATCGCCGAAGCAGTCCAAATTAACGGACTTTAAAGTTTGTGGCGCAGTAGAAAAAGCTGCGGATATGGCGGATGAAACTAGCGGTGGTGCGGTAACTGCTGCTGACGATGGTGGCACAGGTGCAGTGCTGGCTGCCATTAGCTCAATGAGAGCAGACTTTTCCGCTAAACTTGATGGGATTATGGCAGCGTTGGATGCAATGAGAAAGGAGTTGGGTGACTGCATGGAGCGAGTGACGCAGGCGGAGCTTCGTGTTTCAAGTGCGGAGGATGAAATCAGCGGACTTCAAATAAAGGTGCGCACTTTGGAAAAAAAAAATAAAGATCTGGAAAATAGCGTTCTGGACTTGGAATCTCGGTCCAGACGGAACAACCTGAGGCTGGTGGGTTTACCGGAGGGAGCCGAAGGTCGTGATTCATGCTCCTTTTTGGAGGGGTGGATCCCGGAGGCGCTGAACAACGCGGAGCTAAAATCATCAGTCGTCTTGGAAAGCTCCCACCGAATTGGCCCACCGAGAGGTAACAAGGCAGCACCGAGAACGCTAATTATGAAGTTTCTCAGCTACAGAGACAGGATGACGATCTCCAACGTGGTGCGGGCCAAAGGAGAAATTAAATACCAAGATCAGCAGGTGCGGTTCTACCCAGATTTGGCCTCAGGAATCCAACAATTAAGGAAGCAGTTTGACCCCATCCGCAAAGAACTGCGCAACCTTGAGATTCGTCATGGAGTGATTCACCCTGCAAGACTTCTGGTCACATATGAGGGCAGAACACGCATCTTCAAGACCCCCGAGGAGGCGCAGGAGCTCATCAAGAAGATCCAGGAAGAGACTGGTGGGAGCTAAGCATGAACAGAATATAGGGTAGAATATTTGAGCATTTAACTGATTAGAAGCATATAACAAGATTACAAAATATAGAATGTATTACATATTAAAAAAAAAAAAAGTACAAAATTGCTAAAAAATTTTGGAGTTAAATTGGAAAATTACAGAAGAGAGTTAATGTTACGTTATTAAAAGCAGTAGAGTTAGGGTGATTGGGAGGATGAAGAAGGAGTGGCTTTGGCTGTTCCTCGTGGGTGTGGAACGGTCGATGGCTATATCGGGAGACGGAATTTTTCTTTTGTTTTTGGGGGGATTGCCACAAATGTGGGAAGGGGGAATTTGTTTGTGTGTAGTTTGTAGGGTGAATGTTCAACCACTCATTTTTTTGCTTTTCTGTTTGAGCATGTTTACACTGCAAGGTAATCCCAAACTCCCTATTGATTATAAATCAAAGTGTTAATCTTAATTTAACTTCATGGAATTGCAGAGGTCTACAAAATTTAAAAAAACTTAAACAAGTTATGAATAAAATAAAAGACGTGGGTTCAAAAATTGTGTTTTTACAAGAAACTCATCTAATAGAGGAAGATGTAAAAAGAATTAGGAGTAGATGGCAAGGAAATGTTTTCACCTCATCATTTTCATCCCGAGCCAGGGGAGTTATGACTCTCATACATAAATCAGTCCCATTTCAAGTGAAAAATGTAATTGGAGACAAATTTGGAAGATATGTAATCATTCAAGGATCTTTGCTATTAGAAAACATAAATTTGGTGAACTTATATGGTCCCAATATAGATGATCAAAAGTTCTTTGCTAATTTATTTCTTATCTTATCATCACTTACAGGGCAACATATAATAGCAGGGGATTTTAATTGTACATTGAATCCCAGTATAGATAGATCAACAGGACTGGACTGTACGCACAATGGATGTAGGATGACCATTAATCATTTTATGAAAGAATTGAAATTGATAGATATATGGAGAGAAATGAAACCACAAGTTAAAGCATACTCTTGTTATTCCAATACCTACAAGACATTCTCACGTATAGATATTTTTTGATCTCCACAGAATTAGGTCCAAGAGATACAAAACTGTTTTTATGATAAACATCGTGATCTCTGATCATGCACCCTGCTGTCTAATGTATGTAGATAAGAATTGACAAAGGAACCAGGTAGATGGCAATTTCAGCATAAATGGCTTCAGGATGAGGAATTTGGTTAAGTATATAGAAAAAACAGATTAGATGAGTTCTTTGATATCAATACTACACAAACATCAGCATGTGTAAAGTGGAGGCTTTCAAAGCTTTTATTAGGGGACATATTATTAGTTATACAGGTTCAAAATCTAAGACAGACTCGAGAGGAGAGAGTCCAATTGAACATAAAATAAAAATTCTCAAGAAGAGTATATGCAGGAGGAGATCCAAGGTTGGAGAACGAATTACTGATTTTGAGAGCTGAATATGACAAGGAATCAGCGAATAGAGCTGGCCTCGAGTCTGTCAGATGATGAAACAATCTTTTTATGAACAAGGAGAAAAATCAGGAAAGTTTATGGCATGGCCAGATTAAACAATTAGAATCTAAAACACCAATTACCAGTATATAAGTAACGGACAGGTAGTTATAGATCCTTCAGAAATTAATAGAGCCTTTAGAGATTACTATGAAAAATTATATGATACCAAAAATGAATCTGACTTAACAAAACTACATGGGTTTTTGAATGAACTATTTATACCGTGTATTCCAAATGAAAATAGGGAGATATTGGAGTCTAAAATTAGTCAAGAAGAAGTTGGACTAGCCATTGATAATATGAAATCAGGAAAAAGTGCAGGACCAGATGGTCTTCCAGTTGACCTTTATAAAAAATTTAAGAATAAATTAACAAAACCTTTTTTGGAAATGGTTTTAGAAGCATTTCAAAATAGTAATTTACCATCATATATGAATAATGCCTTAATTATACTGTTGCCAAAACCAGGTAAGCCCTCTAATAAATGTGAAAATATGAGACCAATAAGCCTATTAAATGCGGACCTTAAGATAATCTGTAAAATTTTAGCAAGACGAATACAAGAAATTTTACCAAATATTATTAATCGAGATCAGAATGGCTTTATAAAGGGAAGACAAGGCTTCCATAATGTAAGAAGACTATTTAATATTATTTATTCTAATAAAGAAGCACCGGATACAGCTCTCTTATCACTGGATGCCGAAAAAGCCTTTGATAGAGTTGAATGGCCCTTTCTTTTTGAAAGTCTTACAAAGGTTTGGACTTGGAAATAATTTCATAAAATGGGTCAGATAATATATAATAATGCTACTGCAGAAATTCTAACAAATAACAAGATTTCAAAATCAATAAAAATCAATAGAGGATGTCAGACAAGGCTGTCCACTTTCACCTTTACTGTTTACTATGACAATTGAACTTTAGCGATGGCGATACGTCTACAGTCACAAATATATGGAATTAAAGTTTGGACCAACAGAACATAAAACTCCTGTATGCCGAGACATACATTTTGTTTATGTCGAATCTTAAAAAATCAATTCCGACCCTGTTGAATTTAATAAAGAAATTTTGGGGGAAATATCAGGATATAAAATAAATAAAACTAAATCTTCAATATTAATGCTAATGAGACCCAGAGAAATTACCCAGCCCCTGAGGTAAAATCAATTCAATGTTGTAAATCAGTTTTAATATTTAGGAATCCAAATTGTGCCTAAGCTAGAATCAATCGCCAGTGTCAATTATGAAGCCTTAATGACAGATATTGATGAGTTACTTCAGAGATGGATGTCACTACCAATGTCGATGATCGGGGAGAATTAATATACTTAAAAGTAATATCTTACCTAAAATACTTTATTTATTTCAATACATTCCCTTACCACCACCTTTAGATTTATTCTCAAGAATTAAAAAAAAGTTAGTGGAATTTATATGGAACAACAGGAGGGCTAGATTACGTCTGTCTTTATTATATTTA
Organism: Pholidichthys leucotaenia; assembly: GCA_020510985.1. Lineage (NCBI taxonomy): Eukaryota > Metazoa > Chordata > Actinopteri > Cichliformes > Pholidichthyidae > Pholidichthys > Pholidichthys leucotaenia. The sequence continues at coordinate 328,443,245 of CM035839.1, read as the reverse complement.
CCAATTTATCGTGGAGGTCTGAAATGTCCAAATTTTATGTTGTATTATTGGTCGGCACAACTGAGGTCTATGACATATTATTTCTCATCAATGATCTCCCTCACTGGACTGAAATGGAATCATACAATTTACCTTTACCTCTTCCCATATTCATATACTCAGATTCGGCAAAAAATTACAAAAACAAGTTTAAAAATCCATTTGTAAAGCATATGATCAAAATATGGTGTGAAGCTAAATTCTATTTAAAAGAACCTCAGTTATTGTCACAATTTAGTCCAATATGGGTAATCAATATTTTAAACCAGGGGAGGCGGACGCTGTATGTAAAGTATGGAATTTAAAAGGGATACAAAGATTCAGGATTTATATTTGCCATGTGCAGAAAACATAATGTCTTTTGAAGAGTTGAGGATCAAATTTAATCTCAATAGAACACATTTTTTTAAATATCTTCAACTTAGAAACTTTATTCGATCAAATCAAAATAAAGCTCTCACTCGACCTATCTATTCATCCTTGGAAAAAAATGTTGATGAAAGATAGTAAAAGAAAGGGTATTATTTCAGAGTTTTATAACTCATTGACACTATTTTCAAGTGAAAATTCACTGAAAAGATAAACTACTGGAAAGAATATCTGCAAACTGAAATTTAAGAGGAACAATGGGAATTGGCTTGTACAGAAGCTCAAACAAATCAATAAATGTACGCCTTAAATTGATAAATTTCAAATGGTTAATGCGGATGTATGTTACCACCGGAGGAGTTAAATAGATATAACAAAAATATACCAGATACGTGCACAAAATGTATGGAAAGTAAAGGAACTCTATTTCATTGTGTATGGGAATGTAGATTAATAAGAATGTTTTTGGGAAAGAGGTGAGGGTAACAATTGAAAAAATAATTTCAAAACAATCAATATTGAATCCTAAACTGTTTTTGTGTGGGTCTGTACCCAACAAAAGCATAATTTTAATAAAAGTGAAAGAACATTCATAGACCTCAGTTTGCTTAATGCCAAAAAATGTATTGCACTATTATGGAAAAAGACTCATAGACCAGATGTGACTCAGTGGTTAAGACAGATGTTAACAAACCTTCCATTAGAAAGAAGAAAAATATATACTGAAATCAAAGGAAATTGTGTTTGAGAATATATGGAGACCTTTTATTGATTATGTAAAAAATTTAAACATAACTCTTGAAGAAGAAGGTGAATGATGTGTGTGGACCTTGTAAATTCCAACTGGGGAACATAATATGTATACTTATGTGTTGGATTGTCTAGACTAAACAGAGGAGCATTGTGAAGATCTGATTTTGTTGGTGGTTGTTGGTGTTTTTTAGTGCATTTTTTTTTGTAGTACTTTAGTGTTAGTGTTGTTTGTTTGTATCATGTTGTTTAAAAAAAAAAAGGTTCAATAAAGATATTGTGGAAAAAAAAAAAGAACACAATATTTGCTTTAGTGCTGTAATTGTTGCACTCACCAAGCAAAAGATTGCAAGGCAGAAATCACATGCTCAGAGTGCAACAGCAACAGACACATTGGTGTACTGCATGCAGGTCCGGCTCCTTGGTTGGCACCAAAAATGCAAGCCCAAAACATTTCTCCAGACCAGTGCAGGGAGAACAGAGCGGAGCATGGTGGGGAGAGTAGTATAGGCAGCCTAGAGACCACCTCAGCATGCACTCAAATATGTGGGGACTATAGTGGGGGGCGTTCTTGCTCAAAAATATGTAAGGTTATGTCTATCCACAGGGGCAACCAGAAAAACAAGTCAAGGTTTACACTATTATAGATGACCAGAGCAATAGGTCATTAGCCAAGTCACCCTTTTCGGACACCTTTGACATTTCATGGGCAACATCGTGCCATACACTCTTAAGACATGTACTGGGGTCTCCATGACAAATAGCCGCATAGCTAAAAATCTAGTTATACATGCCGTTGATGGTTAGTTCAGCTCTCTTCTGCCTTCCTTGCTTGAATGCGGCTTTCTGCCTGACAATAAATCAGAAATCCCAACACTTGAGGTTGCTCTAGCACATCCCCACCTCAAACATCTGGCAGGTGAATTCCAACCCCTTGACCCAAATGCCAAGATCATGTTGCTGCTAGGCCGAGACATAATACAAGTGCATAAAGTGTATGAACGTGTTAATGGCCCAGTTAATGCTCCGTTTGCTCAGAGACTTGCATTTGGGTGGGTCATCGTAGGGGACATATACCTAGGGGGAGCTCATAAGCCAGCCGTTGTGGGCTAGAGCAGAACTAGTGTTCTAGAAAACGGGCATCCGAGTTTTCTTCCACCTTGCCAGAACATTTTGCAAGTTAAAGAGCAGCTCCAGTCACAAATGGAGCCATGGGACACTCGCAGTTCATGTCAAATGGGAGAACACATATTTCAACAAAGTGAGAAAGACAAAAAGCTTGCACCTTCTCTCGATGACCAAGCCTTTCTGCAGATTATGGAAAGAGACTTTTATCAAGACGACACAAACAGTTGGATAGCACCACTTCCTTTCTGCACACCGAGGCCTCGCCTCCCAAACAATCGCAGCCTAGGTCTCAGCCACTTCGAGTCACTGTGTTGCACACTAAAGAAACGTCCTGAAATGGACAAACACTTCACAGACTTCATTCAGGGGTTATTTGACAAGGATCATGCAGAACCAGCTCCAGCTCTAGGGGAAGAAGATGAATATTGGCATTTGCCCTTCTTTGGGGTTTATCACCCTCAGAAACTGGGAAACATTAGGGTGGTGTTTGACTCGAGTGCTAAGTTTCAGGGGGTGTCATTAAATGACGTGCTACTCACAGGTCCAAACATGAACAACAGTCTTGTCAGGGTGCTTGTCTGCATCAGAGAAGAGGCTGTGACCATTACAGTGGACATACAACAAATGTTCCATTGTTTCCACGTGCGAGAGGACTACAGGAACTTCCTCCGATTCCTCTGGTACCGCAACAATGACCCTAAAGAGTCGATCAGTGAGCACAGGATGAAGGTGCACATGTTCGGAAATAGCCCAACCCCGGCTGCTGCAGTATTTGGCCTGAGAAATGCAACACATCAACCAGACATGCAACACTCTCCCGAAACCAAGCAGCTCATACAAAAACATTTCTACGTCAACAATGGTTTAAAATCTGTCCCCCACAGAGTTCGAGGCAGTCAAGCTCCTCAAAGACACCTAAGAACTGCTCGCTACTTCCAACCTAAGGCTTCATAAAATAGCCTCAAACAGCCCAAAGGTCATGACAGCATTCCCCACAGAAAATTTGCCAAGTGGGCTCAAAGACAGACCTTAACCCTTATACTGTGTAATTTCGTTTGCCCCTAGTGGCAGAGTGCGGCACTGTGCCTGTCAACTGATATGACATGCAGAAACACTGCCCAGCTGTACTGAGGATTTGTACTGATCATGCCAGTTCACAAGGTGGCAGGCACATATTGGAGGACTCGTGGATGGCACGTAATACACCAAAGAGTAAGAAATCCTCCTTCTTCTTCTTTGTTTTTAAGATTACATCACAAAATGGTGGGCACTGATCGTAGTGGACAGACGCGATCCCAGACCGAGGAGCATTTTCGGAGGATTTGGTCCCGAATTCGCAAACTATGGTTCTAAAAAGAGATTTAGCTTATGAAGGTAGTGTTTACATGTTCTTGTAACACAGGGAGCATGAAGCTCGTTGATTTGACCTGCCGGGCGCCCGGAGCGCCATGTGACTGGAGAACAATCACCGGTTGCATGTCGGTTGCCATGGAATAAAAGAGAAATTAAGGTGGAATAATCAATAACAGTGAAGCGGCAGATAAAATAAATGCAGCGATGAGAGTTTTAAGTAGAGTTTATTAAATCATACCGCCGTCATGAGCTCCACTCCCGGCGCCTTGCATGCGCGCCGAGAGCGAGCCCAGCGGCTCTCAATGAAGAGAGACACACTGTGTGTGTCCAGCAGCAGCAGTTGCAGAGTGAGAGTGAGAGGATGAGCATGGGTTACAGTGCAGTATATATACCCAACTACAACAATACATAAAAGGGCATTCCCCAACAGTTGGTATGATCAAAGAGACTGCAGAACAGGCATGAGACATTTGCATTTGAGAGACATACATCACAATAGGCAGATTGCTGGCCTTTGCTCCAGCTGCAAGACAAAGAGATTACAAGGCACATCTACATATTGATCTCAGTCTCTAGGTCACAGTAAGGACAGGACGCATGAACACAATGCATGAAAGGCACATTAACATCACAGTAGTGAGCCAGAAGAAGCGGGGCTGCCTGTAGACATTAATACACACATTTCACTGTTCTGTTAATTGCTCTAGCCGAGCGCTGTGTCTGTCCAGTCTGTTGTGGGGGTTACACCAACCCGCCACAACAGTTTGTGGATGTAGAAAGCTAAAATGACTGGGATAGCGACCAGAATGCTGCAAAAGGATGCCGATAAGTGACGAATGTCATTGTTTGTTTGTATGCAAATTAGATGTGTAAATTTACTCCTATATCAAACTTTGGATAATATTCTACATCTTTCTAATTGACTGTAAGCCATTATCTCTTACCACTTTCAGCTTACAGCCTTGTAAAGTTCTGATATCTGATCTGAATATTTTCTTGAAAAAATTCTTTACCACTGTTGGCCACTAGGGGTTATGTCACAGTTTGGCGACATACACTGATAAAGGGTTAACACTGAGTTCCCACCAATCCAGAGAAGTATAGGAGTATGTTGGGACATTGAAAGAGACACTTTCACATTTAGGGTCTCCCAAAGTGGAAAAACCCTACACAAAAAGAGGGGTTCTGTCCACAATCAACAGTCTTTTTGACCCGCTGGGGTTTGCAGTGCCAGTAAGTATCCAGGGGAGGACACTGCTACAGGAACTGACCAAAGAGATTTGTGGGTGGGACGAGACATTACCACAAGCCATGTTTAAAGAGTGGCTGGAATGGAAAAATGCTCTCAAACAACTCAAACAGATTTCCATCCTAAGACGCTACTGCTCCTTTTCCTTCGCGAATGCAGACAACAAAGAAATCTGCATCTTCTGTGACGCATCGACCCAAGCAATCGGGGCTGTGGCTTACTTAAAGGCCAAATGTCACGTAACAGGGTACTTTAAATATCTTGAAACTAGATATAAAAGGGAACCGATCCGTTCGGGTCTTGGTGCATATGCTTCAGTAACAACGGAATATTCGTTAATTTAAAACTGCCGCGCTTGGCCTGACACAGCCCCTGGAATCGCCTGGGGAAGAAGGCGGAAGTGACGAAATCGATTGCACCCTAGTTTGATGCTTGGGGTATTTCAATTGATTGTTTATATGGAGACTGGAAGGTTGAAGTGAGCAACAAGAAAGAAAAAATTGGATATTTCACCCATACCTTAAAACGGGACTATCAGGGACAGCTGGGTAATAAGGGACACTTCTCTGGGAATGTTTTCATACCTGTCAAGTGAGACGTTTTCGCCGTACTTCAACACCGTAAAAAAGCGGCTATAAGGAACGGCGGAGCAACAAGGCACACCTCTCTGGGATCTCTGTCTGTTCCGCAACCGCTGCACAGCTCAACGTGTTAAACCATTGTCCTAATGACTTCTCATGGTAGTGAGAATAGCTGACGCTGAGCGATCAGCCCGCCCCGACAATTAAACTAATGAGTGACTCCACACTTCGAACAGTAGTGAGAAGTGCTCTCGCTGAGCGATCAGCCCGCCCCAGCTGTGAGTGATCACACACAGGAGTGCTCCTCAAGACACTCAGTTTTTTTTTCCAGTATATTTTTTCTTTTGGGCGTACAGAAATGGCAATACGCCCGTTTTTGCTAAAATTGCATTTTCCCCGTATTTTCCTTAAAATATTTGACAATAACAACACAAACTACATTTAAAACATTTCCCAGAAAAGTGTCCCACACCACTCTGCCGTCTCCCACAGCCGCGCTTGGCACCAAAATACGGCGAAAACGTCTCCCTTGACAGGTATGCGCCTCCATTTTCATATTGATCTGGTCAATTTCTTGACAGCAGCGGCTCTCCTCCACTGTAATAATAATGGCTTCCGAAAAATCAATATTTATGGGGCGCCCTTGACAGACCCCCTCCGGCTTCACAATTCTGGAGGCGATTAATGTCCAGTTCAATGACATTTTCCACTGGTTCTGCTCTCTGGTCATCGTTGGAACTGTTGTCATCAGACAAAGCATCTGATTCCGTCTCGGACGGCTCGAACCGGTAAGGTTCTATGCCTCTGTCACTGTCTGAACCACTGACAAAAAAAAAAGACAAAAAAAAAAGACAAAACTAAACTAATTTGTTCACAATCGCTGTCACTTTCCGTCATGATTGTCCAATGTTGATAAGTGTGAATGTGGATAGGCAGGGCAGCCAGGGTACAACTGGTGATGTCAAAAACATGGGCGTGGTCTGGACTGGCTGTCACAAGCCAGCAAGCAAGGTGGGGCCTTCACCTGGTGTATTTTGTGCAATTATGTAAATACAGGTGGGTGATATGGTCTCTGGTATGAATATTTGGTTTAAGCTATGTGTATTTTATCTAAATTCGTTGTCATTTAGAAAAAAAAATTACGTGACATTTGGCCTTTAAGAGCGACCAACAAAGATGGTGAGACAGAGTTAGCATTCATATTTGGAAAAGCCAAACTCACTCCTAAGCCCGAACTTAACATTCCCAGACTCAAGCTGTACGCAGCAGTGTTAGCAGTGGAAGCTGCATAGCTAATAAGAGATGAAATGGATGTTCAGATCAGTTCCATGTGTTTCTTCTCAGACAGCAGAGTCGTTCTTGGCTATATTTACAATGAGTCAAGGAGGTTTGACGTTTTTTGTGAACAACCAAGTGCAACGCATCCGACGAGCAGCTGAGCCAACTCAATGGAGCTATGTGGCCTCAGAGCGCAACCCAGCTGATCATGGGTCCAGATCCCTTCCAGCTGGCAAACTGGCATCCAGCACATGGTTAACAGGGCCAGATTTCCTCTTAAAGCCCACAGAGAGCAGCTCACATGACATGTTCCAACTGCAAGACCCTGACACAGACCTGGAGGTCCGTCCCTTGCTTACATTGGCCTCCCAGACAGCAAACCCCTGTTTAAAGGCTGAAAACTTACGGTCCTTCTCCAGCTGGCAGTCCCTTACCAAAGCCTTCACCCAGTTGATGCGCATTGCTCGCACGTTCAAACTAAAGCAACCAGATGGACAATGTAAGGGATGGCACATGTATCATGAGCTCACCACTTCAGATTTTCAACAAGCAACAGATACAATTATTAAAAACCTTCCAGCATGAAAGTTTCTCTGAGGTGATCAGACTGATAGAGGCAGGAAAGGACATTCCAAGGTCAAGCCCTCTTACAAAGCTCTCCCCATACCTTAACAAATCAGGTCTCCTCAGGGTCAGAGGACACCTCCTCCACGCTAACCTCGACACTGCAGAGAAACACCCTCTACTTATGCCCGGCAAACACCACATCACCAGTCTGTTAATTCGCTACAACCATGAAAAGATAAGACACCAAGGCCGTCACCTTACAGAGGGCGCGGTACCATCTGCGGGTTACTGGGTCTTAGGGGGAAAACGCCAGATCAGCAGTCTCATTTACTCATGCATAGTTTGTCGCAAACTCAGGGGGTCAACTCAGTCTCAAAAAATGGCCGACTTCCCCACAGAACGTCTAAGTACTGAGTCGCCATTCTCTTATGTAGGCGTTGACATGTTTGGGCCATGGTCTCTTACCTCTCGTCGTACCCGGGGTGGGCTCGCTAGCAGCAAACGTTGGGCAGTGATGTTCACTTGCATGAGCACAAAGGCATTTCACCTAGAGGTCATAGAGGGTATGGACACATCTAGCTTCATCAATGCTTGCTGCAGGTTCTTTTCAGTCAGTGGACCAGCAAAACAACTGAGATCAGATTGTGGGACTAATTTCACAGGGGCCTGTAAAGAGCTAGGTTTTGACACCTACAATCCAAACGTCAGGTCCTTCCTAAATGACAGGGGTTGCGCATGGGTCTTAAATTCTCCACACTCTTCGCACATGGGGGGTAGTTGGGAATGGATGATCGGGGTGGCACGTAAGATCTTAGATTCACAGCTTGCAGAACTTGGATCCCGATATCTCACACATGACGTCCTGACCACCTTCTTAGCAGAGGTGGCTGCAATTATGAGCGCAAGGCCACTGATTCCAGTGTCAGGTGACCCAGACTCTCCATTCATCCTCACTCCGGCTACACTCCTCACGCAGAAGATTGGAGTTCTCTCTGCACCGCAAAGCGACTTTGAGGAGAAGGACCTCTACAAGCAGCAGTGGAGAAGAGTCCAGAGTCTGGCCAGCTCCTTCTGGCATCGCTGGTGGAAGGAATATCTCTCAATTCTGCAGTGTCGTCGCAAGTGGTATTCCGCAAGACTCAACCTACAACAGGGGGACGTCCTTCTGAAAGATCCTCTGACAAAGAGAAACCAATGGCCTTTGGGCATCATTGAAAAGGTTTACTCTAGTAATGACAGATTTGTTAGGAAAGTAGAAGTTAAAGTGATTAAAGATGGTACTCCTAAAGTTTATTTGAGACCAGTTACAGATGTTGTTCTTCTATTATCTGACACTGTGTAAGTTGTTTTAAATGTGGCATCTTCTGATGCCAGGCAGGGAGTGTTCTGGCTCCTTCAGAGCCATCCAGAGATTACTTTTGTGTTTGGGTACATGTTTGCAGCACTTAGATTTATTTTGTAAGAGTACTGTATTACTATGTTTTATTTTGAAAGCAAACCGGAAGTACAGCATTAGTCCCTTCCTATCCAACGCTACGAGAAACGAGGTCTCCCGGAATTTCTACAACTCTGTTTCCTGAGCCAAGCACAGCCTGTATGTTGGTATAAATTTAATATTTTGCATGTTAACCTTTAGATATAAGTGCTACATTTATTTTGTTAGAAGTTGTGTGAGAAAACATTGCTAAATTTGTTTACCTTGTGATTAGCATTTTAGCTAAGGTTCATGCGCTAGCCCACTAGCATTAGCATGTTAGCTCTTTTGAAAAGTATATAAATCGATATGAAAAACCAATGTTGTATGGTTTGTCTGTTACAGTTTTACTCCTTCCACACATGATTCATCAGTAAAATTCATCTAAAGCACTACTGGTGTCGTCATTTGGAGGAGTTATCTATCTGCCTAGCTGCACACTGGGGGAAGTAAAAGTGAGGGCAGAACACAGATCATCAAACAAATTTAAATATTAGACAAAGATAACAAGTACAGTGGGGTAAAAAAAGTATTTAGTCACCCACCAATTGTGGCAAGTTCTCCCACTTAAAAGATGAGAGAGGTCTCCAATTTTCATCATAGGTATACCTCAACTATGAGAGACAAAATGAGGGGAAAAAAATCCAGAAAATCACATTGAAGGATTTTTAATGAATTAATTTTTAAATTCCTCGTAAAATAAGTATTTGGTTAGTAACAAAAGTTAAAAAAATTTAATCATATATTATTTCTGTTTGTGCTTCTATTTGCATGAAGTTTCCCACATGTAAGACCCTGTATTGCGATATTAAAATATCCATCCATTCATCTTCTACTGCTTTACTCCTTTTCGGGTCACGGGGGGCTGGAGCCTATCCCAGCATCTTTGGGCGAGAGGCAGGTACACCCTGGACAGATGGCCAGTCCATCACAGAGCCATCACACAGAAACAGACAGCCATTCACTCTCACATTCATACCTAAGGACATTTAGAATCCCCAGTTGATGCCAGTTAACCTAACCTCCACATTTTTGGCTGTGGAGGAAACAGAGTACCCAGAGTAAAACCATGCAGACACGGAAGAACATGCAAACTCCACACAGAAGGGTCATTGATGGACTTGGGGTGGGGATCGAACCCACGATGGTCAGGGGTGGAATTGAGCCCGTGACCTTCTTGCTCACACAGTGCTAACCACTGCGCCACTGTGCTGCCCGTATAACTATATTAAAATATAGGTTATTTAAATCATGACATTTCCCTTAAAGGGATTTCCTTGAACTACATCTTGTCTCGACATCATTAATGTATTATCACCTACCATAAATGATCCCTCCACTTTTTTTTTATCTTCTTGGGGATAGATTTAGTTTTCTGTGCACAGTCAAGCACAGAGAAGTCATTGTGGTGATCATGTTTCTGTTCTGTGTACAGACACATTCCCACTAATGCAAATGTGCCATTCACCACCCAGTGCATTTTCCCTAGGCCTACTGTAGCTTGGATTAAGTTTCATCACAGAGTTTGCTTTCAGCAGCCACTACATATTGATATTTGCAAATTTTACACAGTGCACTGTAATAGCTTCTTATAGCTCACTCTGCAACTAAAAAAGTGGGGAAATACATCACAGTTCAGAGAAAATGAGAGAACTTGATCATCGATTGTGATGAGTCTTTTTTTCTCTTCACAGTATGGCAAACAAGAATAGCACCCTGCGCTGTACTTTCTCCGCTTCGAGCCACAGTTCCACCCTCCTCCAGGGCTTGTCATTTTTGCGGTCCCAGGCCAACTACTTGACGTTGTGCTGGCTATCAATGAAGAACGCTTCCAGGTCCATAAAGCAGTGCTGTGTGCTTGTAGCGATTACTTCAGGTCAGTCTGAAGCATAAGGGTACTATTCTTTTACATTTTCATTTCAAAACACTTAGCTGTGTTTTCTATGCAATACGGATTTTAAAAAATGGTAAACTGAAAAAAAAAAAAAAACTTCATAATGTGGTGTTGAATGGTGTAAAAAACACCATTTTACCCATGAAGAATAGGATCTATAGTAATTCAAAGTATACTTAGTATACTGGACATACAGTATACAAAGTATACTGTATGTCCATCCATCCATCTTCTATCGCTTCTCCGGAGGTCGGGGTCACGGAGGCAGCAGTTCAAGCAGAGAAGCCCAGACTTCCATCTCCCCAGCCACCTGCTCCAGCTCTTCAGAGAGGATACCAAGGCGTTCCCAGACCAGCTGGGAGATATAGTCCTCTCCAGTGAGTCCTGGGTCTGCCCCAGGGGTCCTCCTCCCAGTGGGACGTGCCCGAAACACCTCAAGTGGGAGGCGTCCAGGAGGCATCCTCATCAGATGCCCATACCACCTGAACTGGCTCCTTTCTGTGTGGAGGAGCAAAGGTTCTACTCTGAGCCTCTCCCAGATGACTGAGCTCCTCACCCTATCTCTGAGGGTGAGTCCAGCAATCCTGTGAAAAAAGCTCATTTCAGCCGCTTGTATCCGCAATGTCGTTCTTTCTGTCATTACCCAAAGCTCATGACCATAGGTGAGAGTAGGAACGTAGATTGACTGGTAAATCGACAGCTCTGCCTTAGAGCTTAGCTCCCTCTTCACCACAACAGACCGGTACAGTGTCCGCATCACTGCAAATGCTGCTCAGATCCATCTGTCAATCTCTCGCTTCATTCTCCCCTCACTCATGAATAAGACCCCAAGATACTTAAACTCCTCCACTTGGGGCAGGAGCCTGTCCCCAACCCGGAGAGGGCAATCCACCTTTTTCCAGCTGAGGACCATGGACTCAGACTTGGAGGTGCTGATTCTCATCCCAGCCACTTCACACTCAGCAGTAAACCGTCCCAGTAAGACCTGTAGGTCATTGCTGGATGAAGCCAGCAGGACAATCTCATCTGCAAACAACAGAGATGAGATCCTATGGTCACCAAGCATGACACCCTCCGTTCCCTGGCTGCACCTAGAAATCCTGTCCATAAAAATTATAAACAGGATCAGTGACAAAGGGCAGCCCTGGTGGAGTCCAACTCTCACTGGGAATGACCGAGTGTTGGCAATACGAACCAAGCTCTCACAACGGTCGTACAGAGACCCAATAGCTCGTAACAACAAGCCCAATACCCCATACACCCGAAGCACCCCTCACACACACAAAAAACCACGAGGGATGCGGTTGAATGCCTTCTCCAAGTCCACAAAACGCATGTAAACTGGTTGGGCAAACTCCCACAAAGCCTCAAGGATTCTTGAGAGGGTAAAGAGCTGGTCCAATGTGCCAAGGCCAGGACGAAAACCACAGTGCTCCTCCTGAGTCTGAGGTTCAACCAACGGCCGAACTCTCCTCTCCAGTACCTTGGCATAGACCTTCCCAGGGAGGCTGAGGAGTGTGATCCCTCTAAAGTTGGAGCACACCCTCCAGTCCCCTTTTTTGAAGCGAGGAACCACCACCCTGGTTTGCCATGTCAAAGGCACTGCCCCCGACCTTCACGCAATGTTGCAGAGGCGTGTCAACCATGACAGCTCAACAACATCCAGAGCCTTGAGGTACTCAGGGCGAATCTCGTCCACCCCCGGGGCCCGGCCACCAAAGAGATTTTTAACCACCTTGACAACCTCAGCCCCTGTGATAGGCGAGTCGTCCCCCTCATCCACAAGCCCTGCTTCCTCTGTGGAAGGCGTATCGGTGGGATTGAGGAGATCCTCAAAGTATTCCTTCCACCGCCCGACAGTATCCCCAGTCGAAGTCAGCAGTGCCCCATCCGCACCATACACAGTGTGGACAGGGAGCTGCTTCCCCCTCCCGAGTTGCCGGACAGTTTGCCAGAATCTCTTTGAGGCCGACCAAAAGTCCTATTCCATGGCCTCACCGAACTCCTCCCATACCTGAGTTTTTGCTTCAGCAACCTCCCGAGCTGCACTCCGCTTGGCCTGCCAGTACACCTCAGCTGCTTCGGGAGTCCCACAAGCCAACCAAGCTTGATAGGACTCCTTCTTCAGCTTAATGGCCCCCCTCGCCACCGGTGTCCACCACTTGGTTCGGGGGTTACCACCACGAGATGCACCGACCACCTTGCGGCCGCAGCTCTGGGCCACTGCTTAAACAATGGAGGTGGAGAATATGGCCCATTCAGACTCCATGTCTCCAGGCTCCCTTGGAATGTGGTTGAAGTTCTTCCGGAGGTGGGAGTTGAAGACCTCCCGGACAGGGGCCTCAGCCAGATGTTCCCAGCACACCCTCACTATACGTTTGGGTGTACCAGGTCTGAATGGCTTCCTCCCTTGCCATTGGATCCAACTCACCACCAGGTGGTGATCAGTTGACAGCTTTGCACCTCTCTTTACCCGAGTGTCTAAGACATCCGGTCGCAGGTCTGATGACACGATAACAAAATTGAACATCGACCTGCGACCTAGGGTGTCCTGGTGCCAGGTGCACATATGGACACCCTTATGCTTGAACATGGTGTTAGTTATGGACAAACTGTGGTTAGCACAGAAGTCCAATAACTGAACACCACTCGGGTTCAGATCGGGCAGGCCATTCCTCCCAATCGACCCCCCCTTCAGGTTTCACTGTCATTGCCCACGTGCACATTGAAGTCCCCCAGAAGGACAATGGAGTCTCTAAGAGGAGCACCCTCCAGCATCCCAGTCAGAGACTCCAAAAAGGGTGGGTACTGTGAACCATCATTTGGTGCATAGGCACAAATGATGGTCAGGACCCGTTTCCCAACCCGAAGGCGCAGGGAAACAACCCTTTCGTCCACCGGGGAAAACTCCAATATAGAGGCTGCAAGGTGGGGGGATACAAGAATACCCACCCCTGCTCGTTGCCTCTCGCCCGGGGCAACTCCAGAGTAGGACAAGCTCCAGCCCCTCTCCAGGAGACTGGTTCCGGAACCGGAGCTGTGTGTTGAGGTGAGGCCGACTATATCTAGGCAGTATCTCTCAACCTCATGCACCAGCTCAGGCTCCTTCCTCACCAGAGAGGTGACATTCCACGTCCCAAAAGCCAGTTTAGGAAGCCTGGGATCAGACCACCAAGGTCTCCATCTTTGACCGCCACCTGATCCACATAGCACCGGACCCCCATGGTCCCTCCTGCAGGTGGTGAGCCCACTGGAGGTGTATGCTGTATGTATGCAGTCTAATGTGTTAGAGATTTACCAGTTACCAGCGTGACCAATGGGCAATAACTAAAATAGATATACTTACAGTAACAAAAGTACATCGTGGTTTTAATAATTTCATTTTTGTAATACATATAAACATGTTAGTGAGGGACCTGACCAGCTTTAGAACTTGCTTACAGGACAACATGCAATATTAATTTATGCAATAATCATGCTATTCTAAAAGTGTGTCTTTCCTCTTGCCTTTCTGAGATGTAGAATTGTAAAATATTATGTAATTTAAAGACTTCTTCTTGTGTTTCAGGGCAGTGTTTACCGGAGGCATGAGAGAATCAAACCAAGATACGATTGAGCTGAAGGGTTTGTCTGCTCGAGGGCTAAAACATATTATTGACTTTGCCTACAGCGCAGAAGTCACTTTAGACCTGGACTGTATTCAGGATGTTCTTGCAGCTGCTGTGTTTCTCCAGATGGTTCCAGTTGTGGACCTTTGTGAAGAGTTTCTTAAGTCAGCATTGAGTGTTGAGACCTGCCTGCACATCGGGCAGATGGCCACCACCTTCAGCTTGTCTTCCCTGAAAGAGTCTGTGGATGCCTTCACCTTCCGTCACTTCCTCCAGATTGCAGAGGAGGAGGACTTTTTGCACATTCCCATGGAACGCCTCATCTTCTTCCTTCAGAGCAACAAACTGAAGAACTGTAGCGAGATTGACCTCTTCCATGCTGCCATCAGATGGCTCCAGTATGATGAGTCTCGCCGGACTCAAGCCAGCAGCATCCTTTGCCACGTGCGCTTCCCGCTTATGCATTCTTCAGAGCTGGTGGACAGTGTTCAGACCGTGGACATCATGGTGGAGGATGTGCTGTGCCGCCAATATCTCCTTGAGGCCTTCAATTACCAGATCCTTCCTTTCCGACAGCATGAAATGAAGTCCTCACGGACACTCATTCGCTCTAATGTTGTGTCCCTCATCACCTTAGGTGGGACACCCTTCACTGACAACGACCGCACAGTGAGCACTAAGGTGTACTATCTTCCTAACGTGGCCTCCCGCCAGTTCAAAGAGTTGACAGAGATGGAGACGGGATGCAGCCACGCTTGTGTTGCTGTACTTGATAACTTTGTGTATGTTGTCGGTGGACAGCAGTTACAGTACCGCAGCGGTGAAGGGGCAGTATACAGCTGCTTCCGCTATGATCCACATCTGAACCAGTGGCTGCGCATCCCGTCCATGCAAGAGGCTCGTATCCAATTTCAGCTCAATGTGCTTCATGGACAGCTGTATGCCACAGGAGGGCGTAATCGATCTGGCAGTCTGTCATCAGTAGAGCGTTACTGCCCAAAGAAGAATGAATGGTGTTATGTGGAACCACTAAAGCGGAGGATTTGGGGACATGCGGGCACTCCCTGTGGAGAAAAGCTATATATCTCAGGAGGTTATGGCGTCTCGTTGGATGACAAGAAAACACTCCACTGCTACGATCCAGCATCAGACCAGTGGGACTTCAGAGCACCCATGAATGAACCTAGAGTGTTGCACGCCATGGTCAGCACCAGGGATCGGGTTTATGCCCTGGGTGGTCGAATGGACCACGGGGATCGTCATTTTGATGTGCTAGCAGTTGAGTATTACATTCCAGAGAACGACCAGTGGACCACCGTCAGTCCCATGAGAGCGGGGGCAGTCTGAGGGCTGGCTGCTGCTTATTGGATGGGAAGATCTACAATGTCTGGGGGTTACAACTGCACCTGACAATGTTACAAGCATCGTTCAGGTGTACAACATGGAGACAGATGAGTGGGAGAGGGATTTGCCACTTCCCAGAATCCTTTGCTGGCATTGCTTGTACACCGATTATTCTTCCACAAAGCACCACACAACCTCCTGAAAGGCATCTGACCTGCAACTGTGACGAATTCATTCCATGTGCTCTTGCTGGCTGACCGTCGAGTCAACACTAAGTGTGAACAACCCTGTAAGTGTGTGTGCTTAATTATGAGAGAATGGCTCGGAAGTCTACAAAAGTTGAGGGGGGTATAATGTTCTTTATGTCTGTTTGGCATTATGTTAATTTATGTGATGACTTTAAAGTTGTTTAATTTCTGACATAAAGCTTTTTTTTAAATTAAGTTTTGACTGGTGGTTGATTGTTTAAATGGAGAAAAACATTCCTGTTTGAATAGATTTATCTCAGTTTGATAATGAACTACTGGTACCATTTTGAAAATATCACTACAGTACGTAAAAATTAACTGCTGTAAAAGTAGCATTCCCAAGTTTATTACTCTTTTTACTGATATTTAATGGTTCCCGTTTCCTTAGTTTGCATTTTATCGATCAATGATGTCTTCAGTTACAGACAGCACCATTTGAAAGATTTTCCAAGACTATAACCTTTGTAATTTTAGACATTTTGATTGTATGTAGTTTTTTTTTTTTCTATTCAAAGTTTTTTTATTCCAATCACAGATGTATAAAAAACTACATTTTATGTGTATCTTACTAATCAACCAAACTACATATCAGTACATAGTAAAGAGGCACAAAAACAAGGATTGGATGCATTTTAGGTGTTCCAGGTTATGGTGTTAATGATTTAAAGTACACTGCCTTTATGTTCCTGCGTAGAACCCCAAACAGACTCTACTTTTTTCTCTCAGCTGATGCAACAATCCAGTGAGGATCTCATATGGCAGCTACATAAATGATTAATGTGTGCATCTATTGAAATGTTTGTGTGCTGCCTTTATGTAAAACAGTACAGGTTGTGTTTAAAATGCTTTGCTGCAGTAACATTAACACCCGCAGAGGATCATCGTCTTTAAAACCAAGATGTGACATATGTACGTTATTGCTCAAATTATAACAAAAATGTCTAAATACAAATGGGCAATTAAAATACAATGGCCACTGGTGATTGGCACTTCATCATCTTTTTTCCCGTTGAGTACTCACTTTGGTCAGAAGCACAATTACGAAATGAGAACAAGCTTTACGCAGTCACTGATGATGATTATTTCCATCGTGCTTGACTGTCATGGCATTGTGCTGTTTGATATGATCTTAGTATGTAAGCAAAGCACCAGTTTGGAATTCTGCAACTCCTGGACCTCCTGCAAGGTAAGAAGACCGCCTATTGCTATCTCTGCTTAATACAGTCGCATGGGGCAGGTAATCTTTTTATAGCATATTAACAGTATTGTTAACATTGATGGTTGGAATATTTTAATTGCCCAACTTGGATTTACATGGAAAACACATTTGTGATGGCTGATATTGCTTGTGTTTCTATCGTTACTGCATTGTTGCACTTTACATATCTGCTCTGTTGTAATAGGAATGTTGTAGGTAAAATTATGTGGCTGAGAAGGGGAATATTAAAACTCCCAATATTCATATAAGGTTGTAAATTAACCATTAAAAGCACATATTGTTACATTTGTGAATTTATTTTTTCTTCATTGACTACACCCCTTTACAGTGATTGTTATATCATTATCACAGATAATATAGCACAGTAAGACTAGGCCACACTCATTAGCCAGGGCATAGTGCATGAATGAAAATAGATTTATACACGTGGGACAGCCAGTTTTTTTTTTTTTTTTTTTCCACTGCCATGCACGTCTGCATATTCTGCACTTCCATTACACATCACTTCTGCACACCTGCATCATGGGTGGATAGAGGTCTCCACAGGTGAAATCAGTGTGACTGATCCTTAAGGTTAAAAAATGACTTCCTTAAATCAGCAAATTTTATTGTAATTATTGTTAGATAAAGGCTTCATCCAAACTGGTATTTCCATTTGAATGACAAGTTAAAGCTCTATATCTTAATTCTGCTTATAATAATAATGACATGGCAATTCTGTGTAAAAAAAAAAAAATCCCAAGCATGCTTATAACTTCAAAATGTGTTAAAGTGACTCACAAATTCATGTAAAATTATGGTGTTTTATTTCTTGATCATCATCCAGCTTTATGAAGCCCCCAACATATATATTTTCCTCATTTTGTTTGTACTGTTTTCTTTGTAAAATTACAAATGTAATTTTAAAGAATACTTTTTTCAAAACATTGACCATTTCCTCAGCTCCATGCTTTTAAACCCTACAATGTTTCCAGTACCTCAAACCAGATAACTGATGCTGTAATTTCTGTTCAAAAGGAAGCAAAACTGTTGGGATGCTCTTTAACACAACTATCTCACATGATGGTGGAGTTTTTAGACTGTCTCCTGTCTGCCTTAGCGTGGTCTTTGTCTTGTTCTACCTGTACCAATATAAGCACATTATATTGTTGAGGTGCAATATAAAGAAAATCACTGTAATCAACGGGGAATGTACGTGTGTGTGTTGCTTTATGTGCATCATTTATTAAAGGACTTCAAAGTTTTCAAAATGCCCTTACTTTTTTCCTATGGTATAATCTACTTAAGGGAAAGCCTTTCATTGTAACATACTGTATAGGGACATTCACAAATGACTATACAGTTGAAATCAGAAGTTTACATAATTTGCATGAAAAGACAATTTTTTTTCTCACTGACATTAAATCAGACTAAACTTTTCCTGTTTTAAGTCAGTAGAATTACCAAAATTGTTTCATTTGCTAATTATTTTCTAAATATTTTTTGAGAATTTTTAATTACTTTCTTCAGTCAGAAGTTCACACATTTTAGTACTTGGTTGCATTGCCTTTAAACTGTATGACTTGCGTCAAACATTTTTGGCTATCCTTCCACAAGCTTCTCATAATAGTTTGCTGGAATTTTGGCCCATTCCTCCTGACAGAACTGGTGTAACCGAGTCAGGCTTGTAGGCTGCCTTGCTCGCACACATCTTTTCAACTCTGCCCACCAATTTTCTACAGGATTGAGATCAGGGCTTTGTGATGGCCACTCCAAAACTTTGACTTTGTTGTCCTTAAACCACTTTGTAACTAATTTGGCGGGATGCTTGGGGTCATTGTCCAATTGGAAGACTCATTTGCACCCAAACTTTAAATTCCCGGCTGATGTTGCTTCAATATTTCCACATAATGTTCTTTCCTCATAATGCCATCAATTTTGTGAAGTGCACCAGTCCCTCCTACTGTAAAATGCCTCCACAACACGATGCTGCCACCTCCCCACTGCACAGTTGAGATGGTGTTCTCAGGCTTGCAAACTTGCATCTTTCCCTCCAAATGTAATGATGGTCATTATGGCCAAACAGTTCAATTTTAGTTTCATCAGACCACTGGACATGTCTCCAAAAATGAAGGTCTTTGTCCTTCTTTCATATGACTCACAAAGTCATTAAACAATGTCATGTAAGCTGTGAAGCCAGGTCACACTCTCCGGGGTGGGTTTGGTGAGATCCACATGGATACCCTCAGGTGGTCTAAGGTCAGGGCACTCTTAATAGGACATGATATGCTGTCTGCCCTGGGTTGCCACAAATACAAGCTGGTGACGAGCGAAGGCCCCAGCGACACATGCTGGCATTGAAAAGGTTGACTCCCATTCGCAGACAGTTAAGTATAACCCAATCTTTGCGGCCAAGCTGGGCACCTGGTGGTGGTTTTGTGCTTGGAGTGACGTTAAGCTGAGGTGGTTTTCTTGTCTCCAGTTTTCCAGAAGATTAAAGTTGGAAATTTCAGGGGAGACTGCATATCTACTGAAGGGTTTGCGAGAGCGTAGGCATTGAGCGCCTAGATCTTGGGCAGCTTGGATTCGATGATGTAAAAGATGTTTGTTTTCTTCAGTGGCCTTCTTCATAAGCATGTGTGTTTGGTGTTTTCTGCAAAGGGAAGGAGGAGCGATGCCAAATCAAACGGGCAGGTAATCCACAGGTGTGGCACAAAGGCAGCCTGTGATTATCCTCATGGTCTCATTGAGTGTGACATCCAGCTTCTTAGTGTGAACACTCCTACTCCAGACTGGAGAGGCATATTATTATGTCTTTGTCTTTATGTGTATTTGCAAACTATAATCTGGCTTTTTTTAATGTTACTTTTGGAATAATGGCTTCTTCGTCACTAAGTGGCCTTTCAGCCCATGTCCATGCAGGACTCATCTCACTGTGGATTACAACACTCTTTTACTAGCTTCAGCCATCATCTTCATAAGGTCTTTGGCTTTTGTTCTGGGGTTGATATGCACATTTCACACCAAAACACGTTCATTTCTCGGACACAGAACCCGTCTGCTTCCTGGACAGTATGATGGCTGGACATTCCCATGGTGTTTATACTTGTGTATTGTTGTTTGAACAGATGAACTTGACACCTTCAGGCATCTGGAAATTGCACCCAAAGAGGAACCAGACTTGTGGAGGTCCTCAATTCTCTTCCTGATATCTTGACTGATTATTTTTGATTTTCCCCAGGATCTCACACAAGAAAGCAGTGTGTTTCAATCAATTAGTCAACCTTTATTTAGGACACAAAAATATACAGTGGTGTGAAAAAGTGTTTGCCCCCTTCCTGATTTCTCATTTTTTTTGTATGTTTGTCACTCTTAAATGTTTCAGATTGTTCTGGCTCCTTTAGAGCCATCCAGAGATTATTTTTTACATTTTTGCAGCACTTCCACACCTAGGACACAGTCCAAGGACGGATTGTTTTTTCACACATAGGGAGTTGTTCAGAACTCCTTATACTGTGGAGTGTGTGAAATCAAAGGCGGATTCATTTCAGATGATTTATTACACACTCACATCTCTCAAGCACAGAGCAGACTGAACATTTAAGCAGAAACTCTCAAGTTTCATGGCATTTACATCACACACAACATGACATTTGCATCACACTGCATTCAACATCCTTCATCCCTGACTCCTTCCTGCTATCTCACCAGGAATCTCCTGCTCTTTGTTCTCCCAAGCTTATCCACTGTCTCCTGTCTGAGATCCTAGATAATCTGGCTCCCCCAAGGTGCTACACCCCCACCCCAGCATCTTAGATAGGACGATAGAATAACAGTCCACATGTTGTGATAGAACAATTGAACATCAGTCCACATGCTGCATGGGCTTCCGTCTCCTCCCGTATCTGCTGTAACTGGGGTTTACCGCCTCCGCGGCGCTGCTGTGCCGCTGGGGGGCTGCTGGGAGTGTGTCTGACTGCGGGTGGGCTGTTGTTAGGGGGGGCACCTCGGTCTGTCCGTGTGGCTGCTCTGGTGAATCGTTTCCCTGGGGAGCTCTTCGTGGGGGTCTTCCACGCTAAGGGACCTTAGCCAACAGCACTTGCTCGTCCGCCACAACGAAAGCGGGTTTGAGTCTGTCTATGCCAATTTTTTCCCTCCTACCCCCCAAGTCTAGCAAAAAATGCTTATCCCCTGTTTCCAGCACTTTGAACGGTCCATCATAGGGTGGGCACAATGGAGGGCAGTGGGCGTCGTGTCTGACAAACACGAACTCCGTGCTCTTCAAAGTTTTAGGCACGAAAACACGCGGAAAACTGTGGTGGGCAGGGCCCGACAGCGTGCCTGTGTTTGCGCTATGCTGCAAAAGCTGAGACGGGCAGCTGCCCAGCGTGGGATTATCTGGCAAAAATTCCCCGGGCAGCCGTAGTGGCTGCACAAAAACGAGCTCTGCTGGGGAAGCTTCCAGATCCTCTTTCAGCACGGAGCGCAACCCCAATAAAGCCCACGGCAGCCTGTCTACCCAATTTGCATCCGTCAATGAAGCCCTGAGTGCTGCCTTCAGCGATCTATGAAAATGCTCGCATAACCCATTGGCCTGTGGGTTGTACGCGGTTGTGCGGTGAATTGTAACACCCAGGCTGCGGGCCATCGCAGACCAGAGGTTGGAAACAAATTGCGGGCCCCTGTCGGACGTAATGTCCGACGGGACTCCAAAACGCGCCACCCATGCTGTTAAAAAAGCGCGCGCTACATCCGCGGACGTGGCTGCCACCAGCGGGACCGCTTCTGGCCAGCGCGTGGTGCGGTCCACCACTGTCAGGAGGTGTGTGCACCCCTGTGATGGCGGGAGGGGGCCCACGAGGTCCACGTGAACATGGTCGAACCTCTTAGCCGGAATGCGAAACGGCTCCAAGGGAGCCTTTGTGTGTCTGTGTACTTTGGCTCGTTGGCACGCCACGCAGGCTGCAGCCCACTCTTTCACTTGTTTGCGTAGGCTCGGCCACACAAACTTCTCTCCCACCATTTTGACCGACGTGCGCACTCCTGGGTGCGCCAGAGTGTGAACCGACTCAAACACACGGCGGCGCCACGCGGCCGGGACCACCAGACGCGGGCGACCCGTGGAGACATCGCAGATTGGAGGGGGGGGGGCCGCCATCCTGCAGCACCCTCCTCTCCAGCCTTAACCCTGTTGGTCCAGACTGGAGCACGCGCATGTCTGCATCGCTAATCTGCTCCGCGGCCATGGCTGCGTAATCTATCCCCACGCAGACCGGGGCCACTACGGCGCGCGAGAGGCAGTCCGCCACTACATTCAGTTTACCAGACACATGCTGAATATCGGTAGTAAACTCTGAGATCGCGGCCAGCTGTCTCTGCTGCCGGCCCGACCACGGTTCTGAAACCTTGGCCATCGCGAATGTTAGCGGCTTGTGGTCCACGAACGTGGTGAAGCTGCGCCCTTCCAGCCAGAACTGGAGGTGGTGTATGGCCAGGTGAAGAGCCAGCAACTCTCTGTCGAACGCGCTGTATTTACGTTCGCTGTCGCGCAAAGTTCTGCTGAAAAAAGCGAGCAGCTGCCAAGCCCCGGCGACGCTGCTGCTCACAAACAGCCCTATGGCCACATCTGAAGCGTGGGTGGTAGCGCTATTGGGGCCTCGGGTCTGGATGCGCCAGCAGTTGCGGGGGCATTTGCCAGGCTGCTTTAACTTCCGAGAACGCCCGCTCTCGCTCCGGCGTCCATTCGACCCTATCCGCGGGTTTCTGTTTCTTTGACGCGGGCGTACACTGTTGCATGAGCTGCGCCGCGCGGGGAAGGAAACGGTTTATAAAAGTTCACCATCCCCAAAAATTCCTGCAGCGCCCTGACCTTCTGAGGCCGGGGAAAATCCGCCACAGCGCGCACTTTGTCGGGCAGCGGGATTGCTCCTTCCGGAGAGACGCGGTGCCCCAAAAAATCAATCTCCGTCACGCCGAACTGGCATTTCGCCGGGTTGATTATTAACTCGTGCTCCTCCAACTTCCGGAAAACCGTCGTGAGGTGGGTTTTTGTTTCGTCTTCGGAGCAACTGGCTACCAGGAATATCGTCCAGGTAGACGAACACAAACGGGAGATCACGAAGCACTGCATCCATCATCGCTGGAACGTCTGTGCCGCTCCTTTTAAACCCGAATGGCATGCGCAGGAACTCAATAGACCGAACAGAGTTATTAACTGCTGTTTTGGGTATGTCCTCCAGCGCGCACTGGGACTTGGTGTAAACTGCGGACCAGGTCAATTTTGGAAAAAATGCGTGCCTCCGCGAGGTGAATGAAAAATCCTGTATGTGGGAATTGGGGTAGCGTCGTGGGCTGTGCGTTGTTCAACCTGCTGAAATCCCCGCACGGTCGCCACGATCCCTCAGCCTTAGGACCATGTGTAGCGGGGGATGCCCTTGGGCTGTTCGAGCGCCTGATGATGCCCAACCTTTCCAGGTTGGCAAACTCTCGCGCGCTATGGCCAGTTTAGCTGCTTCCAAGCGCCGAGGTCTTGCAAAAACAGGCGGCCCGATTGGTGGTGATAAAGTGCTCCCACCCCGTGTTTAGCGATGGCCGCGGAAAACGTCGGGAACCCGTGAGTGCTGGGAACTGAGTGAGCAGTGTGTGGAACTTACCGCCTGTAGCTGTGACGTTGGCTTGTGCTTTGGCTGGGTCACTCGAGCTATACAGGGGAGAAGAGTCAAAGGACAGTGCATTAACCAGGCGCCTGTTAGCAACATCAACCAGTAAAACTATGTACACAACAGAAAAATCAGCCCACAGTATATGTAATTCAGTGCTGCTATACGACAAAGTGCACTCATATGTACGGCCATGTATAGATAAGAGCAGAGTCCTCTCACCAAAGGTCTAAATATCCGAGCCGTTTGCTGCCAACATCCCGGGGCCCGCTAGATCCTGCCAGCCTGGTCAGCAGTAGGTCGGCCGGATGAAGCTCTTCTGGGCTCCGGTGTCCACGAGGAAACGCCTTCCCGAGCATGCATCCGTCAAGTAGAGCAGCTTGTTCTCTTCACCGAGGGTCGCGGCTGCTACCGACCCCCGGCCTTGGCGTATTCCTGAGCGCTTGAATTGGCACGGTGGCACACATCTGCATACCTTCTCTCCAAAGCGGCGGTGGTAGAAACAGAGCGTGTCTCTCTGGTGCTCCTTGGCCTCCGCTGCTGCTACCGTCAGTGGCTCCTCGCCTCCTCTGGTCGTCTCGCTGGGCTCCGCCGCTGCCACGTTGACTGTGATCGCCCTGGTGGTGAGGATGATCCGGTCTGCCTCCTGGGCTAGCGCACGGTAGTCGCGCGCGGCCAGCCACGGTGAATTGGCCAGAACCGCTCTCGCCACTGTAGGAAGGTTCCGGAGGAAGAGGTGGGCAAACAGAAAGTGCCCATCGTCCGTGCCCATTAACGCCAGCATCTTCTCCATCAGGTCTACAGCCGAACCATCTCCTAACTAGGTCCGCGTCAGGAGCCTCTCCGCTCTCTCACAGTCCGAGAGCGTGTAGCGCTGGATGAGCGCAGCCTTGAGCGTCTCGTATTTGCTGCTTGCTGGTGGCTGATCGAGCAGGCTCGCTACCTGCTGAGCTGTGCGGGCGTTGAGCGCTGCGACCACATAGTAGAATCTGGTATCATCTGCCGTTACTCCCCGGAGGGCGAACTGGGCCTCGGTGAGGTGGAACCAAGAGCGCGGGTTGTGCTGCCAGAAATCCGGTAGCTTGACTGAAACCGCACACGCGTGGCTGTAGGTTCCAGTCCGGGCTGTCTGTGGGATGGCTGCCGCCTCGCTGTAGCTTCCTGACCGGGCCAGCTCTGGGGATCTTGCCTCGTGTTCCATAATACGTCTTGGGTCACCAGTGTGGAGTGTGTGAAATCAAAGGCAGATTCATTTCAGACGATTTATTACACACTCACATCTCTCAAGCACAGAACAGACTGAACATTTAAGCAGAAACTCTCCTCTTAAGTTTCATGGCATTTACATCACACACAACATGACATTTGCATTACACTGCATTCAACATCCTTCATCCCTGACTCCTTCCTGCTGTCTCGACCAGGAACTCCTCCTGCTCTTTGTTCTCCCAAGCTTTATCCACTGCCTCCTGTCTGAGATGCTAGATAATCTGGCTCCCCCAAGGTGCTACAATACAAAGATATAGAGTGATGATAAGTCAGTGGCGGTAATGCACCTGTAGGCTGGTTGCCAACTGCCAATCAAATCTAAAAGAAGAAGAAGATTTATTTTGTAAGACTGCTGTATTACTACGTTTTATTTAGAAAGCAAACCGGAAGTTCAGCATTAGTCCCTTCTTGTCCAACGCTATGAGAAACAAGGACCAGCAAAACAACTGAGATCAGACTGTGGGACTAGTTTCACAGGGGCCTGTAAAGAGCTAGGTTTTGACACCTACAACCCAAACGTCAGGTCCTTCCTAAACGACAGGGGTTGCTCATGGGTCTTAAATTCTCCACACTCTTCGCACATGGGGGGTAGTTGGGAATGGATGATCGGGGTGGCACGTAAAATCTTAGATTCACAGCTTGCAGAACTTGGATTCCTGATATCTCACACATGACGTCACTGACCACCTTCTTAGCAGAGGTGGCTGCAATTATGAGCGCAAGGCCCACTGATTCCAGTGTCAGTGACCCAGACTCCCCATTCTCCTCACTCCGGCTACACTCTTCACGCAGAAGGTTGGAGTTCTCTCTGCACCGCAAAGCGACTTTGAGGAGAAGGACCTCTACAAGCAGCAGTGGAGAAGAGTCCCAGAGTCTGGCCAACTCCTTCTGGCATCGCTGGTGGAAGGAATATCTCTCAACTCTGCAGTGTCGTCGCAAGGTGGTAATTCCGCAAGACTCATCCTACACAGGGGACGTCCTTCTGAAAGATCCTCTACAAAGAGAAACCAATGGCCTATGGGATCATTGAAAAGGTTTACTCTAGTAATGACAGATTTTGTTAGGAAAGTAGAAGTTAAAGTGATTAAAGATGGTACTCCTAAAGTTTATTTGAGACCAGTTACAGATGTTGTTCTTCTATTATCTGACACTGTGTAAGTTGTTTTAAATGTGGCATCTTCTGATGCCAGGCAGGGAGTGTTCTGGCTCCTTCAGAGCCATCCAGAGATTACTTTTGTGTTTGGGTACATGTTTGCAGCACTTAGATTTATTTTGTAAGAGTACTGTATTACTATGTTTTATTTTGAAAGCAAACCAGAAGTACAGCATTAGTCCCTTCCTATCCAACGCTATGAGAAACGAGGTCTCACGAAATTTCTACAACTCTGTTTCCTGAGCCAAGCACAGCCTGTATGTTGGTATAAATTTAATATTTTGCATGTGAACTTTTAGATATAAGTGCTACATTTATTTTGTTAGAAGTTGTGTGAGAAAACATTGCTAAATTTGTTTACCTTGTGGTGACCTTAGTTGTTGGTCTCACACACAAATTTGATGTTTTAATGTGAAGGCGGAGTTTTTCCGTTTTGGACGGAGATAAAAGGAGGAAGTGCAGAAATGTAAATAAAGTTTTTTCAGACAGACTTACGTGTGTCCTGTCCATTTTCTGCGGATTCTACATTGGTGACCCCAACGTTTGAAGAATGTCTATTCAAGCGACCTCTTCTGATATCGCTGCCACGGCGTCTGTATCCACTGCAGCTCCCGCACCGGCTGTTTTTGCGGCTACCATTAAATTACCGGACTTTTGGCAGCACGACCCGGAGCCCTGGTTTCAGCATGTCGAGGCTCAGTTCCATCTGCGCGGAATAACCACAGATGACACGAAGTATTTCCATGTCGTCGCAGCTTTGGATTCTGCTACTACTCGTCGTTTCATGGGACTGCTCCGGGACCCGCCTCACGCTGACAGGTACGTCACTCTGAAGAGGGCTCTTCTGCAGCTGTACCAGCTCTCTGATATAGAGCGCGCTGATCGTCTTCTGTCTATGACTGGTTTGGGGGACAACAAACCTTCTGAGCTGATGGAGAATATGTTGGCACTTCTTGGTTCAGGAGACAGTTCATTTCTGTTTACCCACCTGTTTCTGCGTCAGCTCCCGCCTCCAGTGCGCACTGTCCTGGCCAGCTCGCCCCTCATTTGTACTAAGGATTATCGGGGTTTGGCTGGAGAAGCGGACAGGTTTTGGCTGGCTTCTCATCATTTGTCGGTGCATGCATTGCTGCCTGGGCAGTCTGATGGAGAAGTTTCGGTGGGTGTGGCCGCAGTATCGGATCGCTGTAAGAAAGAGAGCAGCCTGTGTTTTTATCACCGCCGTTTTGGACCGAAGGCTCGGCGCTGTATTCCACCGTGCTCTTTCCAGCCACAGGGAAACGAGAAGGCTGGTGCTCGCTAGCAGCTGCGTGCACCGGCACCAGCAATAAGCTGCTTTTTATTGAGGACTGCGCTGCTGGACGTCGTTTTTTGGTGGATTCAGGAGCCCAACGGAGCATTGTTCCCCCCTCTTTGGCTGACGTCATGGGATATGATCATGGACCTCCACTGGACGCTGCTAATGGTACTCCTATTCGCACCTTTGGCACCAAGTTCATTACTGTGTGTTTTAACGGCCGTGAATTTAGTTGGGACTTTGTGGTAGCATCTGTAGCAGTTCCTATTCTTGGTGCAGATTTTTTGTGTGCTTACAGACTGTTGGTTGATGTAGCTAACAGATGTTTGATTGATGCTGTGTCTTTTGATTCATATCCATGTACACTGGGTGGGGTTGGTCCACTGCTTGCTAACATGCTTGCCTCAGGAGACAGGTACAAGCGTCTTCTCTCTGAGTTTCCTGCGCTCACTGTGCCTACGTTTTCTGCGGCAGTAGTTAAACATGGGGTTGAGCATTATATTACTACTGTGGGTCCACCTGTTTTTGCCCGCGCACACCGTCTGGATGCTGCTAAGTTAGCCATCGCTAGAGATGAGTTTGCCAATATGGAGCGGTTGGGTATTGTGTGCCGTTCCGACAGTTCGTGGGCTTCTCCCCTCCACATGGTCCCTAAGTCATATGGGGGTTGGTGCCCTTGTGGAGACTTTAGACGCCTTAACAACGCTACTACCAACGACAGGTATCCAGTCCCCCATATCCAAGATTTTTCTTCACGTCTGGCAGGGACAGTCATTTTTTCTAAAGTGGATTTAGTGCGTGGTTATCATCAGGTGCCTGTCCATCCCCAGGACGTCCCTAAGACAGCGGTGATCACTCCATTTGGACTGTTCGAGTTCTTGAGGATGCCATTTGGCCTTAAGGGTGCTGCACAGACGTTTCAAAGGCTTATGGACTCTGTGTTGCGGGACATGCCTTTTCTGTTTGTATACCTGGACGATATACTGGTGGCGAGCGCTTCGGTGGAGGAACATGTGTCGCACCTTCGCCAGCTCTTCAGACGCCTCTGTGACCATGGACTGATAGTGAATCTAGTGAAGTGTCAGTTTGGGCTCTCAGAACTTGAGTTCTTGGGGCACAAGGTATCCCAGCAGGGTGCCGTGCCCCTCCCGGCTAAAGTCGAAGCAGTTTTAGCTTTTCCACGCCCCTCCTCTGTCAAGCCCCTGCAGGAGTTTTTGGGCATGGTCAATTTTTATAACCGTTTTATACCTCATGCTGCCCATATTATGCGTCCGCTGTATGAGGCCTTGAAGGGTAAGAGGGGTAATCAGGACATTGAGTGGACTCATGAGAGGTTATGTGCTTTTGACGGGGCTAAAGCTGCACTGGCTGATGCTGCCTTGTTGGCTCATCCAGACCCCACGGCCACCATTGCTCTTACCACCGACGCATCTGATTATGCTGTCGGAGCAGTTTGTGAGCAGTGGGTTGGCAATTCCTGGGAACCGCTAGCCTTTTTTAGTAGACAGTTACGCGAGTCAGAAAGGAAGTACAGCACCTTTGACTGGGAGCTGTTGGCCCTTTTTTTGGCGACAAGGCATTTCAGGTTTCTTTTGGAGGGCCATAAATTCACTGCTTTTGTGGACCATAAACCCCTCACGTTTGCCATGGCCAAGTCCACTGAACCTTGGTCAGCTCGGCAGCAACGGCAGCTTTCGGCTATTTCCGAGTTCACTACAGACATTCAGCATGTGGCTGGTAAGACCAACTTGGTGGCGGATTGTCTTTCTCGTGCCCCAGTTGCTGCTGTTCATTTGGGCATGGACTATGCTGAAATGGCTGCCGATCAGTTGTTGGACCCGGAGGTGCAGGTGCTTTGTTCCACTGAGTCCAGTTTGCAGTTGGAAGATGTCTACCTTCAAGACAGTGGCGCCACTCTTCTGTGTGACACTACATTGGGAAAACCACGACCTCTGGTGCCAGCGGCTTGGCGTCGTCATGTTTTTGACGCTGTTCATTCTTTGTCGCATCCTGGGGTTAAGGCCTCGGTCAAGTTGGTGAGTGCCAAGTTTGTATGGCCGGGTCTCAGAAAGGATGTGAAGACTTGGACGACAACCTGTGTAGCGTGCCAGCATGCTAAGGTGCAGCGCCACAAAAAGGCTCCATTGGAGCCTTTTTGGATTCCGGAGCGACATTTTGATCATGTTCAGGTGGACCTAGTTGGACCTCTTCCTCCTTCTCGTGGTTTTACTCACCTCTTTACTATGGTGGACCGGACTACGCGGTGGCCGGAGGTAGTTCCCCTGACATCAACTACAGCGTCTGATGTTGCCCGGGCATTTATCTCCTCTTGGGTGTCCCGTTTTGGTGTTCCCTTGGACGTTACCTCTGACAGGGGCCCGCAATTTACCTCTGCACTTTGAAATGAGGTAGCTGGTAGTTTGGGGGCTAAACTCCATTGGACCACAGCATACCATCCACAAGCTAATGGGCTATGCGAGCGGTTTCATCGGACTATGAAAGCGGCCCTTCACGCGTCATTAGGGGATAGTGGATGGGTGGACAGATTACCGTGGTTTTGTTGGGTTTGCGTTCAGCCCCCAAAGAAGACCTGCACTCCTCTTCTGCTGAGTTGATCCTCGGCCAGACCTTGAGGGTTCCAGGGGAGTTCCTTCCTACCAGTCCAGGATTAGGTCCCAGTATGGTTAAGAGGCCTAAGTGTCGAGAGGAAGCTAGGGCTTTTGTTCCCGTGGCTGCGCACCACTGTCTTCCTCAGTCTTACGTCCCTGACAGCCTTAGGTCGGCTAAATATGTTTTTGTCCGGCATGATGCCCATCGTTCTCCCCTGCAAGCACCTTATGATGGCCCTTTTCGGGTGTTAGAGACAGGCCACAAGGATTTTTTGGTTGAGTTGGGGACTGGTCAGGATCGGATTTCGGTGGATTGTTTGAAGCCTGCTCATGTTCTTCGTGACGATGAGGTTGAGTTAGCCCGCCCGGCTCGGCGGGGGCGCCCCTCCCAACCTGCGCCTGAGGTTGTTTCTGCTCCGGTTACAGTTGTGCCCCCTAGGACTGCGCAGTGCAGTCGTCGGGGCAGAGTAATTAGGTTGCCTAAGAGGTTCTTTTGAGTTTCTTTTGGATTTTGTTCATGCTGTTTTAGTTTGTTTTTTGTCAGCATGTTTATTATGTTGTTATTTGTGTGTTCTGGGGGGGCCTGTGTGGTGACATTAGTTGTTGGTCTCACACACAAATTTGATGTTTTAATGTGAAGGGCGGAGTTTTTCCATTTTGGACGGAGATAAAAGGAGGAAGTGCAGAAATGTAAATAAAGTTTTTTTCAGACAGACTTACGTGTGTCCTAGTCCGTTTTCTGCGGATTCTACAACCTTGTGATTAGCATTTTAGCTAAGGTTCATGCGCTAGCCCACTAGCATTAGCATGTTAGCTCTTTTGAAAAGTATATAAATCAATATGAAAAACCAATGTTGTATGGTTTGTCTGTTACAGTTTTACTCCTTCCACACATGATTCATCAGTAAAATTCATCTAAAGCACTACTGGTGTCATCATTTGGAGGAGTTATCTATCTACCTAGCTGCACACTGGGGAAGTAAGTGAAGGCAGAACACAGATCATCAAACAAATTTAAATATTAGACAAAGATAACACAAGTACAGTGGGGTAAAAAAGTATTTAGTCACCCACCAATTGTGCAAGTTCTCCCACTTAAAAGATGAGAGAGGTCTCCAATTTTCATCATAGGTATATCTCAACTATGAGAGACAAAATGAGAAAAAAAAAAATCCAGAAAATCCCATTGAAGGATTTTTAATGAATTAATTGGTAAATTCCTCGGTAAAATAAGTATTTGGTCAATAACAAAAGTTCATCTCAATACTTTGTTATATACCCTTTGTTGGCAATGACAGAGGTCAAATGTTTTCTGTAAGTCTTTACAAGGTTTTCACACACTGTTGCTGGTATTTTGGCCCATTCCTCCATGCAGATCTCCTCTAGAGCAGTGATGTTTTGGGGCTGTTGCTGGGCAACACGGACTTTCAACTCCCTCCAAAGATTTTCTATGGGGTTGAGATCTGGAGACTGGCTAGGCCACTCCAGGACCTTGAAATGCTTCTTACGAAGGCACTCCTTCGTTGCCCGGGCGGTTGTGTTTGGGATCATTGTCATGCTGAAAGACCCAGCCACGTTTCATCTTCAATGCCCTTGCTGATGGAAGGAGGTTTTCACTCAAAATCTCACGATACATGGCCCCATTCATTCTTTCCTTTACACGGATCAGTCGTCCTGGTCCCTTTGCAGAAAAACAGCCCCAAAGCATGATGTTTCCACCCCCATGCTTCACAGTAGGTATGGTGTTCTTTCTCCTCCAAACACGACAAGTTGAGTTTTTACCAAAAAGTTCTATTTTGGTTTCATCTGACCATATGACATTCTCCCAATCCTCTTCAGGATCATCCAAATACTCTCTAGCAAACTTCAGACGGGCCTGGACATGTACTGGCTTAAGCAGGGGGACACGTCTGGCACTGCAGGATTTGAGTCCCTAACGGCGTAGTGTGTTACTGATGGTAGCCTTTGTTACTTTGGTCCCAGCTCTCTGCAGGTCATTCACTAGGTCCCCCGTGTGGTTCTGGGATTTTTGCTCACCGTTCTCGTGATCATTTTGACCCCACGGGGTGAGATCTTGCGTGGAGCCCCAGATCGAGGGAGATTATCAGTGGTCTTGTATGTCTTCCATTTTCTAATAATTGCTCCCACAGTTGATTTCTTCACACCAAGCTGCTTACCTATTGCAGATTCAGTCTTCCAGCCTGGTGCAGGTCTACAATTTTGTTTCTGGTGTCCTTTGACAGCTCTTTGGTCTTGGCCATAGTGGAGTTTGGAGTCTGACTGTTTGAGGTTGTGGACAGGTGTCTTTTATACTGATAACGAGTTCAGACAGGTGCCATTACAACAGGTAACGAGTGGAGGACAGAGGAGCCTCTTAAAGAAGAAGTTACAGGTCTGTGAGAGCCAGAAATCTTTCTTGTTTGTAGGTGACTGTCGTCGTCGGCCTCTGTCGGTCTATGATGACCATGGAAGAGAATCCTAAACGTCTACTCTGCTGGAACAGCACCGTCTGTGGCTGAATAGGCCGATGCGCGAATGGCAGTCCCTGTCACACAGGTCGCACTTGTGGGTGGTCTCCGTGCTACTGAGTCTGTGGCGGTTCTTCCTGCGGGTCCTTTTTTCATCTGCTGCAGCAGTCAGTCTCTCTTCACCCGCCTTGAGCTGTCTGGTCAGGGTGCCTCTCCATTTGGAGCAGTCCGTTGCAAGGTCCTCCCAGCGCTCTGTGTTGATCTCCAGTGCCTTCATGTCTCTCTTGCAGACGTCTCTAAAGCGCAGCTGTGGGCGGCCAACGTCTCTCCTGCCAGTTGCCAGTTCTCCGTAGAGGACGTCTTTGGGGATTCTGCCATCCTCCATACGGTGAACGTGGCCTAGCCAGCAGAGCCTGCGCTGCCTGAGTAGAGTGAACATGGAGGGAAGGCCGGCGCGGGACAGAACTTCTGTGTTGGGCACTTTGTCCTGCCAGGATATGTCCAGGATGTGGCGAATGCAGCGCAAGTGGAAGGAGTTCAGTCTCTTTTCCTGCCGGGCGTATGTTGTCCACGTCTCACTCCCATAGAGCAGTGTGCTGATGACGCAGGCGTTGTACACTGCCATCTTCGTCTTGACAGAGAGTTTGGGATTCTCCCACACTCGTGTGGTGAGGCGAGCGAGTGTGAAGGCTGATTTTCCAATCCTCTTGTTGATCTCTGTATCAAGGGAGAGGTTGTTGCTGATCGTGGACCCCAGGTACGTGAACTGATTCACGACCTCCAGCTCGTAGTCGTCAATGGTGATGGTTGGTGGTGCTTCCGTGCCTTGCGCCAAGACGTTAGTCTTCTTCAGGCTGATGGTAAGCCCGAAGTCCTTGCATGCCTGGGAGAAGCGGTCCATCAGGGTCCTGAAGCTCCTGCTGTGTGTGGGTTGCGACTGCAGCGTCGTCTGCGAACAGCATGTCTCTGATTAGAGCCTCGCGTACTTTGGTTCTGGCTTTCAGGCGGGCGAGGTTGAAAAGCCTGCCGTCAGATCTTGTGTGCAGGTAGATTCCCTCTGTTGCTGTGCTGAAGGCATGCCTCAGGAGCATAGCAAAGAAAATCCCAAAGAGGGTTGGCGCAAGTACACAGCCCTGTTTCACTCCGCTGCGTATGTTGAATGGCTCTGAGACGTTGCCATCGTGCTGCACTATCCCCTGCATGTTGGTGTGAAACGATTCGATGAGGCTTTGCAACTTTGGTGGGCATCCTATCTTTGGCAGGATCTTGAAAAGGCCCTCTCTGCTAACCAGATCGAACGCTTTGGTGAGGTCGATGAAGGCGACGTACAGGGGCATGTTCTGTTCTCTGCATTTCTCCTGGAGTTGGCGGATGGAGAATATCATGTCTACCGCTGATCGCTCAGCGCGGAAGCCACACTGAGACTCGGGGTAGACACGTTGGGCAAGCTTCTGTAGACGAACGAGAACAACTCGTGCGTAGACTTTGCCAACAACGCTGAGGAGGGCGATGCCCCTGTAGTTGTTGCAGTCGCTTCTCTCCCCTTTGTTTTTGTAGAGGGTGATGATCTTGGCATCACTCATGTCCTGTGGTACGGCACCTTCCTTCCAACACTGGCAGAGGACGTCATGCAATGGCAGCAGTAGGGCGGTCTTGCAGTGCTTGATCAGGTCAGAGGGTATGCCGTCTTTGCCGGGTGCCTTGCCAGCGGCCAAGCTATCAATGGCCTTGCTGAGTTTGTCGATGGTTGGCTCAGCGTCAAGTTCGTCCATGGATGGCAGGCAGTCGATGGCATCAAGGGCTGACGGTGTCA
Source organism: Pholidichthys leucotaenia (assembly GCA_020510985.1). Taxonomy (NCBI): domain Eukaryota; kingdom Metazoa; phylum Chordata; class Actinopteri; order Cichliformes; family Pholidichthyidae; genus Pholidichthys; species Pholidichthys leucotaenia. The sequence goes on along the minus strand of CM035839.1, from coordinate 328,408,897 downwards.
CGGTGTTCTGTCTGGAGTAGAGGTCGGAGTAATGTTCCACCCATCTCTCCATCTGCTTGTTCTTTTCTGTGATCATCTCCCCAGTGGAAGATTTGAGGGGGGCCGTCTTGCTCTGAGCCGGACCAAGTGCTTTCTTGATGCCATCGTACATACCACGGATGTTCCCTGTTATGGCAGCGGTTTGAATGTCTTGGCTGAGCTGAGTCCAGTATTCGTTGGCACAGCGCCGAGCAGTCTGCTGAACTTTGCTTCTCGCAGCCCTGAGAATCTGGAGATTCTTCTCGTTTGGGTACTTCTTGTACTCAGCAAGTGCTGAGCGCTTGGCTTCAATGACGGGGGTCATCTCGGTCAACTTGGCATCAAACCAGTCCTGTGACTTCGAGGTCTTCCTCCCAAAGGTAGCCAAGGCTGTGCGGTGGATGGTGTTTCGCAGCTCTTCCCACTTCTGCTTTGCAGATTCTCCTTCTTGTGGTACACCAAGTTCCTTCTCAAAGGTGGAGGCAAACTGCTCAACAAGTTCTGGTTGGGCCATCTTGCTGGTGTCAATCCGTGCCTTTCCAGGCTGTCTAGCACGATGGAATTTCTTCAGCTGCAGCTTGACCTTGCAACACACCAATGAATGGTCTGTGTCGCAATCTGCACTCTGGAACGAACGGGTGATTAGCACGTTCTTCAGTGAGGTGCGCCTGGTCAGGATCAAGTCCAGCTGGTGCCAGTGCTTTGAGTGCGGATGTTGCCAGGAAACCTTGTGTTGGGGCTTGGTCTTGAAGAACGAGTTTGTGATGCACAGATCGTGATATATGCAGAACTCGAGCAGCCGCTGTCCATTGTCGTTCATTCTGCCCACGCCAAAAGGTCTAAGACAGGAGGACCAGGAGTCATGGTCAGCACCCACTCTGGCATTGAAGTCTCCAAGGAGAATGAGTTGTTCAGAGTTGGGGATGATCCTGACAGTTGTTGCGAGATTCTCGAAGAACTTGTCTTTTTGCCGCTGGTGTGGCTGTCAGTGTTGGGGCATACACACTGACGAGGGTGACTGGGCCTTGAGTGGTGTTCATGCGGAGGGTGAGGAGTTGTGCAGAGCTAGTGCTGCCTGGTTCCACTATCTTCAGCAAGGTGTTCTTCACTGCGAAGCCCACTCCGTGTTCCCTGTGTTCGTCACTGCCCTTTCCCTGCCAGTAGAATGTGTAGTCTTTCTCTCTCAGTGTGCCTGCCGTCAGCCCAACCGTGTTTCCTGGAGAGTGGCGATATCCACTCCCAGTCTCTTCAGCTCATTATTGATGATGGCAGTCTTCCTGGTGTCGTTGATGTCCTTGAGGTTAGCAGCGAGTCCTGTCATCATAGTGCGGACATTCCAAGTTCCCAGTTTTAGAGTTGGTCTCTTTTGTTTTATTGTCTTGCCTGGTGCGAAGGTTCTCAGCCTGCTGTTCGGACTTCTCCTCATCCCCATGCACCCAATGAGGAAAGCAAGCTGTGGCAGGACAACACCTTATTGGCTGGGGGCTGCCAGCTTGAGGCGGGCGGGTAGCTGTCCAGTGAGATCCGATGATCCCTCCCACCATCGGGAACAACACCTGGCGCCGCGCTCTACGCCAATTGAGCGGTGGCTTATAACCGGTAACTGTCATTCCCTGTGTTTTGTCTACGCCAAAGGCGAAGCTGGAGTGTCCTCTCCAGTGATCCAGTGTTCTACCTTCCAGCATTGGGCGTTGGTAGGATTCAAGCCTGGGCAGGAAGACATGGAGGACAAGATGTTGCCCATGCAGCATGTCCCCCCTCTCCACGTCACTGATGAATCCAAAGGAACAGCAGGGCTGCTACAGTTTGGCACCAGCGCCATTGCAGGAGCTGCCAGAACGATGTTGAGCACAACATAGAACTGCCTTAGGGGCTCCGACTCCGGATTTTTCCTCAGGGTTGACTCCCGAAGCCTTCCCGTGGACCGGGTATGCTGCAAGCAGCGGAGGTTTGAAAGTCAGGGTTTATCTTCCCCTAGATGGGCTACCTTCCCAGGTTGACGAGCCACCATCTACCCGAAGCATCTGGTTTTAAGGCGCCAGAGATCCGCCCTCGCCCCTTCTCCTATTAGTAAAAGCAGTTCCGCCAGGCTTAGAGACTAAACCACACGGGCAGGCTAGGAGTTGGACTTAGTTGTCAGAGGCTTTTCGAGACGCACGCCATAAGGAGCATTTTATAAGCACTGGGAGCTTAACCCCAGTGCTGCTCCTGGCTATGACAACCTTGGAAACCACCTTGTAGGTGACCAAACACTTATTTTCCACCATAATTTGCAAATAAATTCTTTAAAAATCAGACAATGTGATTTTCTGGATTTTTTTTTTCTCATTTTGTCTCTCATAGTTGAGGTATACCTATGATGAAAATTGGAGACCTCTCTCATCTTTTAAGTGGGAGAACTTGCACAATTGGTGACTGACATTTTTGGCCCACTGTGTACACAAAACGCAGTTTTTAAATGAAGGTGTTCATTATTAAGGGTAAAATAAAATCCAAGCCTACATGGCTTTGTGTGAAAAAGTGATTGTCCCCCTGTTAAAACATAAATTAACTGTGGTTTATCACATCTTTGGAAAGCTGAGTTCAATTTCTCTAGCCACACCCAGGCCTGATTACTGCCACACCTGTTCTCAATCAAGAAATCACTTAGATAGGACCTGCCTGACAAAGTGAAGTAGACCAAAAGATCCTCAAAAGCTAGAGCTGCTGAGCAAAAAGAACACAAAGGCTTGGCTCAGTTTTGCCAGAAAACATCTTCATAATCACCAAGACTTTTGGGAAAATACTCTGTGGACTGATGAGACAAAAGTTGAACGTTTTGGAAGGTGTGTGTCCCATTACATCTGGCGTAAAAGTAACAGCATTTCAGAAAAGGAACATCATACCGACAGTAAAATATAGTGGTGGTAGTGTGATGGTCTGGGGCTGTTTTGCTGCTTCAGGACCTGGAAGACTTGCTGTGGTAAATGGAACCATGAATTCTGCTGTCTACAACAAATCCTGAAGGAGAATGTCCGGCCATCTGTTCGTGACCTCTAGCTGAAGCGCACTTGGGTTCTGCAGCAGGACAATGATCCAAAACACCAGCAAGTCCACCTCTGAATGGCTTTAAAAAAAAACAAAATGAAGACTTTGGGAGTGGCCTAGTCAAAGTCCTGACCTGAATCCGATTGAGACGTGGCGTGACCTTAAAAAGGCAGTTCATGCTCTAAAACCCTCCAATGTGGCTGAATTACAACACTTCTGCAAAGATGAGTGTGCCAAAATTCCTCCACAGTGCTGTAAAAGACTCATTGCCAGTTATCGCAAATGCTTGATTGCAGTTGTTGCTGCTCAGGGTGGCCCAACCAGTTATTAGGTTTAGGGGGCAATCACTTTTTCACACAGGGCCACGTAGGTTTGGATTTTTTTCCCCTTAATAATAACCACCTTCATTTAAAAACTGAATTTTGTGTTTACTTGTGTTATCTTTGTCTAATATTTAAATTCGGTTGATGATCTGAAGCATTTAAGTATAACAGACATACAAAAAAATGAGAAATCAGGAAGGTGGCAAACACTTTTATGTTATTTCAGCTTGTCAAAGATGAACTACAGTTTAATAATCACAACCTTTTTCATTCCAATTTTTAGGGGTGCTGAGTTTAAATTTTGGGGTGCTTACAGCACCCCTAAAAAAGGCCTAACACTACCCATGGCAGTATACATGGGGGTACAAAAAGCTTTAAAGGGTCTATATCATGCAAAATCGACTTTTTTGAGTTTTTAAGCATGTTATAATGTTAATTCCTCACCAGAAACACCCCCAAAGTGGTATTTTGCTCCATTCACGCATCTCTTGGGTATTCCTCCTCAACCCTGCTCTCTGAGCTACTGCTCCGCCTGTCCCTGATAATGACTGGGTCCCCATGTTCATACGTATGAACGTGGGTGAGCTGCCCACTCTAGGAAGTGCCTGTGCTGCCAGCACCGCCCCCAGGCTAACGCACACACCCACTTTCTCCACGCAGCTAACGGAGCGGTGATCGGCAAAACTCTTTCACTTTAGCATTGACGCTGTGAAGAAGTAGTTCCTCTCGCACCTAATCTGCTCAGTGACAACAACTGTTTGCTTTTTTACGTAAGACAATGTCTTCTAAGTTTTTGGGGTGGAACCCAGCGACACGCTGCAGCAGCCGGCTCAGGGGTTACGTCATGAAATGGGCGGCAGCCACAAGAAGGAGAGGCGGAGCCTCAGAGATCGAGGCATCTTACTTCCGGGTTGGAAAAGTAGCTGCGAAAATAATTTGTATTTCATAAGAAATTCATTCTCCAGTGTACCAAAGGTAATATACTATCACATACATGCATATAGTTTACTCTGAAAGGCTAAAATAGCATGATATAGGCCCTTTAAAAAGTGTGATCTTCACAGATGGCGAGCACATACTGTAGTGTTGTTCTTAGGACTTATTATTGTGTGACACGGGTGGTGGCTTCACCTTCTGGTTCTGCCGAAAACCTAAGGTATAAGGAGGCTGTGAGGAAGGGGGGCGGTCTCTTTGACCACCTCTCAGCCTAGCGGGAGCGCTTCTGTATAACCCGTGAGTCTCTAATAAAGTCCTTGATCAGTTCCACCTTAAGTCTCATCATTCACCCCTCATTACAGGCATAACTAGTGATCCCGAGCACGGGTCTGTTCCGCGCTTGAGTCACTTATTATTTTCCCCCATTTTCATGGTTGGGTGGAGCTGGACTCTGGGAGGCCACCGGAGCAGTTCTCTTATTGGACTGGTGATGCTTGTTTCTTTGCCTCTATTTTTTCTGCATTAGTTAGTTAGGTTAATCCCTTCACACCTGAAGGTGTATATGGGCGGTGCCTATCTCCGTTTCTCTGACCCTAGCCCACACAGCTACTGTAAGTAGTGAAAGCTACAGCGGGGGGGGTCAGTCCTCTGGTAGCTCTGTGTGTAACTTTACTTTCCCCATTCCATTATGCGGAGCAACCACGCTAGAAGGCAGAAAGCACCATTTTTATATGGTCTTTGGTATGACCCGGCTGGGATTTGAACCCCTGCCTCCCGGGTGTGGGGCGGATGCTCTACCAACTTTCTGCACTGCTGCATATATTTGCATATATTTGCTTAAATTGCACATACTGTTAATTACCGTATATACTGCACTGCTGTCCTTTGCACTTCTGATTGGATGCTAAACTGTGTTTCGTTACCTTGTATTCATACATGTGTAATGACAATAAAGTTGAATCTAATCTAATCTAATCTAAACTGAGCCACCACTCAGTATTTTTTCTGCATTACCACCGTCTAAATTACTATTAGTTTTGTTGTACTATATATTTATTAACTATAAGTATGAATGGTCAAGCCTCCTTAGTCCTGGATTTCTATCCTGGTTTGATATTGCTGGGTGTTTACTCCCATTTGACCTGAAAGTCATTGCCTATTTTCACATTGTCATTCTAGGAAGAAGAGTGTTCTCATTTGACCTTAAAGTGCTGGTATCAGCTATGTTATTTTTGTGTTTAGGTACCTTGATGAATTTGCACCTTGACGGTTCTTGTAATTTTTGCTGTAAAGCATTTTGAGTTTATTTTCATTCCAGTGTTGCTCCCTCCAGGCCTGGATTCCCCCTCCGCCCTCCCGAGGCTGGTTTTGTTTGTTTTCTGGTTGGGGGGGGGGGGGGGTTGTTTTTCTCTTGATGTTACGTCGGGATGCCTGGAATCCATCCCTTAAAGCGGGGGCACTGTAGTGATCCCGAGCGCAGGGTCTGTTCCGCACCTGAATCACATAATTTTCCCCATTTTCTATCTGTTTATTTAGTCTAATTTATTATGGGGATTATTTGTGCTTTTATTTTGATAGCGCCGCGGCAGGACTTCCTGCTGTCAAACCTGCTCGCGGCCTGTCACAGCTGAGTGTATTTATTAATTACGTTAACTCCACACCTGTTTGTAGTTTGAGTTCTCTGTGTTCTATTTAAGATCGCTAGCGGGTCTATTCCTCCCTGCGACCTCGCCCTACCTGGCTGGTGTCCCTAAACCTGATGCTAGCCTTTCTCCAGCGTTAGGTTTCGCCCTCGCTTTATTCATGTAAGTGTTTGCATTTGACTCTTATATCGCTTCTGTTATTTTACCCTTCGGGGTTGCATGTTGAGTTGGTTGTGTTTTGCCCCTCGTAGCACATTGCTTTTGTTACTTTTCTTTAATAAATAAGCAAAATCACTGCTGGCATTTGGTGCCTCATTTATGCCCTGAAAGGGGCATTCATAACATTTACATTTGGCGACGAGGACAGAAGTGTGGTTGTTGGTGTGTCTTCAATTCAGACTTTTTTGGAGTTTCCGGGAGAGCTCCAGTCCCTTGGACGAGATGGTTTGCCGCATTTCAACATTACTTTTTTGGCTTTGAACCTTGGTGAACTGAAGAAGATACGGGCTTGGGCAATATTGGTTCATAGTTTGGATAAGGAAGGACAGTGTATTCTTGCTTCTTTGGGTGCTAGCTATAGCTTGAGGACATTGTTGAGCTAATGGCGTGACATTTTCGCGCCCCGGAAAATGTCATCATCCGGAGGATCCAGTTTTGACAACGCTGGCCAGCGGACTGGCAAGTCGGTGCAGCGGTTTGTAACAGACCTACGCCAGCTGTCCAGAGACTGTCAGTTTGGAGTGTTGAGGAAGAGATGGTCCGTGACCAGTTGGTGGAACATGCTGTTTTCCCCGCTACAAAGTCGAAGCTCCTTACATACTCAGGCGAGCTGACGTTATCCAAGTCCATCGAGATAGCTCAGCAGTGTGAAGCAGCGGACAGTCTATCACGTTACGTTGGTGAGAGAGCACTGCTCTGAATCACAACCAATGGCGCAGGCTGTGGACCCAGACAGCAATGATAGTGAGCAGGAGAAGGAGGAATGTTCTACGGCTGTGAAGATAAGGTCCACCCCAGGATCGCCCAGGTGTTTGGGTTGTGGATCCACTAAGCACCGCTATTAGGCAAGAGAGTGTCCGGCAAGAGGAAAACGCTGTGGCAAGTGTGGACTTCTGCATCATTTTGCCAGGGCCTGTAATAGGTTTGAGTGAGGGGAATGGTGACACAAAGCGGACACCCCTGCTCCAACTCCTACGGTTATCCACACTGTCTCTCCGAACAGCAATGGCTGTACATACTGTATGGTGAAACTGGATGGAGTGGAGGTGCCGCTGCTGATTGACACGGGCGCAGTGAGGTCCGTGTTGAATTGGCCTTCCATGAGGAGTTTCTTCCCATACTACCAAGTGAGAGGTCATTCAGCGCCATTGTGTGGGTATGGAGGAAAAAGGCTAGCCATTGTGGGTTCGATGGAACTGAGGGCTAGGTACAAATCAGTGGAGGTGTCCAACCTGCAAGTTTGTGGTGACCGCTGATGGTGAGAATATTATGGGTTGTGACCTTTTTTATTGACTGGGCTTTTCGATTACCAGCGGTGTTGGAGAAGAGTAGTCAGGCTGTGGCTTGTGGACCGGCCGGTTCCGTGAGTGGTGGACAGTGCTATATGGGACGAACCTTGGCCTAGTATTCTGGAAGATGACCAGAACCAACCCCATCCAGGGCCATCGCAGGATGGTCTCAGTGTCAGTGCCCCAGTAGCCCTAGCTGAGGGAACTGGGCGACCCAGTGGGACGCCCGTGACGGCAGGTGGAGCCGAGTGGCTGGCCCATTCTGCTTCCGAGTTTGGCAGGAGGTACTGAGAAGCAAGGGGTCACAACAGCTTCACCAGCATCTGAAATGAAAGCAAGCGGGGCAGGACCGGCTGGCACGGTAAAATGACATGCCACTCAGGGACACTGGAAGCTGAGTCGGGCTCCTCTAGAGGTCCCTGATGTGGTCCGACCCAGAGAGGAGGCCTGGTCAAGAGGGGTTCGCAGAAAGCTTCTGCTGCTAGTTACATCTTTTGATCCTGACATAGCTTCATATGCAGCAACCAGATTACTCACTTCAGGCCCTGTAATCATCCACCTACAAAGTGCTGCTGGGTCCTCTGTGACATAACGCACGGCTCAGGAGACGCACACACACAGGCTCAGAGTAGTTCAAATAGTTTATTAACAGCAGGAGCGTATGGATGTGTGTCTGCGGGATGTAAATGTGTTGATGGCGGCGTCTGCTTCGGGCACAGAGGCAGGAGGCCGTACAGCCGGACAACCCTATGGGAAAAGCACAAGGGGAAGGGTGACGGGCACACACCAACACAGGAGGAATAAGAGCGAGAGAGGAGCTTACTTGGAGAGGATGGATGACTGGCACAACAAGGACGAGGTCCGGTAGACAGCCACCTGGAGCGCCCGGTGCAGCAGCGAGGAACAGGCGATGGAGAGGCGTTGTCCGCCGCCGGGGAATCCACCTGTGCACAGGGGAGCAGACTTGGGAGGGAAAGGAGGTAAGGTCTTCTTACCAGAGTAATCCGCTGAGAATCAGAATCAGAATCAGAATCAGAATAGATTTATTGCCAAGTACATTAACAGATCACTGATAACATACGAGAGAATTTGACTTGACACAGAAAATGAACCTGCATTTCCAGTGACGCGGCAGCATCAGAGACGCGCCTGCCAACAGGATAGTGGGTACAGTAGCATGAATAAGAATAATACGAGGAACAATAGGAAGGAGCAAAAAAATCATTGATTCAAAATACTGGTTACATAATTAATCAATATTAAGATTTCAAGGAAAAAAAAAGCTCGATGCACATTCGCTACACAGGATTCACGAGACACAAGAGAGCAGTGTATATCTTTATTCAGTTCATGGATCAATGTGTGTGCGGTGTTGAGCAGTGTTGATGATAATAAGAGAGACACCAAGGACTCTTGGCAGGAGGTGTTTTGTCTGGCTGGCGCCGAGTCCTTATCTGGCACTCTCCAGATGGCTGTCCAAGGCCTTGTGCTCGATGATTTTGAAAACACAGTCTGCAGACAGCCAGGAGGAATTTTCATGGGGAATTGAGCCAAATAGGACTGATCACAGAGAAGGCTTATATTTCTTCTGTAGATTCAGTACTTAATCCTTCATTGAAGGAACACACAGCGATGCATGAAGAAGTCTGGCGGCTTCAGGCCGAAGCTCAGGGCGAGGTGGCTTAAATCCCTCGCCGCTGATGATGAGCAGGTGTGCGAGCAGGTGGCGCCGCTGATGAGCGGCGCGGCGTGACAGTACTCCCCCCTCTAGCAGCGCCTCCTGGCGATGGCTTCTCTGGGTGCGCTCGGTGGAAATCAGCGATGAGCGATGGGTCCAACACAAACGACGAGAGTACCCACTGTCGATGTTCAGGCCCATAGCCCTCCCAGTCCACCAAGTACTGCAACCCACGACCCCGGCGCCGGGAGTCCAGGATGGAGGAGACGGGCCAGGCCGGATGGCCATCAATCATCCAGGGCGCGGGTTGTGCAGCAGGAGGAGGGCAAAAGGGGATCGGAGACTGCCAGCTTCACCTTGGACACGTGGAAGGTGGGATGGATACGGAGGGAGGGGGGGAATAGCTACACGCACAGCCACCGGGTTGACGATCCTGGTGATGGGGTATGGACCCATGAAGCGCTGTGCCAGCTTCCTCCTCTCACCCTTTAAGATCACGTCCTGGGTCGACACGTAGACTTGCTGACCAACTCTGTACGCCGGGGCAGGTCTTCTGTGCCGGTCCGCCACGGCTCTGTTGCGCTCCACCGTGCGTAAAAGCGCATTGCGCGCAGACGCCCAGATGGAGCGGAACTGCCTGAGATGCGCCCGTACTGAAGGGACAGTTACCTCACTCTCCTGCGCCGGGAACAGTGGGGGGTCATAACCCAGGGACGCCTTAAAGGGAGACATCCCTGTAGCAGAAGAGTGAGCGGTGTTATGGGCGTATTCAACCCAGGCAAGATGGTTACTCCAGGACGTGGGTTTGGATGCCGTTACACAGCGGAGCGCAGCCTCTAGCTCCTGGTTGGTCCCCTCACACTGCCCGTTGGATTGGGGGTGATGGCCGGAGGAGAGGCTCACCTTGGCTCCTAAGGCGTTGCAGAACGACCTCCAAACCTCTGAGGAAAATTGGGGCCCTCGGTCCGAGACCACGTCCACCGGAATCCCATGCAGCCTGACCACATGTTGGATGAGGAGGTCCGCCGTCTCCAGGGCAGTTGGGAGACCTCGAAGGGGGACGAAGTGTACCGCCTTGGAGAAGCGGTCCACGATGGTCAGGATGGTGTCGTAGGTGTTCGAGACTGGGAGTCCGGTGATGAAATCTAGGGCGATATGCGACCAGGGCCTGCCAGGGACGGGCAGAGGCTGGAGCAAACCCGCTGGAGGGGCATTTCCCGATTTGTTGGTGGCACAAACTGGACAGGCCCGGGCGTAGCGGGCAGCGTCCCTCCGCAGGCCCGGCCACCAAAAGGACCACTGGAGGAGGTGAATCATCCGGGAGGAGCCAGGGTGACAGGTGAGCTTGGATGTGTGCAACCAGTGGATGGCCTCCCCTCGAACCGTGGATGGCACGAACAGCCTCCCCTCCGGTCCGCCGCCAGGGTCAGGTTCCACTTCCTGCGCCTTCCGGATCTTGCTCTCGATGTCCCAGGTGACGGCTCCCACGACGCACGACCTGGGTAGGATGGTGTGAACCGTGTCCTCCGACTCCTCAGGGGCGAATTGCCTAGAGAGGGCGTCGGGCAGGCCGTTCTTGGAGCCAGGCTTGAAGGTGATGGTAAATTGGAACCTGGCGAAGAACAAGGACCAGCGCGCCTGGCGGGCGTTCAGGCGCTTGGCAGATCTAAGGTACTCCAAGTTCTTGTGGTCTGTCAGGACCACGAACGGCAGGTCCGCCCCCTCTAGCCAGTGACACCACTCCTGTAGCGCGAGCTTGATGGCAAGGAGCTCTCTGTCACCCACGTCGTAATTCCTCTCCGCCGGGGACAAGCGCCGGGAGAAGAGGGCGCAGGGCCGCTTGATGCCGTCGTCTGGCGACCGCTGGGATAGCACTGCCCCCACTCCTGTGTCCGAAGCGTCCACTTCCACGATGCACTGCAGCACAGGGTTGACTTGGCTAAGGACCCGGGAGGAGGAGAACTCCGCCTTCAGCGCCTGAAAAGCAGCCACGGCCTCTTCGGTCCACCGGAACGGAACCTTAGGGGACGTGAGGCAGGTCAGCGGGGCCGACGATGGTGCCAAAATTTGGGACGAAGCGGCGGTAGAAGTTTGCAAATCCAACGAACTGTTGCACCTGCTTGCTTGATGCAGGTGTAGGCCATTCCACCACCGCCTTCACCTTCTCTGGGTCCGGAAGCACCTGGTTGTGTGAGATGATGAACCCAAGGAAGGATGTGTCTTTGCGTAAAATTCACACTTCTCGGCCTTCACGTATAACCGGTTCTCCAGCAGTCTTTGGAGGACCCGCCTCACGTGGACCTGGTGCTTGTCCCTGGACTTGGAGAAGATGAGTATGTCATCCAGGTAGACGAACACAAAAAGGCCGATGAAATCCCGGAGGATGTCGTTGATGAGGCGCTGAAAGACGGCTGGAGCGTTGGTCAACCCGAACGGCATCACCAGGTATTCGAAGTGGCCGTTCGGGGTACGGAAGGCTGTCTTCCACTCATCTCCCTCCCGGATCCGGACGAGGTGGTATGCGCTGCGGAGATCCAGCTTGGTGAACCAAGTCGCCCCCTGGAGGGAGTGGAAAGCGGTGTCCATGAGGGGCAGGGTGTAACGATCCTTCTCCGTTATGTCATTAAGGGCACGATAGTCAATGCAAGGACGGAGAGACCCGTCCTTCTTACCAACGAAGAAGAATCCTGCCCCACAGGCGATGACGATGGGCGGATAATCCCAGCACTCAGCGACTCCTTAAGGTATGAGTTCATCGTCTCCTTCTCCGGCGCCGAAAGACTGTAGAGTCGTCCAGAAGGTAAGGGTGCCCCCTGGCGGAGGTTGATTGCGCAGTCATAGGGCCGATGAGGAGGGAGAGACATTGCCTTGGATTTGCTGAATACCATACCCAGGTCGTGAAATTCCAGTGGCACCAGGGACAGGTCCGGGGGCGCTGCGTCCGTAGGAGGGGGAGAAGCGGACGGAGAGCAGGCAGCGGACTGTAAACAGGTGCCCATGCAGAACGTACTCCATGCCGACACCCCGGCGGACTTCCAATCCAGAACAGGGTTGTGGAGGCGCAGCCAGGGATACCCCAGGATGACGGGTGACACAGAGTTGGGCAGGACGTAAAAGGTTATCTCCTCCCGGTGGTTTCCAGAGATAATAACTGGGACGGGGATGGTCTGGTGCGTTACTCTCCCAAGGGAGGCACGAGAGAGGTTGACCAGGGAGATAGGGTTCCTGAGTGCCTGACAGCGGATGCCCAGTCGGGTTGCCAGGCTTTGTGAAATAAAGCTGCCTTCCGCGCCCGAATCCACCAGTGCGTGGGTGAGATGCCCAGTGGGGTTGTGGCAGAAACGGAGGGGCAGCTTCAATTGAGTGAGAGAACTTAACCGATTGACGTCCGCGAGGCCCCCTACAGTGACTCGCGGACCCCGCCGACTGGCTTTCCGTGGGCAAAGCTTCACCGTGTGTTGGTCATCTCCGCAATACATGCAGAGATCCAACTCACGGCGGCGTTGTCTCTCCGCAGGTGAGAGCTTTGTCCAGCCCGTCACCATCGGCTCCGACTCCTCGGGGCACGATGGTGGCGGCGCCGCCAGGGGGCGAGCTTGGAACAGGCGCGGCGAGACTCCACGAGGGCGAGAAGAAGACGACTTCCGTCCCGAGGAGCGCTCGCGCAGCCTGTTGTCCAAACTGATCGCTAGGGGACGGTTAGCTCCGCTAGCGTCTCAGGGATATCCCGCCCAGCCAGTTCATTCCCTCAGAATCATCATTGAGACTGCGGAGAAAAGGCCACAGAGGGAGCGTTCCTCCCAGCCTAATTCCTCCGCCGCTACCCGGAAGTCGACCGCGTAGTCCGCTGCCAACCGGCTTCCCTGCTGGATGGGCGAGAAAGCCGATCGACCTGGGACCGTCTGGTAAGAGAATGGTCAAAGACCTCCAGGAAGTGTCTCACGAATTGGTCATTTTGTGAGGGTGGCATAGCTGGGCCTCGCCATTACGGCGTAGGTCCAGGTTAATGCTCCGCCCTCCAGGAGATTCCCGATATAACCATTTCGGCTAGTGATCTGAGGGAAAGTCCCGGGCACACGGTGGAAAACGGACTCACACTGCATTATAAACCCCCCGCGCTCGCCGAGCTTACCGCTAAAGCGGGCGGGGGTTGGAATGGGCGTGAGGCCGAACCGGTGTACCCGGAGCCTGCTGGACGGCCACTGGAGCAGCAGGAGCCGCGCCACCCTGACGAGCCGGGGGGGAACGGCTGTTGGGGGTCCAAGCGGCCCAATCGGTTTTAATTATGTTTATCAACTGATTAAAAATCACCTGTTGCTGATAAGCTATCTGATCCACTCGAGCCTCGAGAGTGGAAAACCGGTGTGCGAGCCCGCCGTCTGCCGAGCCGCTCTGCTGAAGCCGTACTGACATAACACACGGCTCAGGAGACGCACACACACAGGCTCAGAGTAGTTCAAATAGTTTATTAACAACAGGAGTGTATGGATGTGTGTCTGCGGGATGTAAATGTGTTGATGGCGGCGTCTGCTTCGGGCACAGAGGCAGGAGGCCGTACAGCCGGACAACCCTATGGGAAAAGCACAAGGGGAAGGGTGACGGGCACACACCAACACAGGAGGAATAAGAGCGAGAGAGGAGCTTACTTGGAGAGGATGGATGACTGGCACAACAAGGGACGAGGTCCGGTAGACAGCCACCTGGAGCGCCCGGTGCAGCAGCGAGGAACAGGCGATGGAGAGGCGTTGTCCGCCGCCGGGGAATCCACCTGTGCACAGGGGAGCAGACTTGGGAGGGAAAGGAGGTAAGGTCTTCTTACCAGAGTAATCCGCTGAGGGTGAAGGAACACACGGCGATGCATGAAGAAGTCTGGCGGCTTCAGGCCGAAGCTCAGGGCGAGGCGGCTTAAATCCCTCGCCGCTGATGACGAGCAGGTGTGCGAGCAGGTGGCGCCGCTGATGAGCGGCGCGGCGTGACACACTGTCAGGCCAACCACAACTCCATCACCTTTGGCCACTGCATTGTTTTGTTTGTGGTTTTGATCAAGGGCCAGAGCAGAAACAACAACAACAGTGAGCTGTGTGGAGTTTGCATGTTCTCCCCGTGTTGTGCGGGTTTACTCCGGGATTTCTCCGGTTTCCTCCCGCACACCAAAAACATGTAGGTTTAGGGCGCTCGCGCACGCAGCGACCAGCAGCTGGTGGCTTGTCACCAAACTGCAAACCAAGTCTACCTACGGGTACAAATAAGTAACAAAAAAAAAAAAAAAAAACGTTCCCTTTACGGAACTCTGCAGTTACCTCTGGATGTTGTTGCTCAAGGGACATCATCAAGTTAAACAGCATTTGGGATACTAAGTAACAAACAGCTCCTTAGTTGGGACTGAACCCCATGCTGGGTTACAAAGCAGTGATGTCGCCAGTGTGCCCTGGGAGTGCCAAATAATCACTCCTTAAATAACATGGAACAAGGCATGTTCCTTCGCATACAGAGACCTCTGCATGATACCCTCACCTAGTTTAGCCCACAAGCCAACGTGGTTTACCGTGGTGTGGACGTTGCTGTTTAAAGGGGGGGCTGTGGCACAGGTGTAGTGTGGCTGACTACTGATCAGAGGGCCAGGGATTCAATTCCCACTCTGTCTGCATGTCGAAGTGTCCTTGAGCAAGACACTGAACCCCCAGTTGCTCCTGGTGGATCAGGCCAGCACCTGTGTATAGCAGCTCTGCTGCCATCAGTGTGTGAATGTGTGTGTGAATGGGTGGATAGCAGAATCTGTAAAGCGCTTTGGTCATCTAGAGATGAGAAAAAGCGCTATATAAAAAAAATCACCTTTATTGTCATTCAACCAATCATGTACAGTAGAACAAAATTGTGTTTTTCCTATATACAGTGTTAATCACACACACCCCATATGTAGAATCAGTGGGCTGCTGCCATGCAAGGTGCTGCCACAGATTTCCCTCCTCCATTCCATTATTACTGAGCACCAAGCTGAACGGCAGGAAGTTCCGCTTTTATATGGTCTTCGGCATGACCCATCTGGGATTTGAACCCCTGCCTCCCGGGTGTGGGGCGGATGCTCCACCAACTGAGCCACCACTCCGGTATATGTAAGTGAATGCCATTTACCATTTAAAGCTGCAACTTCTTGGAGCCATATATGAGAGCTGGGCCAATGATGAGGACCAATGCCAGTAGTCCATCAAAGGGATGTGGCTGACTTCTGAAACAAAGGTACTACCTCTACTACTAAGCCCCTACACCCCATGCAATAAGCAGGTAATGATCTAAACAATTACATGTGAAAAAGTCATTCACTGAGCAAAATAAAACTACAATATCAAAAAAAAAAAAAAAACTAGGTCAAATGTACATCTGAGAGTGTCAAGAATAAAAATATTGGTTTCAGCATGCTCAAAAATAATATGAACTGACACCAAAATCACTAAAATAGACGAACATCCATTTCTTTGTGGGAAGTCGTTTGCTGTGTTTCAGTTCAGGTTCTGCATCCTCCAAGTGAGCATTTCTAGGCCAGATACATCACTGTGCTGCATCCAAGGCTGTCCCATTCCATGGGCTCCTTCACATGCAGCCAACAAATGCGGCCTTCAAAACCCCGAAAATGGAGGACACGTGAAGAGTATCCTTGTGGCCTTAACATATCCCAGCATTCAGCGTGTGGCTCAGCCTGGCTTTTTTTTTTCTTGGCTCAGGCAGAAGCAGAACAAAATCATAAACAGTTCAAAGTAAGTGTTTTGGTTGAATTATGCAGCGGTTTGAACATAAAAACAATAATAATCAAGAAAACGGCAACAACTGATTATTTAAGCTCATGTTAGGTGACATTGTGGAGAGATGAAGTGACGAGACATGAGAGCTGCCAGTTCAGAACTTTAGGTTCAGGCGGGCGTCCACGCCAGGGAGCCTGGGCCAGCACCACCTGCTTATCTGCCAACACATGAGCGGGCTTAAGTCTATCTATGCAGATGGTTTCTCTGTGCCCCCCAAAATCCAACACAAAAGGTTTTGCACCTGTTTCCAAAACCCTGAAAGAGCCATCATAAATGGACTCAGCGGAGTCCTGTGGGCATTGTGTCTGACGAAAACAAATTTGGCATGCTCTAAATGCTTCGGAACAAAAGTGCGGGGGAAACAATGGTGCACCGGCCCCGGAACGCTACTTGACTCGACCCTAGGAAAAAAATGCGCGGACAAGTCAATACAGGGCGCAAGACCTTCCAGCAAAAATTCACTCGGGATCTGCAATGGTTGATCAAAAACGAGCTCAGCCAGGGAAGCTGCAAGATCCTCCTTGGGCACGGAGTGTAACCCAAGTAGGGACCCAAGGGAGGCGGTCGACCCAATTCGCATTTGTCAACGAGGCTCTAAATGTGGCTTTAAGCGACCTGTGGAACCTCTCGCACAAACCATTAGCCTGCAGATTGTATGCAGTGGTACGGTGCACGTTGACCCCCAGGCTCTTGGCCATAATGGGACCAGAGTTCCAAAACGAACTGGGTTCCCGGTCGGAGGTAATGTCCGATGAGGAACTGAAAACGCGTGACCCAAGAGGACAAATAATGGCAGGCTACGTCAGCAGAAGTGGTGGAAGCCAATGGGACTGCCTCTGGCCAATGCATGGTGCGGTCCACTATCGTCAACAGGTGCGTGAAAATCTTGCAAACGGTGGGAGGGGCCCACTAAGTCCACGTGGATGTGGTTGAATCTCCTGCTCGGAATCCTGAAAGGTTTGAGGGGGGCCTTGGTGTGCCGCTGAACCTTGGCCCATTCAGGCACAACACAAGCAGCAGGCCCACTCCTTCACAGCCCTACGTAAGTGGGGGGACAAACAAATTTAGACCCCAACCAGCTTTACCGATGTGCGCACGCCAGGGTGTGAGAGAGTGAACAGACTCAAAAACGCGGGCGGCACCAAGTGATTGGGAATCAACCGTGGGTGGGGGACGGCCGATGGAGACATCTCAGAGCAGTGGGGACAACCCTCCTGGTACCACCAGGGCGCTGCGGTTAGTGTTAAGTGCCCGGACACACGGAACGACGCGCAATGAATGGGCCTGGGTCTTCACTTCCGCCCTCCCAAGTGAGTAGAAGTCTCTGCTTGTTCTCTTCTCTCCTGCTCTGACTTGTTCCTCCCCTCCTAACTACTGGATGCCCTGCGTGCTGTGGTCTGTCTGCGTCTAACGGCGACCGGCCGAGAAAGAAATTATGGAGGTTAGTAAGCTGGGCTGTGAACACATATTGACACTATTTTTTCAACAAGGAAAAGTGCTCCGGGGGAAGCTGTCTGCCCCGCTGGAACGGCTCCAGCGGGCTATTTACGTGACACAGGTAAGTTGGAGAATGCTGTGTCTCACTAATCTCTCTATCGAAGATATTGAGAGATTTGTTTATCTTCGCAATATTGGTGATCGGGATCTTTCTGATTGGGACTGGAATTGTCCTGGTTTACTGCAAATTGCTGAAGGATGATTCAACCTATCAAAATGCTGGCCAGGCGAGGGTGCATCTATCAAATTGAAAAACTGAGAAGACCCTGATAGCGACTACTGGAGAACTGTCTCGTAAGGTGGATTACATCTTGATTTCGCTTAGGTCGTCCACAACGGATTTAAAGCCCCGCAATGAAGGGATTAAGTACTGAATCTACAGAAGAAATATAAGGCCTTCTCTGTGATCAGTCCTATTTGGCTCATTCCCCATGAAAATTCCTCCTGGCTGTCTGCAAACTGTGTTTTCAAAATCATCGAGCACAAGGCCTTGGACAGCCAGCTGCACAGCGCCAGATAAGGACTGGGCGCCAGCCAGACAAAACATCTTCTGCCAAGTGTCCTTGGTGTCTCTCTTATTATCATTAACACTACTCAACACCGCACACACACTGATCCATGAACTGAATAAAGATATACACTGCTCTCTTGTGTCTCGTGAATCCTGTGTAGCGAATGTATGTGCAATGAGAGCTTTTTTTTCCCTTGAACTCTTAATATTGATTAATTATGTAACCAGTATTTTGAATCAATGATTTTTTTTGCTCCTTCCTATTGTATTATCCTTATGCTACCTGTACCCTCCTGCTGATAGGCGCGTTTCAGATGCGCCGCGGCACGGAAATGCAGGTTCATTACTGTGTCAAGTCAAATTCTCTCGTATGTTATCAGTGATCTGTTAATGTACTTGGCAATAAATCTTTTCTGATTCTGATTCTGATTCTGATTCTTCCAGTGGGTCCATTGGCCATGGCGGAAAAATCAATGCCCAAATAGACTGGAGAGACCAGTGCACGCGACAAAACAGTCAGGCAGCAACGGTTGAGCTTGCCAGCCACATGCTGAATGTCAGTAGTGAACTCCGATATTGCGGCTTAGGATGACATTGCTGATGTGCGGACCACAATTGTTGAGAGTTTGGACATCACTAGGTTAGGAGGTTTGTGGTCGACAAATAAGGTAAAAACGCGCGACCCTCAAGCCAAAACTAGAAGTACGCGTGGCCAGGTAGAGAGCCAATAACTCTGTCAAAAGTGCTGTACTTACGCTCGTTATCGTGCAGTGTGCGGGCTGAAAAAGGCAAGCGGGTTGCCATGAACCAGAGATGTACTGTTACACCACTGCTCCGACCATGACGTCAGACGTATCCAAAGTTAGCGCAATCCGCGTGGACGGGGATGGGTGGGCCAGCAATGCCTCATTGGCAAGCGCAGCTTTGGTGCACAAAAAAGTCTGGACCCGATCGTGGGTCCAGTCGATGCCATCCGCGTGTTTCTTCTTCTTGAGCGCATCGAAAGTGGTTGTAGCAGCTGGGCTGCCGGGGAAGGAAACTATTGTAAAAATGAACCATCCCCAAAAGTTCTTGCAGCACCCTCATGGTCTGCGGATGCGGAAGATCCGACACCGCCCGCGTTTTATCCGGCAGCGGAATCGTATCCTCAGATGAGATGTGATGGCCCAAGAAATCAATTTCCGGCAACCTGAACTGATATTTCGCTGGATTAACTATCAATCTGTGTGCCTCCAGCCGACAGAAAGCTTGCCTCAAATAAGAGAGGTGCTCGTCCTCCAATGCGCTAGCCACCAGAATGTCATCCAGGTTGACAAACATGAACGGCAAATCACGGAGCACCACATCCATCATCCTCTGAAAAGTCTGAGCTGTACCCTTAAGCCCGAACGGCATGCGAAGAAACTGAAAAAGGCCAAAAGGTGTTATTTTTTTTCCACAATATCTTTATTGAACCTTTTTTTTTTAACAAACATGACACAAACAATCAAACACATAATCACTTAAAGTACTTAAAAAAAAAAAATGGAACTAAAAACACCAACAACCACTAACAAAAGCAAGTCATCAACAATGCTCCTCTGTTTAGTCTAGGCAATCCATTACATAAGTATACATATTATACATTCATCACTTTGGAATTTACAAGGTCCACACACAGCATTCACCTTCATCTTCAAAAGTTATGTTTAAATTCTTTACGTAATCAATGAAAGGTCTCCATATATTCTCAAACACAATTTCCTTTGATTTCAATATGTATGTTATTCTTTCTAGTGGAAGGTTTGTTAACATCTGTCTTAACCACTGAGTCACATCTGTCTATGGAGTCTTTTTCCACAGTGTGCAATACATTTTTTGGCATTAAGCAAACTGAGGTCTATGAATGCTCTTTCACTTTTATTAAAGTTATGCTTTTCTGGGTACAGACCCAACAAAAACAATTTAGGATTCAATATGATTTGTTTTGAAATTATTTTTTCAATTGTTACCCTCACCTCTTTCCAAAACATTCTAATTTTTCTACATTCCCATACACAATGAAATAGGGTTCCTTTACTTTCCATGCATTTTGTGCACGTATCTGGTATGTTTTTGTTATATCTATTTAATTCCACCGGTGTAACATACATCCGCATTAACCATTTAAAATGTATCAATTTAAGATGTACATTTATTGATTTGGTTTGGGCTTCTGTACAAGCCAATTCCCATTGTTCCTCTGAAATTTCAGTTTGCAGGTCTTCTTTCCAATAGTTCAATCTTTTCTGTGAGTTTTCACTTGAGGATAGTGTCAATGAGTTATAAAACTCTGAAATAATACCCTTTCTCTTACTATCTTTCGTCAAAATTTTTTCCAAGGATGAATAAATAGGTCGAGTGAGAGCATTATTTTGATGTGATCGAATAAAGTTCCTAAGCTGAAGATATTTAAAAAAATGTGTTCTATTAAGATTAAATTTGATCCTCAGCTCTTCAAAAGACATTATGTTATCTGAACATGACAGATATAAATCTTGAATCTTTTGAATCCCTTTTAAATTCCATACTTTAAATACAGCATCCGCTGTCCCTGGTTGAAAATATTGATTACCCCATATTGGGCTAAATTGTGACAATAAGTGTGGTTCTTTTAAATAGTTTTTAGTTTCACACCATATTTTGATCATATGCTTTACAAATGGATTTTTAACTTGTTTCTGTAATTTTTTTGCCGAATCTGAGTATATGAATATGGGAAGAGGTAAAGGTAAATTGTATGATTCCATTTCAGTCCAGTGAGGGAGATCATTTGATGAAAAATAATGTCATAGACCTCAGTTGTGCCGACCAGTAATACAACATAAAGTTTGGACATTTCAGACCTCCACGATCAAATGGTAAATATAGTAAGGACAGACGTAATCTAGCCCTCCTGTTGTTCCATAAAAATTCCACTAACTTTTTTTTAATTCTTGAGAATAAATCTAAAGGTGGTGGTAAAGGAATGTATTGAAATAAATAAAGTATTTTAGGTAAGATATTACTTTTAAGTATATTGATTCTCCCTATCATCGACATTGGTAGTGACATCCATCTCTGAATTAACTCATTAATGTCTGTCATTAAGGCTTCATAGTTGGTACTGGCGACTAATTCTAGCTTAGGCACAATTTGAATTCCTAAATATTTAAACTGATTTACAACATTGAATTGATTTGCCTCAGGAGCTGGGTGATTTCTCTGGGTCTCATTTAGCATTAATATTGAAGATTTAGTTTTATTTATTTTATATCCTGATATTTCACCAAAATTCTTTATTAAATTCAACAAGGTCGGAATTGATTTTTTAAGATTCGACATAAACAAAATTATGTCATCGGCATACAGGGAGATTTTATGTTCTGTTGGTCCAACTTTATTTCCATATATTTGTGATTGTAAACGTACTGCCATCGCTAAAGGTTCAATTGCCATAGTAAACAGTAAAGGTGAAAGTGGACAGCCTTGTCGACAACCTCTATTGATTTTTATTGATTTTGAGATATTGCTATTTGTTAGGATTTCTGCTGTAGCATTATTATATATTATCTGAACCCATTTTATGAAATTATTTCCAAGTCCAAACCTTTGTAAGACTTCAAAAAGAAAGGGCCATTCGACCCTATCAAAGGCCTTTTCAGCGTCCAATGATAGGAGACCAAAAGGTGTTATTACCACCGTTTTTGAGACGTCTTCAGTGCGAACCGGGACCTAGTGGTAGTCGCGGTCCAGTTCCACCTTAGAAAAAATGCACATTCCAGCCAGGTTCACCGAAAAGTCCTGAATGTGAGGGATGGGCTAACGATAGTGCTCTGTGATGTTGTTCAAGCAACGGAAATCACCACACGGCCGCCACAAACCATCGGATTTGGGCACCAAGGGCAGCGGGGATGCCCAAAGGCTATTGGAGCGCCTAACGATCTCCAAACGTTCCAAGTTAGCAAACTCTTCCCGCACAATGGCTAGCTTAGCCACGTCGAGGTGGCGCAAGCACACGAAAACTGGAGGGGTGATAAAATGCTCAACCCCATGTTTGGTCACAGTAGCGGAAAAGGTAGACACTGTGAGCGTGGGAAAATCAGACAGCAAGCACAGGTGCACATCCCCTGAGACTAAAAAATTAGCATGTGTTAGTGGCTCAGCCTCCCGAGTCATACAAGGCAGTGAAGAAAAAGAAATAGCATCAACTAAACATCTATTAGCAACATCTACAAGGAGACCATAAGCACACAGAAAATCAGCACCTATGATAGGAACTGAGCAGGCAGTTACCATAAAATCCCACTTGTAGATGCGTCCATGAAAACACAGTCACTGACCTTTCTCCAAACAACTTGATAGGGGAGCCATTAGCGGCAGTTAATGATGGGCCACAGCCTTTGGCCAGTCTATCAGCACCAGTCAGCAAAATAAGACTCTTCTAGGACCCAGAGTTGACCAAAAACCATCTCCCGAAACGTGTGTCCTCGAGGAAAAGCAGCTTCTCTTTGTTGCCAGCGGTCGCAGCCACTACTGACCACTGGCTGGTCCGTTTCCCGGCGTCTTGAAATGGCATGGCGGGAGGCAACGCTGTGTGTCAGCGCCAAAATGGTGATGGTAGAAGCACACAGTCCTGTTCCGGCATTTCCGAGTGGCTATCCCGGCCACAACTGTCAGCTCCGCAGCATTCGTGGACTCCGGTGAAGGTCCTGGTGTCACCACCTGGACACCGAAACTCCTATTCACGGTCCACTTCTTCCGCCAGCATGTGGTAGTCCCTGGGAGCCAGCAGCAGTGAATTGGCCAAAATTGTCCACGCCAAAAACGGCAGTCTCCTCGGGAAGAGATAGGCAAAGAGAAAAGATCCGTCATCCGTGCACAGCAAAGCCAGCATACTTTCCATTAACTCCACAGCCGAGCCGTCACCTAACTCAGAGAGGGAGAGGAGCTTCCCCGCTCTCTCCCCGTAACGCCGTAACAGCAGCTGTTTGAAAGCAGTGTATTTCCCCCGGGGTGGGAGGTCTCGGAGCAGGCTCATGGCACGCTGAGTGGAGTGCGGGTCGAGCAAAGCCACCACGTAATGGTATCTTGTGTCATCTGCGGAAATCCCACAGAGGGCAAACTGAGCCTCAACGTGGATGAACCAGGCAGCGGGATCATGGAGCCAGAAGTCCGGGAGCTTGACTGCCACTGCGAATGAGGCCGGGGTCTCAGAAACCCTAGCATGGGTGTTCCCAAAGAGGAGCTTGCTTCGTCTTCCATTTTGAGCATTATCGACATCGTAGGTCACCAGTGTGGAGGAATGAAGTGACGAGACACTAGAGCTGCCAGATAAGAACTTCATTCAATTCCAGCAACAACATGAATGGATCTCGGCACCAATGCGCACACATAAATGTTCCCCGTCTCTCCACCCTTCTCCCCAAGTCACTGGATGTGAGTGGAGCCTCCTAGTGGTCCACCACCACATTATGTTTTTTCTAATGTGTTGTATGTTATGCTTAATGTATTAAACATGTTGAACTGTTATTTTTTCTGAAGTCAAACCTTTTTTTCCCATTAATGTTTATTAACTAATGTCAGTAATATTAAAATACAGTATAATGTGGTTGAAATAACTTGCTTTAAGATTACTTTTAAAGTCCTGTAGAGACATGGGGAAGTTGATGTTATTTATTTGCTTATGTGGTGCTGTAAAAAAACCACCTAATTATTTTTAGAGAAAATGGAGCAGTTAATGAAGCTGAGGAGGGACAGGACATCTGTAATAATTTTATTATGCTGATCTTAAAAATGTCCCATCACATCTGAAGTTGTAATCAGATTTCTCTGATATACTTTCTGGTTTATTTCTGGGGTCCATGTGGTGATCCTGCAGGAACAGAGGGTCAGCTGTGGAGAGAACAGGCTGGATTCAAGATTTATAAAACTGATATTTGACTGAAATAACCACAATAAAAGAGATTTGATCAATTGTTTTATTGACTGATTTTTTTAGTAGTTTACTTTGCAAACTGAAACAAGCTAAATAAAAATATTACATATTTACTGTTAATAGTTACAAAAACTGCATTTCAATGAAGTAGTTTTTTTGAAAAATATCATTTTTTGCAAGATAATTCCAAAAGAGACTTTCATATAATTATTGCACACAGAGTGTAACATTTTAAACCTGATTTAATATTGATGATAATGATTATAGTTTTTAAAATTAAATGACAAATCATGATTTTCTAATTTACTGAGATGCGCTGGCACAACTGAGATGAAGCTGAAGATAGAATCTGTTCTGCTGCTGAACATCATTGAGGGTCATCATCTTACAGTACAGGACTGTGGTCTGCTTTAGAACATTAAAAACTAAATGTCAGAGCTGATGCAAGGCAGAACATCTAATTATTTAGCTACATAATGTTAATAAATGATAACAGTAAACATATTTTCTACTGGTCATGTAATTAAAAATATATTTTAAAGTTCAGTCTAACTGGTATAAATATTTAAAGTAACAAAAATTATCTATTTTAATTTACCTTTATTTTACCTGCTGACTTTAACATGTGTTAAAGTCTTATTTTATCTGGTCATGGTCCTCTTTCTGTCTGGTGAAGATTCTCCAGTAAAAGGTAAAGAAAATACAACAATAAAGATTTTTTTTTTTTTTAATTTAAGTTTTTGTAAAGGGTATACAGGTCATTACAGCATTGCATTGTTTACATTTTCATCACAAGTTCCCTTATTTTTTGCTATTTGACAACATTGGTAGGATAGTTATTACAACACCCCCCTTTTTTTTTAAAGTGAAAGAAAAAGAGAAATTAAAGAGAATTAAATAAAAAAAAAAACGAATAAACAAACAAACAGAACAGCAAAAAACAAACAAACAGAAAATTAAGTAATTAAAAGTAAAAGAGCATCTGAGTAGCGTTGGAACAAAGAGCGGGACCATTATTGAAATGGTATTTGTCAAAGATTAGATCTAATGGAAGACACATATGCGATCCAGGGTTGCCAAAAGTTCATGAACCCATCCATGTCCTGTCTCAGTGCGAATGTCAACTTTTCCATCGAGTAAATGTCTTGAATCACGTTAATCCAATCTTCAGGTGTAGGACAGTCCTTCAGCATCCATTTTTTAGTTAGGGCTTTTTTACTTGCCAATATTAAAACACTGAATAAGTATTTATCTCCTTGTCTTTCCGGTGAGTCCGGAAGTAAACCCAAATGCAAAGTTACAAAAGAAAAGGGAACTGTTATTTTGAATATTTTCCCCAATATTGTCTGTACATTGGTCCAATATTGGTGGATAACTGGGCATGACCAAAACACATGAAAATGATTTGCAGTCTTTTCACCACACAAGCGCCAACAGTTCAACCCCTTATGGGTAAATTTGTTTTGTGCAGGTGTTCTGAAAAATCTTACCAAGTTTTTCCATCCAAATTCTCTCCACTGCAGGGATGAGGTACTTTTCCATTGCTGTTTATTTAGCTTTTCCCATATTTCCAATTGTAAAGTGAAATTCCCCTCTTTTTCCCATCTCTCTTTTATATATGATGTGTTGTCTCCTTTTAAGTCTTGAAGACCTTGGTATATTTTAGAAATGTATCTGATCCCTGGGATCCCTTTATATGCCATTAAGAAGACCTTCAGAACACCTGACTGGGCCCTTTCCAAAACCTCCTTTTTAAGTATATTGTTTATGTGGTGTCTAAGCTGGAAGAACCTGTAAAGGTCTTGATTTATTAGGCCTTGTTTTTTCAAATCTTCAAAACTTCTTAAAGTTTGCCCCTTAAAAAAATCGTAATATTTTATCAGCCCTTTCTCTTTCCACTCTTTAAATCTAGTGTCTGTTTTATTGGGGGTAAAGTCTTGATCATAGGCAATCCATTGCAGAAGTCGATAGGGCTCTTTAGCTTGATTCTCTCTGACTATCTTAAACCAAATTTTTAGCGGGGTCTCTATCCACGGGTTGGTGTTATTCAAGAGTTTAGGTAAGGCATTGTTCCCTATTATCGCCTGTAGGGGGATGTCACTTGTTATTTGGCCTTCCATCTCCTTCCATTGTGCAGTGTAGACTGGGTTACATATCTCTACTAAAGTTTTAATTTGTGCAGCTATAAAATAGTCCCTGATATTTGGCAGCGCGAGCCCACCTTTGTCTTTGTTTAGCTGTAGTAGTAGATTAGTTTATTTGACAGGGACAGTGCAATAAACATAGACAATTAATCAAAGACAATCAATCTGATGTGTTGCACATAGAGTGTATAGCTATTAGCTAATTTGCAACTCTTGTCCCTGGATGGGCTTTAGAAAAAAGAATCAAGATAAAAAATATACACAATAACCACATACATCAATGCAGAAAAATTATAAATACACAATTATAAATATTATAAATATTATAAATACACAAATATAACAGCCTGACTCACATTTAACATAAATATTATAAATATTATAAATACACAAATATAACAGCCTGACTCACATTTAACACATATAACATAACTCACATTTGCCTATTTCAGGCCTTCCTCCCTCCGTCACTCACTATAAACAAACACATTTATTCCTTCCCTTCATTCACTCTCACTTTGCAGACAATTAATTCATACATGAGTACATTCTTGTTTATTTTTCAGCCAGTTTTTAACATTTTTAGTGAATGTTTTAAAGTCCGTTATTATTTTAATTTCATTTGGCATTGTGTTCCAGATGTGACTGCCCTTTATAGAGAAAGCTGTTTGTCCAAATGTGGTTCTGCGGTGGAATATTTTACAGTTATTGTTAACAGAACTCCTGGTGGCTCTGCTGCTGTCCTGTCTTTGGACAAAACCAGCAAGTGGCTCGGGTGCTGATTTATGGAAACATTTGAACGTTAATTTCAGAAGACAGAGGTCAATGAAGCTCTCAAAACTCAATAGGTTGTATTTTTTTAAAACATTACAGTGATGCCACCTAATGGGCTTTTTGTCCAAGATTTTTAGGGTTTGATTATATAATGAACCTATATGTCTTATTGTGGAAGGGGCTGCTTGAGCCCAGACTGTCAAACAGTATGATATATGAGAAAAAAACCATAGAATGCATATACAGTGCAGCTGCTTCGTAAGGTATGTAATATCTAATTAATTTAAAGCAGTTCAGATTTTTTTTTACTGTTTTTGAAATTTTCTTTATATGAAGATTAAATTTGAGTTGAGGATCTAGTACAATGCCAAGGTATTTGAATTCTGTAGCTAAACTGATGTCATGATCATGTATATTAACTTTAAAATGTTGCAGGTTACATTTTTTGATTGAAAAGCACATTGAGACTGTTTTCTGAAGGTTCAGCAATAGATGGTTCTTGAGGAGCCACTCTTGGACATCAACCATACTTGTAGACAGTACATCTGCAGCCTGTGCTGGAGTCTTGGCAGCTGTGTAAATAACTGCATCATCTGCATAAAGTTGGCATGTTGCAGCTGAGCAGTGTAACGGCAGGTCATTAATAAAAATGCTGAAAAGTAAAGGACCAAGAATGGACCCTTGTGGGATACCCATGCGGTTGTTTAAAAATGAGGATTTATCCTGGTGAACTTTTACACACTGTTCTCTATTCTGGAGATAAGATGCAAACCATTCTAATGTATTTGGGGAGAAGTTAAAAGATACCATTTTGGATAAAAGCAAACTGTGGTTTACAGTATCGAAAGCCTTTTTGAGATCTAGAAAAACAGCTCCTACCACATTACCCCTGTCCAAGGACTGTTTGACGTTTCAATAAGGCAACAATTTGCGGTTTCTGTTGAGTATCCTGGTCTAAAACCAAATTGATGTGGATGAAGAAGTTGATTGTCTTGTAAGTAGTCTATCAGCTGTGTAGCTACAACTTTTTTCAAGAACCTTAGATAGGACTGGTAAGATAGAGATTGGGCGGTAATTGCATATATCGTCTTTACTGCCTGATTTATGAACTGGTATGGACGACCAGCTTTTTTCCAGCCAGATGGAAATGTACTAGACCTAAGTGGAGAGATTAATGAGATGAGTCAGTGGTTTGATTAATATTTTGCTGTGCATTTTGAGAAAGGAGGTGCTCATATTGTAGATATCATTAGTTTTTTGAGTTGACAGTGTTTTAACAATACCTCAATTAACTTTCTCATTTACCTCATCGATGTGAAAAGTATCTGTTGGAAGTATGGAATTGTGTTGTTGAGCACATTTGGCAGCACAAAAATTTTTGTTAAGTCTTCCACAGAGCCCACAAAGTGTGAATTAAATTCATTGCCAAAGTAGCCTTGTCACTGATGGTCTTGCCATTGATTCTAAGTTCCTTTACCCCCTTCTGATCGTTTTTTTTATTAGTTATGTTATTTTAAATGCCTCCATAGGGAACTGTTGTTTACCCTTGCATGATCTATCAGTTTATTGTAATAAGATATTTTTGATTTTCGCAGCTCATGTACCACTTTATTTCTTAAACTTTTGTACACAAGGTGATCATTTTGTAGTTGGAGGTTAGTGATGTTTTCAGTGCATAGTCCTCGCCTCGTCATAAGTTTTCTTATTTCATTATTTAACCATGGTAGGCTAATCTTCTGTTGTCTACTTTTAATTGCTTTGAAAATTTTTCTATAGAACTTTGTGATTGTTGCAGTTATAAAATTACAACAATCATCTACTTCACATTTGACATGAGCTGCTCCCCAATTTTGATTCTCTAAGTAATGTTCAAACTCCTCATTTTTTGATTTGGGGATAATAAAATTTGATTTTGTCAATATCGACTCCCCCAAAATACTGTAGTCGCTTTTAGTAAGTTTCCTGACAACAAGAACCATGTTATGATCTGAGAGACCAGTTACAAGATTATAGGTTCTGGTTATTCGTTCTGGTTTATTAGTAAATACCATGTCAATAAGTGTTCTGGATTGTTTGGTATCCTGTGGTCCTTTGATGATTTGCTGGTAATTAAATTTAGTCATGAGGCTTTTCAGTTTTTGTTTGTCTTTTTTATCAGACCAGTTGATATTAAAGTCACCATGAATTATTGTTTCTCTGTTCTTCTAAAGTTGTTTAACCAGATCACTTAATTCATTATAAAAGGAAGAGATTGTGGTGACGGTGGGTTGTACACTACTGCAATGTTGAAATTCATTACCGAGAGAGACATACATTAACAAATAAGCTAAACATTCAAGTGAAGTATCAAATCAACCAGTTGACATTTATATTGTCTTTGATATAAATTAAAACACCTCCTCCCCTCCCTACCTGCCGTCTTTTCTAAAACAACTGGTAGCCCACAATATCGATCATATTAGTGTCTATGTTTACTGGTGTACCAGCTTTCTGAGAGACAAAGGTAGTCCCAGATTTGAGTCCAACAGCAACACCGAAATCTCATCTCTTTTGGGGATTATGCTCCGTATGGTTTAATGACCGCCGAGGATCCCCTTTGGTTTAGCCGTGGTGTCCCAAAGAACTCTCGTGCATGATTAACAGTTTGGAAAAATAAATGTTGTTTTGTGCTTTTGTACAGCTCGGTTTTGTGCTAACCCAGTGGTCTGCTGTTTTAATAGTGGCAGGTCCAGGGTTAAGGGTGAATATCTCCTGCCAGAAGTAGCAGAACGAACAGAACTTTATTGTAATCCTCTGCCATATTGTGATTTTTGCTTAACAGCCTTGTTTGCCTTAATTTGGAAGTTTTTGGCTCCGGGCTTTTAAAGACCACATAGAGTGTAGGGTGAGATGTCCAAGCCCAAATCCCATACAGATAAAACTTTTTAACTTCACCTTTGGTTGAGTTTGGTCGTAAATCCTTCTTGTTGCAGGTCCAGACACACTAAGACAAAACTAGAGGAGTAGAGAAGTTAGAAGGCTTATTAGTGGTGCCCATCAGCCCACTTTTTAATCCGGTGGCCGCCATCTTCAGTCCTTTCCTTGGAAAGAAGGAAAAAGAAAATCTGTGATAGTAAAATAAATTCTGCTTATATCGCCAGAATCTGATCCGATCGTCCTCGAATCCAGCTGGCCTCAGCTAGCCAACTAGCCCCGTCCGTTGCTGGTCTCGTTGCTCATAGTCGCCGTAACTGGTCTCCCGTCCCGCTCCTCCAACCGAGTCTCGTCACACACCGCCGCTGCCACCGAGCTCCGCTGAGGTCACGGTAAGTCCTCCGCTAGGCACCGCCACCTAACCGTTGTCTGCCTGGGTGAAATCTCTGCTGAGCCCCGTCAACAAATAGCCGCTTGCCTGGTATATCTCCGCTGGGGCCCGCAGCTGGGCTTCGATTCCGGCTGTGTAAGTGGGAATGACTGGCGCCAGCATTAAGGCTAACTAGCGTTAGCTTAGCAATCGCTTCGGGTAGTCTCGTCGCACACCGCCGCTGCAGTCACGTAATCCTCCGCTGGGCACCGCCGCCTACCTCCGTCTGCCTGGGTGAAATCTCTGCTGAGCCCCGGCAAACAAATAGCCGCCTGCCTGGTAGTATCTCCGCTGGGGGCTTCGCAGCTGGGCTTTGATTCAGGCTGGTGTTAGGTGGAATGGCTGGCGCCAGCATTAAGCTAACTAGCGTTAGCTTAGCAATCGCTTCAGTAGGGCACACCAGTGAATCACAAGGAAGCGCTGGAAATCGTTGGTCAGTTTACTCACAGTGGCCGATAAAAGCGATCAATAGGGGTAATCCACCGGAGGTATATCCGATCGCTGTAGTTAGATTTTTAGAGACTGGCGCCAGCATTAAGCTAACTAGCGTTAGCTTAGCAATCGCTTCAGGTAGCATTAAGCTAACTAGTGTTAGCTTAGCAATCGCTTCAGGAGGCGCAGGAAGTCGCTGGGAGAAAGGCGATTAAAGGGCAATCCAACGGAGGTGGCAATTCAGCCCGTGCGTGTTCGCCACGAGCGCCGATCGCTGCAGGCCAGCCACTTTTAATGGCAAAATCAGTGACTTTGTCTCAGCACTGAAAAAGTGTGACCATCCCGGTCGCCATCTTGAGGTGATTACCTCAAGGGCAGCCAGACACTATATTATAGTATATTAGGGTTCTATATCTGATTCTAGGTCTCTTGCCCTGCCATATGAATCTTGAGATCCTTCTGTCCAGCTCCTGCCATGTTTTTTTTGGGAGGTTCTACCGGTATTGTTTGGAAAGGTATAGAAGACGTGGAAGTATATTCATTTTGACTGCTTCAATTCTTTGTGCAGTACCTAAGAATGGTATCATATTCCATCTTGCTAGGTCAGATTTTATTTTGTCACCAGTGGATCATAGTTTAGTGTTATAATTTTGTCGAGTTGTTTCGGGATATTGACCCCCAGATATTTCATAGATTCCAACTCCAGTTAGTTTTGAGTTCACTTAGTGAATAATGATTTGGGTCATAGTTGAATGTTAAAACTTGGGTTTTATGCATGTTTAATTTGTACCCCGATAAATCTCCATAGTCTGAAAAAACTGAGATTAGTTCTGGTAAAAAAGTGTCTGGCTGCCCTAGGTATATTAACATGTCATCAGCAAAGAGTGCTATTTTATGTTCCTTCTGACCAAGTGTAATACCCTGAATTTTTTGATTTTGTCTATCCATTGGCTCAGGGGTTCTATGAAGATTGCAAAGAGCAGTGGAGACAGGGGCAGCCTTGACGACATCCCTCTTTCCAGCTTCAAAAGATGATGATAAATTACCGTTAATCCTTATTTTAGCTGTTGGTTTTTTATATAATGCCTGTATAGTTCTAATGAAGTTGTTATGAAAATTGAAACTGGATAAGATTCTATATAGGAAAGACCAGTCAACCGAATCGAATGCTTTTTCAGCATCTAATCCCAATATGACTGCATTTAAGTTATATTTTTTTATATGATGAATTATGTGTAAAGTGCGTCAAATGTTGTCTTGTGTCTGTCTTTGTCTTATAAAACCTGTTTGGTCTAAGTGAATTAAGTCTGTCAGTATGTTTTCTAACCTTTTGGCAAGGATAATGGTAAAAAGCTTATAGTCCTGATTTAATACACTGATTGGTCTGTAGTTGGAGCATTCTAGTTTATCCTTTTCAGGTTTAGGTATAACTGCAATGACCCCTTCTCTCCAGAAGGGGGGGATTTCCCCTGTGTGGAGGACATAGTTAAATGTTTTCAGGAGGAGAGGAGATAGTTGCTGTTTAAAGGTATTGTACCATTCTGCTGTACAGCCATCTGCTCCTGGGGATTTGTTAGCTTTAAGTTTCATAATTGCTTTTTTCCAATTCTTTAGGTTGTATTTCTGACAGTAGGGTTTATTTTGTGATTCCGTAAGTTGGGGAAGGTTTAATGTGTTTAGGAATGTCTCGGATGCGTTTTTATGTTTTTTGTGGGAGTATAAGTTCTTGTAGTAATTCTCAAAGCTTTTAAGAATATCCTGAATTCTGAATTTATTTCCTTTGATACCGGGTCTCTGATTTTGTAGATTGCTCTTTCTGTTTGTTGTTTCCTCAATTTATAGGCTAGTAATTTTGCCGATTTACTGCCTGCTTCATAGTGTTTTTGTTTCAGAAATGTAAGTTTCTTCTGGATTTCTATTGTGTAGATCTCATTTATTTGATTTTTAATTTCTTTAATCTTGAGCGAGCCATTAGAATGAGTGTTGTCTTTGTGTTCTTTTTCTAGGTTCTTGAGTTCTGACTCTAGTGTGATTAGTTTTTCTTGTCTCAGTTTCTTTTGGGTTGCCAGTTTTGCAATAATTTTTCCCCTTATTACAGCTTTGCACGCATCCCACAGTATTAAAGGGGATACTTCTCCATTATCGTTTTCTTCCAAATATCTGAAAATATCTGATTCCAATTCATCTTTCAATGGTCCTTTCAGGACATTTGAATTCAACCTCCAGGAAAATGTATTATTTGTGTATTTTTGGATGTTTAAGTCCATATAGATCGGACTGTGGTCAGAGAGATCCATCAGTCCTATTTTACATGTTTTACTCTTCCAATGTCTCTATTAAACATAAAAAAGTAATCAATCCTTGAGTAAGATGAATGTGGTGTTGAATAAAAAGTATAATCTTTTACATTGGGGTTGAATTCCCTCCATACGTCACAGATTCCCATTTCTTTTAGTAGCATCCGAGTTTTCCTATTTTGAATGTTATTTTGATGTGACGAATTACCTGTTGCATCCCAGTATGGATTCAGTCTTAGATTGAAGTCTCCACCACATATCACTAAACCTTGGGCTTTAGTTATCATTAGGTCGAATACATTTTTATAAAATTTCCATTTAGCCCCTGGTGGTGCATATACATTCAGCAGGGTGATATCTTCTCCCTCTAGCTGCCCAATTACCAAACTGTACCTCCCTTCTTTATCTTTGTGTTCTGATTTTTTTTCAAGTGTAATTTTGGTTGATATCAATGTCGCTACTCCCCTCCTCCTCCCTGATTTATATGAAGATGAAGAGATCATTTTAAACCCTTGTCTATTGAGTTTAGTGTGTTCCACGTCTGTTAGGTGGGTTTCTTGTAAAAATATTATTTCTGCTTTGTCTTTTTTCATTTTGCGTAGAATCTTGGATCTTTTAACTGGATTCAGGATCCCTTTTACATTATATGAGGCTATTTTGGTTACACCCTGTTTCTCCATTGTATTTTCTTATTTAGTATAACAGTGTGGTGGCCCTCTTTTTTGCTACTCAGAAACTGAAAGAACATTAAGAACATAAAAAACATTAAGAACATAGTGTACGAAACTTTAAAACAAAAAACTGTCAAAAAAACTTCCTGAGCTGGGGTCTCTTTAAAGACCCTGTAAGAGCCCTGATGGAGTGTAGGCTCTGAGGGAAATTCCTCAAACTCTGTTACGTGTTGAGGGCCCTCTCTTACCCCTGTAAGCTGTCCCATGTTTTTAACGTGAATTTCAGATCCCAATCCGAATTTGTAATGATTTTTTTTTTTTTTATGCCTATACCCTATGAGATTGTGTGCACCCTCCCACCCCCATCACAGCAAACATTCACTCTAATACAGTATTTAACAATAAAGATTTTTAAAAAAGAATAAAGTTCTCTCTCTGTCAAAAATGTCAGTAAAAAAAGGACAACTGACGTCATGGTTGCGATGCAATAGGGTAGTGCATGGTCATGCAAACATACGTCCTCCAAAGACTAGACCGTCTCATTTAACAGTCATAAATCAGCCTGTAGATGCAGCCTACACGACCTTTGAGCGTTTTGGCCTTCTCGGCCACCCGTCTACGAGGCTGCAACACCTGAACTGAGACACAGCCAATATCATAGGACCATGTTGGTGGCCATCTTGAAAAATGGATGCCATCTTGGACTTTCAAATGGCCAGTTGGGTAATTTTGATAAGTAATCCCTAGAGACTTGCTATGCCAAAATTAGTGCTTGTACCACACTTTGCATAGTTCTTATAAAAATTGACTTTATCTCCCCGCTAAAAGCAGGAAATGACAGTTCATGATCCTCCCTGCTTCTTACTGTTGTGTCCGAATAATGAGGAGGTGAGGTGACGTTTTATAAGTTTTATTATACACGAACTATATACACATGGGAGTCCCTACTACAAGAACAGGAGCCACAGCAAAGAGGCAGTATGTCTCCCGCTACTGGCTTATATACCACAGGTGACGCCATCCTCAAAGGCGGGGCATCACCCCTCTCTAGCCTAGGACACCGCCGTACTAATATAATATATATATTACGATTCTACATCCCCGCCCCCCCCCCCCACTTTGAAAAAACGCAAGCACACAAATTTACCTAACCATATAATTTGCACCCGATTCATACACTAATACAAAGGGGTATAGGCCTACACACTCACACACCACACTGGCCCAGCGGAGCTCTCCGCTATGCAAATAAACAGTCAGTGAAAAGAAAAAGGGCCGCACACCAAACTAAAATAGTCATGACAAAACAAGCACATAAGCATATACGTACAGTGGGGCAAAAAAAGTATTTAGTCAGCCACCAATTGTGCAAGTTCTCCCACTTATAAGATGAGAGAGGTCTCCAATTTTCATCATAGGTATACCTCAACTATGAGAGACAAAATGAGAAAAAAAAATCCAGAAAATCACATTGAAGGATTTTTAATGAATTAATTGGTAAATTCCTTGGCAAAATAAGTATTTGGTCACCTACAAACAAGCAAGATTTCTGGCTCTCACAGACCTGTAACTTCTTCTTTAAGAGGCTCCTCTGTCCTCCACTCGTTACCTATATTAATGGCACCTGTTTGAACTCGTTATCAGTAGAAAAGACACCTGTCCACAACCTCAAACAGTCAGACTCCAAACTCCACTAATGCCAAGACCAAAGAGCTGTCAAAGGACACCAGAAACAAAATTGTAGACCTGCACCAGGCTGGGAAGACTGAATCTGCAATAGGTAAGCAGCTTGGTGTGAAGAAATCAACTGTGGGAGCAATTATTAGAAAATGGAAGACATACAAGACCACTGATAATCTCCCTCGATCTGGGGCTCCACGCAAGATCTCACCCCGTGAGGTCAAAATTATCACGAGAACGGTGAGCAAAAATCCCAGAACCACACGGGGGGACCTAGTGAATGACCTGCAGAGAGCTGGGACCAAAGTAACAAAGGCTACATCAGTAACACACTACGCCGCCAGGGACTCAAATCCTGCAGTGCCAGACGTGTCCCCCTGCTTAAGCCAGTACATGTCCAGGTCCGTCTGAAGTTTGCTAGAGAGCATTTGGATGATCCTGAAGAGTATTGGGAGAATGTCATATGGTCAGATGAAACCAAAATAGAACTTTTTGGTAAAAACTCAACTTGTCGTGTTTGGAGGAGAAAGAACACCATACCTACTGTGAAGCATGGGGGTGAAAACATTATACTTTGGGGCTGTTTTTCTGCAAAGGGACCAGGACGACTGATCCGTGCAAAGGAAAGAATGAATGGGGCCATGTATCGTGAGATTTTGAGTGAAAACCTCCTTCCATCAGCAAGGGCATTGAAGATGAAACGTGGCTGGGTCTTTCAGCATGACAATGATCTCAAACACACCGCCCGGGCAACGAAGGAGTGGCTTCGTAAGAAGCATTTCAAGGTCCTGGAGTGGCCTAGCCAGTGTCCAGATCTCAACCCCATAGAAAATCTTTGGAGGGAGTTGAAAGTCCGTGTTGCCCAGCGACAGCCCCAAAACATCACTGCTCTAGAGGAGATCTGCATGGAGGAATGGGCCAAAATACCAGCAACAGTGTGTGAAAACCTTGTGAGAGACTTACAGAAAACGTTTGACCTCTGTCATTGCCAACAAAGGGTATATAACAAAGTATTGAGATGAACTTTTGTTATTGACCAAATACTTATTTTACCGAGGAATTTACCAATTAATTCATTAAAAATCCTTCAATGTGATTTTCTGGATTTTTTTTTTCTCATTTTGTCTCTCGTAGTTGAGGTATACCTATGATGAAAATTGGAGACCTCTCTCATCTTTTAATTGGGAGAGCTTGCACAATTGGTGGCTGACTAAATACTTTTTTCCCCACTGTACTTATACAAATAATTACAAAATAAACAAAGGCGGTACCCGACCCCATAACTTGTAGGATACTGTATATACAATAAACACAGAGATCCCTGAGAAGAAAAAAAAAATACACAAATCACACCAAAATAGGGCAATGAATACTTGCAGACCTCACACCCACAATCACACCCAGGTGTTACTGCACCTTCAACACACACACACACACCATTCAGACACCAGGCATACACACGCACAACGGTGGTCAAGTGCACAAAATCAAATGGTCAAGTAGGCAATAACACAACATCTGCATCACCATATTGACAAAACGGTGTCTCTCGTACCTTTTTTTTTTTTTTTCAAAACTACTGAACACAACTTGAACACGATAAATCAGCAATAGCAGACACAATTTTTAAATGCACTAACACAGACACACCGTAAGCCCTCATTCACAATCTAACCCGGGTCTCCCGAAGGTCCCCCCCCCCCCCCGGAGTGTCCGTCCCGTGGCCCACTTCCAGAGCGTCTCCGCTTAATTGTGGCAGGAGACGGGCTGCATTGGCATCCTTTCCTGCTCAAACAGCGCAGCTTGTTGGGATGCCATCTTGACCCATCAGTCAAACTCAGGTACTTGTTGCCGCTGGACTGGACCACCCACAGATTATCCTGTCTAGCTTTCAGTTCCCTAGAACTGCACACCCGACCAAGCCGAGGCTCGACCCCAGGGCGGACATCATCACCCTCACCCAGGGGAGCGCTCACGGGCTTCCTCCATCGTCTGCGTTGCAATCTGGCACCCTTATGACTCCTCAGCGGTTTGCTAAGTTGACTCGAGTCATATCCCTTGCTTTTGATGTTGGCACGGCCAGGGATCCTGCCATCTGATGGTGCCCCAGTTGCTAGATGTTGATGGGTCGGAGCGGCACCAGCCACTGTTGGCTCAGCAGCCGTATCCAGTCAGCCACCGGAGCCCTGTAGCTCACGCTCTTCGGACCTTTCTGCCACCGTGGGGGTCAAACCACGCCGTTTGAGTCCACCGTCCGCGGGACCACAAACACTGGCACGGGACCCTCACCTTGTCGGCGTACTATGGTGCTGGCGGTGTCCTTCTTCACCCGGGATGGGCCACCCAAAGTCCCACACTTCATCGCCACTTCCCACGTAGAACGGCCGGTCCCACAGGCCACCACCTGAACACTCCTCCACTTCTCCGCAGGTGATGGAGAAACCGAGTCCATAAAATAAGTCACAACCCATTAAGTTATTACCATCCCGAGACACCATGAACTCGGCGGCGTACATGGAGGCCTCCTTATACCTCACCGACAGCCACACCGAGCCCACGACATCCAGGGGGTGGCTACCATAACCGTAACAAGTTATGCTGGTCTTACTCACTGTGTAGTGGGGAAAACACTGTCTTACAGTGTCCAAGTTGAGAATGGAGACTGCTGACCCCATGTCCACCAACAGCAGTATCGGTGTCCTGTCCAACAAAATGTCACAAACGATACGACCGTCCGTGTTGGGCGAGACCGTGTGGACCACCTTCTTCTTAATGCTGTTCTTAGCTGGCCTCCGTTCCTCCTTGTCAAAGTTGCGGTGAGGTGTTTTTTTTTTTTTTGTTTTTTTTTTGTTACTTATTTGTACCCGTAGGTAGACTTGGTTTGCAGTCTGGTGACAAGCCACCGGCTGCTGGTCGCTGCGTGCGCGAGCGCCCTAAACCTACATGTTTTTGGTATGCGGGAGGAAACCAGAGAAATCCCGGAGAAAACCCACGCAACACGGGGAGAACATGCAAACTCCACACAGCTCACTGTTGGTCGGGGGCTGGGATCGAACCCACGACCTCATGATCCCCGCGATCCCCCGGCCGAGGGTAAAACTGTGCTGCCACAGTGCTAAACCACTGCGCCACCGTGCAGTTTTGTCAGCCGTTCCGCTGCCTCGTGTTGCTGCGCTAGCTCTAAGGCCGCTAGCAAGCATGAGTTAGCAGACGAACCCTCGCCCAGGAGTAGGCCACGTGCTCGGCCAACTGGTCGCGGACCATCTCCTCTTCCAGAGCCCCAAACCTGCACTCACCCGCCAGCTGTCGAAGGTCTGCCACGAATTGTTGGACCGACTCTCCGGGTCGCTGGCGCCATTGCTGGAAATGGATGCTCCGTGTAATGATATTTTCTGGGGCGCGAAAGTAGCCGGCCATGAGTCTCGTGACGTCGTCGTAATTGTCACCTCGTCCCAGTGTGCTCAGGATCTTCTGGCTCTCCATACCCAGGTTATGGTGCAGAATAGCCCTTGCTCTTAATTTGTCCAGGTCGCCGAGGTCTAACGCCAACAGATAGTTTTCGAAGGCCGCAAACCACCTGGCCCAAGGGACCAGCGGCTCACCCAGAGCCTCCAAAAATGGACGAAGCGTGGTTGCAACCCTCTCCATCTCTGTATATCCTCTTCACCAAATGTTGTGTCCGAATAACGAGGAGGTGAGGTGGCGTTTTATAAAGTTTTATTATAGACGAACTATATACACATGGGAGTCCCTACTACGTGTACAGGAGGCACAGCGAAGAGGCAGTATGTCTCCCGCTACTGGTTTATATACCACAGGTGACGCCACCCCCCAAAGGTGGGGCATCACCCCTCCCTAGCCTAGGGCGCCGCCGTACTAATGTAATATATATACTGTATTACAATTCTACACTTACAATCATAATATCGCTCTTCTTTGTATTATATCTGATGTCAAGGTCTCAGCCATACTGAGAACAAACTCTTAATAATTGCTGAAGGCCAGCAATACATGGACAAAAAATCACTAGATCATCTGCGTACATCAGTTGGTTGATAACGGTGTTA
This sequence comes from Pholidichthys leucotaenia, assembly GCA_020510985.1. NCBI lineage: Eukaryota > Metazoa > Chordata > Actinopteri > Cichliformes > Pholidichthyidae > Pholidichthys > Pholidichthys leucotaenia. The sequence continues at coordinate 328,369,616 of CM035839.1, read as the reverse complement.
CCAGCCACACAGCCTGTTCTACAGCTGTTTAACAGTTTTGATAGATCATCCATATAAATATTAAACAGAAGACGAGATAAATTCTTCCCTGCCTAACTCAATTTCTTACCTTGAATGGAGTGGATATAGAGTTACCCCATTTAACATACATGGACTGATGAGCATACCAGAAAACCAGGATTCTCAATAGAGATTTAGAAACCCCTCTGTGATGTAACTTAAAAAATAATTTCTTGTGATTTACACAATCAAAGGCTTTAGAGGCATCAATAAGACACATAAAAGGTGTTTGAGGTGTGCCTTAAATACATCTACAGGTGCACCTCCAATTAACTGAAATGTTGTCACTTCAGCTCTCAGAAGCATCCAAAGCCATGACATCATCAGCTGGACTTTCCCAAATTATTTAAAGGCATAGTAATCCTAGTGAATGTAAACTTCTGACTTTGAAGAATAAAAAAAATTTGAAAATATTTAGCAAATATAAAAATTATTCAACAAATAGGATCAATTTTGGTAATCCTATAACTGACCGAAAAGAGGAAAAGTTTAGTCTGATTTAATGTCAGACAGTGAACGAAATAAAGGTTATGTGTTAGAGTGCATGTAAACTTCTGGTTTCATCTGTACATGTAAACAGTAGTAAGGGCAATATGAATATTTATTTGTAATGGCTACATGATTGTTATTGTTGATTATTAATATGTAGAATGTGTATCAACATTCTGTTCATCCCTTTCCTCAAGCATGGCCACTAAGCAGTTGCCCAGATGCTCACCAAACTCGCACACAATGATCCTGAAGTGGGTCAGCATCCAGGTTGTGCTCATGATCAGGGTCTATGGTCATAAGCTACAAGTACATGCTATTTCAACTTTGAGTGCATTTAGGCTATAAACATGTACAGTGCATCCAGAAAGTATTCACAGTGCTTCATTTATTCCACATTTTGTTATATTACAGCTTTATTCCAAAATGGATTAAATTAATTTTTTCCTCAAAATTCAACACACAATACCCCATAATGACAATGTGAAAAAAGTTTTTTTTTTTTTTTTTAGATTTTTGCAAATTTATTAAAAATAAAAAATTAAGAAATCACATGAGCTGCATTCCAAATGCCCAATAGTGTACTTGTTATGTAGGAATAATGAAGGACGGAGAGTTTCTACTGTTGAACACTAAACTGTCTTTATTGAACTGCACAGCACAATATATATCCCAGCTGTAGCCCCCCTGACGTCACTCACCCTCCCAACCCCGACTGAGCTACGGCAAGCCCCAGAGTACAATTATCATATGTAACACCCCCCCACACACACAAAGTTCCAGGCCCCAGTTCAATAACCCAACAACCAAAGAACGCAGTGTACAAATAGCACCATTTTTTTCACATATGTACATGAAAACTATAAACAAATGAACACCTTGGGTGTCTGAGTCAACTATCAGTACACCCTGCCAAGTTGGAGTGGATTATTCTACTGCTAGATCCAACTGACATTAAACACAGCAGTTTATGTAACATAGTCCTCCAGGTACCCAGGCCTCCAACGAGTTCTAGCCGGGCATTCCCCAAGAGGGGACCCTGCACCTGGTACCGTCAGCCTAGTTTGTGGGTCCTCATCAGGCAGGACCCCCCAGTCCCAGCTCTCCCTAAAGCATCCTGCTGCAGGCTCAGTCCCCTGCCCCGGTGGCAACCTCCTCAGTCTACTGGCATGCCACCGAGACCCATCATCCAGTTCAAACGTGTCCGGGCCCCTTTTCCTAGTGTTCGCTGCAGTCCCATCCACAGCGTTTGTAGCTTATGAGTGCGGACAGGATGCTTGATCCACACCTGGCCCATCTCCTTCAGTCCATGGTCCTTTGTCCTGTGTTTCTGGTCAAACCTCTGCTTCATCCTGCGTTGATGTCTGGTGACCCGGCCCCGCATTGTCTCCGTGTTTTCCTGAGAACTCGTCGCCAAAGGTCTCAGCCGCCCCACTGGCAAAGGCAACTCACGCCCTAGCATGAGAGCCGCCGGGGAACTGCCCGTCGTGGCATGAACAGACTCCCTGTAGTGCCGCAGCGTGTTATGTAGGGCATCTGTGAATACAAAACTTTCCACTAGGTGAGCTCTCAGTCCATTTTTCAATGTCTTATTAAAGCACTCAACCCCACCGTTGGTCTGAGGGTGGTAGAACGCCGTCTTCACATGTTCCACGCCTCTGCTGCTCAGAAACTCCTCAAAAGCTCCGGAGACAAACTGCAGGCCGTTGTCCATCGTAATTGTGCTCGGGGTCCCCCACCTAGCAAACAGGGACGCCAGGAACCCCATGACCACCTCTGTTGTGACAGAGTTGGTTGGTAGAACCTCCGGCCATTTCGAGAACACATCATAAGCCACGAGCAGGAACCGGCTACTCTAAGGTGCTGCATGTAATTCACCACAGATATCCAATTCAATGTGCCTCCAAGGTCCTTTCGGATACGGTACTGGCCGCAGTGGTGGGGGAGGAGGTCCGCCCATCTTGCTGCTCTCCAGACATGGCACACAATGTTTCACCATGGCCTCGATGTCCTTATCAATACCCGGCCACCAGACAGAGTCCCTACTGCACTGTTTAACCTTGACCACCCCCAAATGACCCTCGTGCAGCGTTGCCAGAACACATGCCCTCAGGGACGATGGGATCAGGGTGCATTGCCCTCTGGCCACACACACCTCATTCCAGCAGCTCGGTTCATCCTTGAACCGGTGATAAGGCGCAAACTTGCCCTGCACCCTCTCTGGCCAGCCATCCCTGATCACTGAGCGCAGTTCTGCCATCACTGGGTCCCGCTCCGACTCCTCCCAGAGTTCCTGAGGAGATACTATCTTATGGAGGGCTCCATAGAGTATGTAGACAAGGTCTGCCTCAGCTGGATGACTGTCGCCAGCATCTGGTTGAGAGGAATTGACCGTGGCGTGAGACAAGAGGTCTGCCACGATGTTCTCTTTGCCCGGGGTGAACTTGGTGGTGAAATTATAGGCTCTCAGTCTTTCAGACCACCTATGGATCCTCAGCAGTCAGTGCCCCGACCTCGACGTTTCCAGCAAAGTCGTGAGTGCCCAGTGGTCCGTCCGTAGGGTGAAGTGGCGCCCGTAGAGGTAAATGTGCCACCTCTCACATGCCCAGAGGCAGGCCAGTGCCTCCCTCTCACCCACAGTGTATTTTTGCTTTGCTGCCAAGAGAGACCATGACGCAAATGCCACCGGGCGCTCCGTACCATCCTGCACCTGCAACATGACTGTCCCCAGCGCCGAACCTGACGCGTCGTAGGTCACAATGGTCTCTCGGTTGGGGTCAAAATGGGCCAAAACCAGTGGAGAGGTGAGTTGCCGCTTCAACTTGGAGACCGCTGCAGAGCAGGCTGGGGTCCACACCCATGGCACATCCTGCTTCAACAGAGCTGGGAGGGGCTCAATTGTCTCTGAATAGCAAGAGATGAACCATCCATAAAAATTAACCATGCCCAGAAATGACGAGATCTGAGCAGGCGTGGGGGGATCCGGGATGCGCAGAACTGCTTCCATGTTTGAATGTAGCGGTTGAAGTTCTCTTCCTGTGAGCCAGAATCCCATGAACTCGATGGTGTCCACTGCGAAGATACACTTCTCGCCATTCAGGGTAACCCCATAATCTTGGAGTTTTGTCAGGACTCTCTCCAGCCTCTCGTCGTGTTCTTCCCATGACACGCCAGGCACCACGATTTTGTCTAAGTAGGCCACCACGCCCTTGAGTCCAGCCAACATTGTCAACATCACCTTCTGAAAACAACTGGGTGCAGAGCTCAGGCCGAACGGCATCTGGGTATACCTGAAGACCCCATATGGGTCACAAACACCGTCAGGTTTCTGCTCTCCGGGTGGAGTAGCACCTGCAGATAGTCCTGATGGAGGTCCAGCTTCTTGAAGACTTGAGACCCACTGAACACCGCTGTGAGCTCCTCCATGGTTGTGAGGGGGCACCTGTCCGGAATGACCGCCTTGTTTACCATCTGGAGGTCTATGCACGGTCGGATGCCCCCCCCCCCTTTTTACTTGGCCACTACCAGGTTACAGATCCACGGCGAGGCATCCACCTTTTCAATGATGCCAGACTCCAGTAGCTTGTACAGCTCCACCGAGACCTCATCCCGCAGCACCAGTGGCTGGATCCTGGGTGTCACGCTTGTGTTGATCAGGGGCTGATGGTGAAAAGCGTCTATATGGCCCAGGCCCTTAAACAGCGCAGGTCAGTGGAGGTGCCAATCTGGGTACACCGTCAACACGGTCAAGCCCTCTGGGTCCCTAATGGAGAAACCCAGCACCCCCAACAGGTCGATTCCCAACAGGTCCGTCCCCTGACGCGCCACCTGGAAGGTGAATCTGGACACCGTCTTTGACCCACAAGTCACTGAAAATTCTGCTGTGCCCATCATCCCAATTTCCATGTGTCCATAGCCGAACATCTTTACTGCTCCTGTGCTAACAATCTTTGTGGGGATCAGTCTCCTCAGCGTGGCCAAACACAAGGTAGAATTACCCACCCCCAAATCCACCATCAGGGGAACGTCAACCCCGTTGAGCTTTTGTTTAAAGACTTTGGGATGTTTATGCATTATATTTTTAGTAACTTTGGGGGAGTAGACAAAGGTTCTCTAAGGGAGAAGACAGGGGCAAAGTTGAGGGGTGGTGGATGAGGAGGAGCTGCAGAAAGATTGAGATCTATCAGTCTGGAAAAGGGTATAAAGCCATTTCTAAAGCTTTGGGACTCCAACGAACCATAGTCAGAGATATCCACAAATGGCAAAAATGTGGAACAGTGGTGACCCTTCCCAGGAGTGGCCGGCCGACCAAAATTACTCCCAAGAGCACAGTGACAACTCATCCAAGAGGTCACAAAAGACCCCACAACCACATCTAAAGAACTGCAGGCCTCACTTGCCTCAGTTAAGGTCAGTGTTCATGACTCCACCATAAGAAAGAGTCTGGGAAAAAATGGTCTGCATTGCAGAGTTCCAAGACGAAAACCACTGCAAAAAGAACATAAAGGCTCGTTTCAGTTTTGCCAGAAAACATCTTGATGATTGCCAAGACTTTTGGGAAAATACTCTGTGGACTGATGAGACAAAGGTTGAACTTTTTGGAAGGTGTGTGTCCCATTACATCCAGCGTAAAAGTAACACAGCATTTCAGAAAAGGAACATCATACCAACAGTAAAATATAGTGATGGTAGTGTGATGGTCTGGGGCTGTTTTGCTGCTTCAAGACCTGGAAGACTTGCTGTGGTAAATGGAATCATGAATTCTGCTGTCTACCAAAAAATCCTGAAGGAGAATGTCCGGCCATCTGTTCGTGACCTCAAGCTGAAGCGCACTTGGGTTCCGCAGCAGGACAATGATCCAAAACACACTAGCGAGTCCACCTCTGAACGGCTTATGGAAAACAAAATGAAGACTTTGGAGTGACCTAGTCAAAGTCCTGACCTGAATCCGATTGAGATGCTGTGGCATGACCTTAAAAAGGAGGTTCATGCTCGAAAACCTTCCAGTGTGGCTGAATTACAACAATTCTGCAAAGATGAATGTGCCAAAATTCCTCCACAGCGCTGTAAAAGACTCATTGCCAGTTATTGCAAACGCTTGATTGCAGTTGTTGCTGCTCAGGGTGGCCCAACCACTTATTAGGTTTAGGGGGTGTTTTATGAAAATATTTAGACAGGTTCGTGAGGAGTCGGCACATATGAAAGTGATTCACACTGAGACAGGCTGCTAGAATAAACTGTATCTCTTTATTCCCCACAGACCATATCTTCATCCACAAAAGAGAAATCATTGCATGTCACACATTTCCTTCACACAAGGATCAATGCATTTCATGTCATTTCACAAGCTCTTACCGTTTGATACAGGTGACTGGGAGCCGACAGCCAGGAAGAGCGTGATTTCTCCTAGCCGGACGTCTTGCGCAAAACTCACGGCAGACTCCCCGAACAAAGGGAAAGCCCTTGTTTTTAAAGGAAGGCTAGGTACAGAACAGAGTGGCCATCTCTGTTCCGAGCAAGCCCCCCCTCCCATCATAGAATTGCGTGGGGAGCAGGAAGGGCCAATTCCTGTTCCCAGGCAATTCTCTGCCCGGCTCCCAAAACATACTGTGAGCTGAACACCTGTTTCATCACACACACACACACATATGAGGAATAAAGGCGCCTTTGTTTTATAAGCATGCAACAGTTGGTGCTCTAAAGAGTGAGAAACTTGCTGTGCTAAGGAAAACAGTTTCTAAAAACAGGTCATGGTGTGCCTTAAGATAAATTCATCATGGGAAGAGAACTGGATTGTTAAAACATATTAAAAACAACTGAGAAACAAATCAGGGCACACATTAAAAACACATTTATATTACATTCCACCCTTTGACCTTATTTGTGATCAGTTGGTAAAGATAATTGCTTTCTTCCCCAACTAAGTGCTTTCTTCCCCAACTAAATGCTTTCTTCCCCAACTGAAAAACAAATCAGGGCACACATTAAAAATATTTATATCACATTTTCCACCCTTTGACCTTATTTGTTCTATCAGTTGGTGAAGAACATTGGGTAATTACTGTCTTCTTGGGGAATACTTTCATCCTCATAAGGTATGCCGACCTGATTATGGTGAGATAATTCCACCCAATTGATGTCCCAAATGTATGTTACAACATGCCACAATAGTTCATTTCTCGTAGTAAATTGTCTATTGTAGTAACTCCATTCATTACTCAAGCCTACGGCATAATCATAACATATCCAGTGACCAGGAGGGTCAGCACTCACCTCTACTTTGCAAGATATGGTACCATACCTTTCATCTCGAAAAATGACTGTGATTTTCATATTGCTAGAGAATTATATATTCTTTTACTTAGAATTTGTTTTACTCTTCTAATATAGCAGAAAGCACTGAAATTGCATATTGTTAAGACAGATAGAACAGCAATTAATATAGCTAGGGGAGGCACCAGTGTTTTGCGAGCAGTGACTGACATGCCTGAGAATATATCCCACCAGTGATGAGCAGAAACTTGCTCTATCTGATGAGCTGCATGCAATACCTTTCCTTGGGCCACCACAGTGGATATCACTGCAGCACGCACATTAGACATATGATCACCAATGAGCTTTTGTATCTCCGTGGATCCATTCAGTGCGCCTCTGAATCGATCCAGGGACACCTGCCATGGAACTTCCAGCACCCGCCATTGCAGGGCGGTCAGGTGAGCCTCACTGGAAAAGTTGGTAAGACGATATGTCCGATTATGCCATTGCCACATGCGAACACCATGCAGACACGGGGCAGCACGGTGGTGCAGTGGTTAGCACTGTTGCCTTACAGTTAGAAGGTTCCTGGTTCAAATCCCCAGGTTGGCAGGGGTTGGAACCTTTCTGTGTGGAGTTTGCATGTTCTCCCTATGCTGCGTGGGTTTACTCCGGGGGCTCCGGTTTCCTCCCACAATCCAAAGACATGCATGTTAGGTTAATTGGCTGTTCTAAATTGTCCCTAGATATCTGTTTCCTATAGGCCCTTAGAATAGAGGGGTTAGTATTAGTGAAAGCGCTTTGAGTGGTCTTTGTGACTAGAAAAGCGCTATATAAGTGCAGGTTAGTTAGTTAGTTAGTTAGACACCCAGTGAAAGGTACCCTAGGCAACATTGGATGGAAATTTAAGGTGGCTACACATAGAGTATGGGGCCCTATTTGCCACATCATGTCACGAGGTTCTTCTATTTTCCATTCACATAGTGCCTCTGTCATGGTTAAGCATGGTTCAGTATATATTTCTCGACTTAGGCATGCATATCCTTGGTCAGTCAAATCACATTCTGATAAATCATATGTATTATTTTGCCCTGGATCAAACCATCCCCCTTTTAATTGAATAAACCAAAATGCCGTGGCAGTAATTACTGGTAACACATGATATTTGCACACGTCAACAGCTTTTGTGACATTTAATTGAGTCCATTGCCCGCTACACATCGTGCTATTGCAGATGGTTTTTTCTGGATGCGGAATTAACCACCATTCTTCAGTGATGTTCCACACCTCTCGCCATTGTCAAGCGTGATTGGTAGTGACAATGCGAGTGAAACGTTCCAACTGCATGCGGATATCCAAAACTTGAATGTTGCACACAGTCCAACTGAAAGCGCGAGTGATGTTCGTCATCAATTCACTCGTAGCATTCCACATGGTCAAATCCCGATTCAGACGTTTTTGAAACAGATTGGCGGCCTCCATTTGAGGCCCCACCACCGTAGGCATCCAAAGCCCAACTTGTTGAATGCCTAAAGACGTTTGATGTCCAGTATCTGCCAACATTGATCTGGTTACCTCGTTGTTAATGGTGTTGGAGATTCCCAAAACTGTGCCAAATCCTCCCAGCAATGTGTCATACCATGCTCTCTTCTTCTTGGTTGAACATTTGGGAATGGGTGGTATCCTTACCATCCAATTGACGGTGATATGGCTGGTTTGTGTGGCCACGGTTGTACAGGTCGATAGTATGGGTGCCAGGTTCGTTGGGGATATATGCTTCGGGTTTTTGTCGACCACTACAATGGGGTACACAAAGGGGATTTGTCGCCCCTTTATGACTGTTCCATTCATCAAATACACTTCCTTATCTCCTGTTATATTGATGGATAGCTTTGTACCATTTAAGGTAGTATCACATTTCAGTGAATCATTAGTCGCTTTGGCCACGCATATGGTTACATTGGCAGTTAAGTTCACCATGCACCCCTTCTCCACCGCAGGCACATTATATTGATTTTTGACACATTTGGGGCATAGGACAGTGGCTGGTTAAGTTCAGTATCTTGCACTTTTGGTTTGATAAACAATAGAAACCGTCTTGACTCCGATTGGCACCGATTTGACTTTCCCTCCACTCCAACGAAACAGATTGGTCCACCTCGAACATTTCTTGGCCTGGTGTGGCGTGGATCTGGATCCAGCAACCGGCGATGCTCATCCACAGGATCACAACGAGGGCAGGGCGGCACATGTCCCAGCAGACGACATAGCCATGTCCTCGGTGCTTGTGGGGGTGTTGAAGAAGACCCATGACGTGGCGGGTGTCCAATCACCAGTCTCCACCCGAACATTCCTGCAAAGCAAGCACATACTTAGGAGAAGAGAAAGCACAGAATTAGTTCTCCCTTAGATAACATTTTGATATTGGTACATTTATCCAGGTTTCCTCTCCTGGATACAAAATGGTCACCACCTGATCCGTCCCTTGAGCTATGATCTCAGCCGGGCGGGGAGGGCCATTTTCTTGCCTCACCCATACCTTGGCCCCAGATTTATCTGTGGAACCAAAGCCTTTTTCGCCCCTTTGCGTCATCACAGCCGGCTTAGCAATCTCTTCAGGGTCAGTCATTAGACATGGTTTAATGACCAATTGGGCCACTTTATCCCCCTTATTCAGGGTTATGGGCTCTGATCCCAGTACGTAGCACACCACTCCCAATTCCCCTTGATAATCACTGTCAATCACACCTGCCAGAGTCGTCAAACCTTTTAGGGATAATCCAGACTTTGGCAATATGTGACCATACATTCCATTCGGACATTGCAACCCTAGCCCTGTTTTTACCACAGTAGGTGTTCCTGGTACTAAGGTGAGGGTTTCCATAGCTCTTAAATCTAATCCAGCCGAGCCTTTCGTCGCTCGTACTGGTAGTATTGCTTCTGGGTTAATCTTCCACATTTTAATAATTTGTCCTTCAGAATGTTCAAGATTGACAGTGATCATTCGGTTCAGTGGTGTTGTACCAGGTGCAATGGGTCTATTGTTTAGCTGTTTCAGCGCTTGTGGTAAGCGTTTTTTCCACCCTTCCAAACTATTGTTTATCCCTCCTTTTTTCAAGGTGGCTTTCAACAACCCATTCATTCTCTCAATTAAACCCGCAGCTTGGGGATGATATGGAACATGATAGATCCATTCCACATGATTATGTTTAGCCCAATCTTTCACCAGGTTTCCGGTGAAATGGGTCCCGTTGTCAGTTTGAATCTGTACAGGTAGCCCATAGAACCTTTCAATTAGTTCCACACAGGCCAGCGTGGCCTTCTGATTAGCCACTTTGGCTGGGTGTGCCACTACCACACCCGAAAATGTATCCACAGCCGTGCATACATATTTACATCGTTGTGACTCTGGAAGAGGACCAATAAAATCCATTTGCCAGATTTGTCCTGGACTCTTTCCCCTTTGTATATGTCCAGTGAGATGTTGTGGGACACCTCTTCTGTGATGCTGACAGGCCTCACACTGTTCAATGGCTGTCTTTACATCATCAGTTTTTAAATCAATGCCTCTATCCCTGGCCCATTGGGTGGTAGCTTGAATTCCCCAATGTCCACTCTTTTCATGGGCCCACCGGGCCAAATCCACAGTGGATTGCCTTTCCACTGACATTGCTCTGACCACTCCATCAATATAACGGTTGTGGAGGGCTTCTGAGTCCATATTTTGGGTATGGGCATCAACATGGGTGACATGGATAGTGACCCCTTGGACCTTTTGCCAGATTTCCTCCCACAACTCTTTACCCCACACCTCTTTCTTTTGAATCCGCCATTGATTGGACTGCCATGTAGGCATCCATGTGGTTAACCCATTAACCACTGACCAGGAGTCAGAGTAGATATACGCTCCTGACACACCCGCATGTTGTATCACCATGTGCACGGCCTTCAACTCGGCCCATTGGCTGCTTTTTCCCTCACCCATTTCTTCCAAAATTTGCCCCAAATGAGGGTTGAAAGCCCCGGCTTTCCACCTTCGTTTCCCCGCTACCCACTGAGAAGAACCATCTACAAACCACGCCCTACTCTTTTGCTCGTCTGTGAGTTCGTCATAGCGGGGCCCTGTTAACACAGGAGATTCCTGCAGCTGCTCAACTTCAAAACAAGACTCATCTGCCTCTGGGACATCAGCAACTTGTTCATGCAAGACCGAAACTCCTTTTTGTCCAGATTTCACTCTTTCAGACACGTACCATTTCCACTTAATGATGCTACTCTCCTGGGCGGTACCTATCCGATGTGTGGTGGGGTTACTCATTACCCACGTCAGAATAGGTATCAATGGCCTCATGAGCACCTCATGCCCTGCAGTTAATGCCTCTGTTTCCACCAAACTCCAATAACACGCCAATAATTGTTTTTCAAAAGGCGTGTAACGAATTCCTGCACTCGGCAGCTTCCTTGACCAGAAACCCAAAGGTTTCCGTTGTTTGCCTTGTTTTTGCCATAAGCTCCAATTTGCATAATCATTCCGAGCCGACACCTGCAACTCAACCGGACCAGATTGCAGTTTTCCTAATGATAGGGCTTGCTGTATGGCCTCTTTGGCCATGTCAAAAGCCACTTGCTGTTTTTCTGTCCATTCAAACTGCTCTTTTTTTTCCTTGTCACTTGATATAAAGGCTGCAAAATTTGCCCCAAATGAGGAATGTGACTCCTCCAATATCCAAACAGCCCAATAAACCGCAGCACATCCTTTTTGGTGTGCGGGGTGGCAAAAGCCATGATCTTTTCTCGGGCTTTGTCTGTGATTTCTCTTTCTCCCTTATTCCAGCAGATTCCCAGAAATTTCACCCTCTGGGAGGGTCCCTGCACCTTTGCTGGATTAATCTCCCAACCGTGACTTTTCATGTGCTGGATCAGCCGATCCAGTACCTGCTGGACTTCTTTTTCAGAGGTCCCTTGTACCATGATGTCATCAATATAATGGGATATCAACACCCCAGGGGGCGTTGTTAGCCCGTCCAGATTCTCTGCCACCGTCCGGTGACAGATAGTAGGACTATGGAGATAGCCCTGTGGGAGTCTAGTAAACGTATACTGTCGTCCCTCCCAAGTAAACGCAAACTGCTCCTGCCTATCTTCTGGGATTGGAATCGTAAAGAAGGCATTAGCCAGATCAATCACCCCATACCATATTCCCGGATGATGCTGCACCCGGTCAATTATGGTGGGAGAATTAGGTACTGCCGCTGTCAATGGAGGAGTGTGTTTGTTTAGTTCCCGATAATCAACCGTCATTCGCCAGGAGCCGTCAGACTTTCGGACTGGCCAAATGGGGTTGTTCCACGTGGCGGTACATGTTCTCAACACTCCAGCCTCCACATAATCTTTTATGGTAGCAGTAATCTCATCATGTCCTCCAGGGATTCGATACTGCTTCATGTTCACCACCTTATTTGCCAATGGAATGGGAAAAGGTTCCATATGTACCTTCCCCACAGTGACTGCTTTGTTCCAAATCCATTAAAAACTGGGTCAAACTGTCCTCTTTGTTTAAATTTAGCGCATTTGAGTCACTGTTGAATCCTATTGTTTTTATATTTCCTTTATGCAACCCAGCATCTCCCAAACCTCGTGAGGTAGACACCCCCGCCTCTTGCATTCTTCACTTGAGCTGAGCAAAAATTCACACTTGTTTTTTTCTAAAGGCCAACTCTGCCTCTCCCCCGCCCCTGAGGCAAAAGGAGAGAGAGAGAGAGAGAGAGAACTTCCCTCGCCCGCCCCCTTTGGGAGAGAGAGAGAGAGAGAGAGAGAGAGAGAGAGAGAGAGAGAGAGAGAGAGAGAACTATCCCTCACCCGCCCCCTTTGGGAGAGCGAGGAACAGAGAAAGACAGAGAGCGCTGCTCGCCCCTCCCCCTGCTGATGGGAGAGAGAGAACAGCCATCCGCACAACACCACATCTGCCGCTGAATACCACTCAGCGGAGCTTTCGGGGCAACCTCGATACCCCGTAGACACGCAAACACTACCGAAGGGGACCCATCCCCTACCAAATCCGCCCATGGCTCTGATCTTCCGCCATAATCCGCTAAACATACACCAACTTGCCCCCATAAACCATTCCAGCCTGGAATAACAGCACAATCATCAGCACAATAGCTGGGAGAGCCCCCAGCTACACTCTGTTTATCCTTTTTTTTTAAACATGACTTTCCTATGCACAGCTCCTCTTTAACCTCTGTTAATTTTCCTTCCGAATCCTGTTTGTGACGCCAAAATGTTTTATGAAAATATTTAGACAGGTTCGTGAGGAGTCGGCACATATGAAAGTGATTCACACTGAGACAGGCTGCTAGAATAAACTGTATCTCTTTATTCCCCACAGACCATATCTTCATACACAAAAGAGAAATCATTGCATGTCACACATTTCCTTCACACAAGGATCAATGCATTTCATGTCATTTCACAAGCTCTTACCGTTTGATACAGGTGACTGGGAGCCGACAGCCAGGAAGAGCGTGATTTCTCCTAGCCGGACGTCTTGCGCAAAACTCACGGCAGACTCCCCGAACAAAGGGAAAGCCCCTGTTTTTAAAGGAAGGCTAGGTACAGAACAGAGTGGCTATCTCTGTTCCGAGCAAGCCCCCCTCCCATCATAGAATTGCGTGGGGAGCAGGAAGGGCCAATTCCTGTTCCCAGGCAATTCTCTGCCCGGCTCCCAAAACATACTGTGAACTGAACACCTGTTTCATCACACACACACACACACACACATATGAGGAATAAAGGCGCCTTTGTTTTATAAGCATGCAACAGTTGGTGCTCTAAAGAGTGAGAAACTTGCTGTGCTAAGGAAAACAGTTTCTAAAAACAGGTCATGGTGTGCCTTAAGATAAATTCATCATGGGAAGAGAACTGGATTGTTAAAACATATTAAAAACAACTGAGAAACAAATCAGGGCACACATTAAAAACACATTTATATTACAGGGGGCAATCACTTTTTCCACACAGGGCTATGTAGCTTTGGATTTTTTCCCCTTAATAATAAACACCTTGATTTAAAAACTGCATTTTGTGTTTACTTGTGTTATCTTTATCTAATATTTAAATTTGTTTGAAGATCTGAAATATTTTAAGTGTGATGAAAATACAAAAAGTAAGAAATCAGAAAGCGGGCAAATACTTTTTTACACCACTGTAAGTATTCACAACCTTTGCCACGAAGCTCAAAGTTGAGCTCAGGTGCATCTTTTTCCATTAATCATCCTTGAAATGTTTCTACAGCTTAACTGGAGTCCACCTGTGGTAAATTCAGTTGACTGGACATGATTTGGAAAGGCACACACCTGTCTATATAAGGTCCCACAGTTGACAGTGCATGTCAGAGCACAAACCAAGCAAGAAGTCAAAGGAATTGTCTGTAAACCTCAGGACTGTCTTGAGGCACAACTCTGGGGAAGGGTACAGAAAAATTTCTGCTGCTTTGAAGATCCCAATGAGCACAGTGGCAAACCCGTTCCCAAACTGACAAGAGTAAATTTGCAAATTTAAAAGAAAAGTTTGCCGAGCTCCATGAAAAGGTGACAGGTTTACATACATTTTCAAGAAAACTGCAATTAGGTTTTACAAGAAAATAGTCCCAAAAAGGGCAAATTTATGAGAAAGCAATGAAAGAAGGTGTGTCCCATTAAGAAACTAAAGACATGATTATTGACTTTAGGAGGAAAACTCCCAGGCACAAAGTCACTGTACTAAGATAAGATAAGATAAGATAAGATAAGATAAGCCTTTATTAGTCTCACAACGGGGAAATTCCAGGATTGCAACAGCACAGGGATAGCAACACTCAGAGCAACAATCAGAAGGCAAGAAAAAACAAAACAAAAAAACAAGCAAGCAAGAGCAGCTAATATACATATGTACATATTACTATAAAATATATATATACACACACACACACAGACACACAGTGCAGAGCATTGTAGCTGGATGGAATAAATATATGAATATATGAACACACAGTGCAGAGCATTGTAGCTAGATGGAATAAATATGTAAATATATAAACACCCACAGTACGGAGCATTGCAGCTAGGTGGAATAAATATGCAAGTATATAAACACACACAGTGCGGAGCAATGTAGCTAGATGGAATAATATGTAGATATATAAAAACACAGTGCGGAGCATTGTAGCTAGATGGAATAAATATATAGATATATAAATATAAACACACCCAGTGCTGAGCATTGTAGCTAGATGGAATAAATATGTAAATATATAAATACACACAGTGCAGAGCATTGTTGCTAGGTGGGATGAAACAGCATAACCGTCTATTTAGTTATCCTACATGGTATGATTATGTGCCCATACATATTCTCACCCTCCATAGCGACCGGTATGTTCCTAGTTGTATGCCGGAGAGGACCATTGTGTAAGTCTATTGCATCTTTTGCATTCAAAAAAACTATTAGTTTGTTACGTCTTTTTGCTATCTCTGCGAGCAGCCCTGCTTAGGTTGTACAGTCTGACAGCCGTTGGTAGGAAGGACCTACGAAACCTCTCGGTTGTGCACCTGGGATGATGTAGTCTGCTGCTAAATGAGCTCCTCAGTGCATCCAGTATGTCCTGCATAGGGTGGAACTCGGACTCCAGCAGAGATGACAGTTTAGCCACCGTCCTTCTCTCTCCTATCTCCTCCATCGGATCAAGGCGCTGCCCCAGGACAGAGCTAGCTTTCTTAATCAGTTTGTTCAGTCTCTTCCTATCGGCTGCAGTAATGCCACTGCCCCAGCAGACCACTCCAAAAGTGATGGCTGATGCCACCACCGTGTCATAGAATGACTTCAGCAGCGCCCCTTGTACACCAAAAGACCTGAGTCTCCTCAGCAGGAACAGCCTGCGCTGTCCCTTCTTGTAGAGTGCGTCAGTATTGTGTGACCAGTCTAGTTTATTGTTCAGATGAATACCCAGGTACTTATAGGATGTCACCATCTCGATGTCTGTTCCCTGTATATTTACTGGTGCTGTGAGGGGCTGCCCATGCCTGCGGCAGTCCACCACCAGCTCCTTAGTTTTCCTCGCGTTGATCTGGAGGCAGTTCCGATGGCACCAGTCCACAAAGTCCTGGATAAGCCCTCTGTACTCAGCTTCATCTCCGTTGGAGATGAGACCAACGATCGCAGAGTCATCAGAGAACTTCTGTAGATGGCAATGTGTTGTGTTGTGTGAGAAGTCCGCAGTATAAAGAGTGAACAGGAAGGGAGCCAGCACCGTTCCCTGGGGGGCCCCCGTGCTACTGATGATCGTGTCGGAAACACAGTCCCGGGTTCTCACAAACTGAGGCCGGTTCGTGAGGTAGTCCAGGATCCATGATGACAGGTGCTGGTCCACCCCTGCGCGCAGCAGCTTGTCCTTCAGGATCATCGGTTGGATGGTGTTGAAAGCACTGGAGAAGTCAAAGAACATGATCCTCACCATATTCCCGGGCTTCTCCAGGTGGGACAGAGAACGGTGAAGGAGGAAGATCACCGCATCCTCCACCCCAATGCCATGCTGGTAGGCGAACTGGAGTGGATCCATCGCTGGTTCCACCAGGGGGCGGAGATGAGCAAGGAGCAGTCTCTCCAGGGTCTTCATCAAGTGGGACGTCAAGGCCACCGGTCTGTAGCTGTTCAGGTCTTTGGGGTGGGAAGTTTTTGGTACAGGTACCACACAAGATGTTTTCCACAGCTGTGGTACCCTCCCCAGTTTCAGGCTCATGTTGAAGATATACGTCACAATCCCACACAGCTGGTCTGCACAGGACTTGAGGAGCTTTGCGCTGATGCCGTCCGGTCCCGACGCCTTCCTCGCCTTGATCTTCCTCAGCTCCGTCCTCACCTGGGTCTTGGTCAGGGTCAGGATGGGGGGCTGTGTGTTTGGAGTGGGGGGGGTGTCGGTGGAGTGGGGAGTGGGCAGCAGGACTTGATTTCTTAGAGGCAGCAATGGTTGTTGTGCAGACAGGAGGGAGGGCGGTTGGTCAAATCTATTGAAAAACAGATTCAGGTTGTTCGCCCACTCCCTGCCCCCCGTGGCCTGGGGGGAGGTATTCTGGAGCCCCGAGATGGTTTTGAGGTTTCTCCAGACCCCGCTGATGTCGCTCTGTTGCAGCTTGTCCTCCATCTTCTTCCTGAAGCTGTCCTTGCCTTCTCTGATCTTTCTCCTCGGCTCCCTCTGTACGGACTTCAGCATCTCCCTGTTCCCCGACCTGAAGATCCTCTTCTTCTCTCTCAGAAGTGTTTTTATCTCAGGGTTGATCCAGGGTTTGTTGTTTGAGTGACGCCGTATGGTCTTGGTGGGAACGGATTTGTCCACACAGAAGCTGAGGTAGCCCGTGAAGGTGTGAATGAGGCCATCGATGTCCTCACCATGTGGATCGCAGAGCTGCTTCCAGGCAGTGGCTTCAAAACAGTCCTTTAGAGTATTTATTTATTTGGGTTCTAAAAGGCCAGATCACCGAATGTGTACAATCCTACAAATATCTTGGGACGATTATTGATAGTAATTTAAACTTTGAAGAGAACTGTGAAAGGGTGTGCAAAAAGGGTCAGCAACATTTGCATTGCTTGAGAAAACTTGCACGCTTCCAAACTGACTGAACCATAATGACAATGTTTTATTGGGCTTTTATTGAATCTGTTTTATCCTTTTCTTTAGTGTCATGGTTTGGTCAGATAAAACTGAAACAGAGGAAGTCCTTGGATCAGGTAGTTAGATGGTCCAGTCGTTTGCTTGGTGAGTCACAGCTGAGCCTGACATCCCTGTACACCAGACAAGTACAGAAGATGGCTACCTCCATTTTAAATGATGACTCCCACCCTTTGCACTGCAACTTTCAGCTTCTTCCCTCAAGACTGAGGTTTGCTGTCCCAAAAAGCAAAACCCAGTGCTACAAAAACAGCTTTGTTCCTGCTGCTGTCAAAGAGTTGAACAAGTTGTAACAATGTATTGCACATAATTCAGGTAACTATTTATTAACTCCATTTTATATTTACTTATTTTTGTAGGATTTTATTTGGGTTCTAAATATTTTATTGGGTTTTAGACCTTTGAGTTTTTAACCTCTTTGACTAGTTTTTAACTTTTTAACATGACCCTTCTCTCTTATCTCTGTTTTTTCTCTCATCTCTTTGTCTTTATACCCTGATTGATGGAGCCTTGAGTATTTTTATCGTGTCTATAGTCAGCTTCATGTGTGCCTGTGTTTGTGTCTATGTTGAATGTAATTGAGGCTTGTAAATGTGGATGTTGTGGAGAGCGTGAAATAAGGAGGCTGAATTTATTTCTCAATTCAGATTTATTGAAGGTTTCACATCTCCAGCATTCTCCAAACAGAAAAAGAGAGCGAACTCCCCCAAACCCCCACTTTTATACCTGGGACATCAAAGAACAGAATCACATTGTTGCCAAACCCCCCACTGACAATAATTCTCCCCCCGAGTCCCTTCGTCGTCTGTCTGACCCTAGGAGGTCAGGAAGTCCTCTCAGAGTCCACATCACGGCACCTCCGCCTCCTGCTGTTGTCCTCAGGAGGTCCAGACGTATTGTTCCTTCAAAGACGTGAGGTCACAAAACACATGCAGTCCTAAGCATCTCACTCCTGTGCTTATACATATGTAGTCAAAATATGTGAGCCACATAACCCCCCCCCCCCCCCCCAAACGTCGAAGAATGAAACAATACAGCATAGTCCACACAACATGATAAAACCACACATTAGTCCGTACACCGCCTGGGCTTCAAACATCTTCCAAATTTGCTGTAAGCAGGCTTCGCAGCCCCTGCGGCGCCGTCTTGCAGTGAATCTGTTAACTGAGGATGAGAATCGTTATTTGATCCCTGCGGGGGCTCCAGAACATGCTTCCTGGGGGGTCTGCCACGTCGAGGAGCCCTCGCCACCCGTACAGACTCGTCGTTCATCACAAAAGCAGGCTTTAGTCTGTCTATACTAATTGTTTCCTTTCTGTCTCCCAAATCTAGCACAAAATGCTTATCACCTGTTTCCAGCACCCTATATGGGCCATCGTAGGGTGGGCGCAGGGCTGGGCGCATAGTCTCGTGCCTGGCAAAAACAAATTCAGCATTTTTTAAAGCTTTGGGGACAAAAACACGCGGAAAAGTGTGATGAACGGGGCCCGGAAGCATGTCTGCTCCCGTGCCGATCTGTGACCACTGAGCCGGGGGATGCCCCAGCGCTGGATGATCTGGCAGAACCTCGCCTGCAGCCGGAGAGGCTGCGCGAAAACCAACTCCGCTGGGGAGGCCTTTAAGTCCTCTTTGGGCGCAGAACGCAACCCCAATAAAACCCATGGTAGTCTGTTTACCCAATTTGCATCCGTAAGCGACGCTCTGAGGGCTGCCTTCAATGATCTATGAAAACGCTCGCATAAACCATTAGCCTGGGGGTGGTAAGCGGTAGTGCGGTGAATTGTCGCACCCAAGCTGTTGGCCATCGCTGACCAAAGCTCAGACACAAATTGAGGTCCCCTGTCGGACGTAATATCCGACGGAACCCCGAAACGCGCTATCCAAGCCGTCAAAAATGCGCGGGCCACTTCTGCAGCCGTGGTCGATGCCAGTGGGACCACTTCCGGCCAACGCGTGGTTCGGTCCACCATTGTCCACCAGAAGATGTGTGAACCCCTGTGATGACGGTAGGGGGCCCACGAGGTCGACATGTACATGATCAAATCTCTTGGCCGGGATGTGAAACGGCTCTAAGGGGGCTTTTGTGTGCTTGTGAATTTTGGCCCGCTGGCAAGCCATACAGGCTTTTGCCCACTCTTTCAAGTGCTTGCACAGGCTCGGCTAAACAAACTTTTCTGCTACCATTTTCACAGACGCGCGCATCCCCGGGTGTGCCAGGGAGTGAACCGAGTCAAAAACACGGCAGCGCCAAGCAGCCGGCACCACCGGGCGCGGTCGCCCGGTAGAGACATCACAGATTAGGGGGGGCATACCATTTTGTAAGCTCCTGCTCTCCAGCCTTAACCCTGTTGGTCCAGACTGGAGCGCGCACACGTCCGCATCTCTACCCTGATCCGCTGCCATGGCCGCATAATCTATCCCCACGTGAACTGGAGCCGCGTGCGCTTCCGCACTGTTATTCTGCTCTGCGGCTGCGGTAGTATAATCTACCTCTGCGCGGACTGGTGCTGTTACCGCGCGAGAGAGGCAGTCTGCTACTACGTTGAGTTTACCCGCTACATGTTGAATATCAGTAGTAAATTCCAAAATTGCGGCTAGCTGCCTCTGCTGCCGGCCCGACCAAGGCTCCGAAATTTTGGCCATCGCAAACGTAAGCGGCTTGTGGTCGACAAACGCGGTGAAACGCCGACCTTCTAGCCAGAATTGGAAGTGGTGAATGGCCAAGTGGAGCGCTAACAGCTCCCTGTCAAATGCGCTGTATGTTCGCTCGGCTTCGCGTAAGGATCTGCTGAAAAAGGCCAGCGGCTGCCAAACCCCGGCAACGTGCTGCTCCACAACCGCCCCTATGGCCAAATCTGATGCGTCAGTGGTGAGCGCTATGCGGGCCGTTGGGTCTGGGTGAGCCAACAACGCAGCGTCTGCCAGGGCTTTTTTTACCTCCGCGAATGCGCGCTCCCGCTCCAGGGACCATTCGATTGCATTGGAGGGTTTTTGCTTTTTAAGCGCAGCATATAGTGGCTGCATGAGCTGCGCTGCGTGGGGAAGGAAACGGTTATAAAAATTCACCATTCCTAAAAACTCCTGTAATGCTTTGACCGTTTGAGGCCGGGGAAAATCTGCCACTGCGCGCACTTTGTCCGGTAGCGGAACCGCCCCTTCTGGGGAAACGTGGTGCCCCAAAAAATCGATCTGCGCCACCCCGAACTGGCACTTAGCTGGACTGATTATTAACCTGTGCTCTCCCAACCTCTGAAAAACTGCTGTGAGGTGCTTTTCGTGTTCCTCTTTGGATGTGCTGGCGACCAAAATGTCGTCTAGGTAGACGAACATGAAAGGGAGATCGCGTAACACGGCATCCATCATGCGTTGGAAGGTTTGCGCGGCGCCTTTGAGGCCAAACGGCATGCGTAAAAACTCAAAAAGTCCGAACGGGGTTATTACTGCTGTTTTGGGAATATCCGCGGCGCGCACTGGGACTTGATGATACCCGCGGACTAAGTCTATTTTAGAAAAAATGCGTGCCCCCGCCAGATGCACCGAAAAATCCTGAATGTGTGGGATTGGGTAGCGGTCGTGCGCTGTGGCATTGTTTAACCTGCGGAAATCACCGCAAGGTCTCCACGAGCCATCAGCTTTAGGGACCATATGCAGTGGGGAGGCCCAAGGGCTGTTTGAAGGGCGAATGATGCCCAGCCTTTCCAGGTTGGCGAACTCCTCGCGCGCTATGGACAGTTTAGCTGCATCCAAGCGCCGAGCTTTCGCGAAGACGGGGGGCCAGTTGTGGTGATAAAGTGCTCCACCCCGTGTTTCGCAACTGTTGCCGAAAAAGTGGGAACTGTGAGTGCTGGAAACTGGGTGAGGAGTGTGTGAAACTTACCGCCTGCTGTGGCGACGTTGGTCTGTGCTGGTGGCGGGAACACTCGAGCTGCACAAGGAATGGAATAAAAAGAGAGTGCATTAACCAAGCGCCTATTGGCAAGATCAACTAACAACCCATGTGAGCACAGAAAATCAGCGCCTAACATGTTGAAACTCACCGCCGCTATAATAAAAGTCCATTCATATGTGTGGCCGTGTAAGGACAGAAGCAGAGTCCTTTCGCCGAAGGTCTTAATGCTCGAGCCATTCGCCGCTGTCGCCCCGTCACCACGGGGGCCTGCCAGCCGGTCAGCGTAGGTTGGGGTGACGAAGCTCACTTGGGCGCCCGTGTCCACGAGGAAGTGTCGCCCAGAGCGCGCATCCGTGAGGTAGAGCAGCTTATTTCGCTCGCCGAGGGCCGATGCTGCCAATGACTCCCGGTGCTGGCGTTTCCCGAGCTCTGGCACGGCGGTACACACCTGCGCACCCTCTCTGCGAAGCGCCGATGGTAAAAGCAGAGGTCGTCTCCTCCGCTGCGTTGGGACCTCGCTGCTGCCATTGTGGGTGGGACCGACTCCGCCGCCTCTGGCCCGCCGCTGCTCCTGGCCGTCGCGCCGAGGTCTGCCGCTGCTGTGGTGGCTGTCTGCTCCTCGCAGGAGTCGAGGATCCGCTGCTCTTCTCGGGCCAGCGCTCGGAAGTCCCGCTGGGTCACAAAATGCGTGCCTGCCAGGGTCGCCCTCGTCTGCGACGGAAGGGTTCTCAGGAAGATGTGTGTGAAGAGGAAATCATCGTTGTCTGTGCCTCTCAGCTGGAGCATGTCCTCCATCAGGTCGACAGGCCTGCGTCCTCCCAAGTCGTGTAGGGCTAGGAGCTTCCTAGCCCTCGCCTCGGCTGAGGGCGTGAAACACTGGATGAGGGCAGCTTTCAGCCCGCTGTATTTGTCGCCAGCGGGTGGTTGCTGCACCAGGCTCCGCACGTATCGGGCTGTGCGGTTGTCAAGCTTGGCTATGACGTGGTAGAATTTGGTTTCATCCGCTGTGTGCGAACTGGGCTTCGGCCAGGAGGAACCACGAGTCCGGGTTGTCCTGCCGGAACTCTGGTAGCTTGATCGAGACCGCGCTTGCTCGGGCGGTCCCTGACGAGTCTGGTTCGGGCGAATTGCCTCTGGACATCGCACGTCTTGGGTCACCAATGTGGAGAGCGTGAAATAAGGAGGCTGAATTTATTTCTCAATTCAGATTTATTGAAGGTTTCACATCTCCAGCATTCTCCATACAGAAAAAGAGAGCAAACTCCCCCAAACCCCCACTTTTATACCTGGGACATCAAAGAACAGAATCACATTGTTGCCAAACCCCCCCATTGACAATAATTCTCCCCCCGAGTCCTTTCGTCGTCCGTCTGACCCTAGGAGGTCAGGAAGTCCTCTCAGAGTCCACATCATGGCACCTCCGCCTCCTGCTGTTGTCCTCAGGAGGTCCAGACGTATTGTTCCTTCAAAGACGTGAGGTCACAAAACATATGCAGTCCTAAGCATCTCACTCCTGTGCTTATACATATGTAGTCAAAATATGTGAGCCACAGATGTCACCAGACTGCAAAACAAATCTACCTACGGGTACAAATAAAGTAACCCGAACCTGAACCTGAAGAGTTAAATTTTTATGTGAAAAAAAATCACAAATTAGAAAATTCAAAAATTTAAAAGAATCAGTCATGTAACTTTTTAAATACTTTAATACTCTGACTCGAATATTTTTCCCCCTTTTGGTGACAACACTTGAGTACAATTTCTGGCTTCCCTACTCAGTCATTGCCTGTGTTTTGTTGTTTAAATTCCTGATTGCAGTGAAACCCCCATATTTGTTTATTTATTTTACTATTTATATCACGCATCTGGGCCACTGGTTTTTCCCCTGAGGCGATGCTTATTTAATCTGCACCTCGCCCTGCATCACACTTGGAACGTCCACGGCCACTGGGGTCGTGCGCGATGACGTCGAGAGGGGCCCGGAGCGGTGCGTAGCGTAACATTCCATTGAGAAGAAGAGGGAAAGATGGCGTCCTCTAACAATCCTCGCAAATTTAGCGAAAAAATCGCTTTGCATAATCAGAAACAGGCGGAGGAGACTGCGGCGTTTGAAGAGGTGATGAAGGACCTGAACATCACCAGAGCCGCCCGGGTAAGACCTCCCCCCCTCCCACACGCACACGCACACACACACCCCGGCTGTGTACGTGGTTGTGGCATCGCTGTTTTTGGCAGCTAACGAACACTGCGGAGATGTATCAGAACCGTCGGGATGCGACTTAGCTAAAGTTCATTTTTGCGTCTTTTTGCTGCATCAGCGCGAAAGCACTAAACGGTGTTGACTGTAAGTGCGAAAAATATCCGCGTTATTTGGACACCAAGGGCCAGCCGTGTGCAGCATTAACAAGCACAGCTAGCCCGTGAATAATGTGCACCTGTTCTGTGTGTGTGTGGCTGCGCTGCTGACGTTTGGATAGCTGCTATATACTGCACAATAACATGTCAGGAGCTAACTGGGAGGAACGAAAATTGGACTTGTGCATGAGCATCCATCCATCTTCTTCCGCTTAATCCTTTTCGGGGGGGCTGGAGCCTATCCCAGCATCTTTGGGCGAGAGGCAGGGTCCACCCTGGACAGATCACCAGTCCCATCGCAGGGCCAACACAGAGACAGACAACCATGGGCAGCACGGTGGTGCAGTGAGCTAGAAGGTTCCAGGTTCAGATCCCCAGGCTGGCAGGGGTAGGATCCTTTCTGTGTGGAGTTTGCATGTTCTTCCTGTGCTGCGTGGATTTACACCGGGGGCTCCGGTTTCCTCCCACAATCCATAGACATGCATGTTAGGTTAATTGGTTGTTCTAAATTGTCCCTAGACATGTCTCCTATAGGCCCTTAGAATGGAGGATTAGTGTTAGTGAAGCGCTTTGAGTGGTCTTTGAGACTAGAAAAAGCGCTATATAAGTACAGGTCCTTATCCCATTCACTCTCATATCCATACCTAAGGACAATTTAGAATCCCCAGCTGATGCCAGTTAACCTAACTTGCATGTTTTTGGCATGTGGGAGGAAACCAGAGAAATCCCAGAGGACAGACAAGGGGAGAACATGCAAACTCCACACAGATCACTGTTGGTTGGGGGCGGCCGAGGATGAGTTGCTGTGCTTTAGCAGTGCTAACCACTCCACCACCACGCTGCCCCATGAGCATTCAATCACATGTTGACCTGCTGCCACCCCCCCGCTGGGGAGGTAACCCAGATGATATCCTTGATATTGTTGTTGTAATTAATGACAAAAAAAATTTAATCTAGTTTTCACAGTGTAGACTTGAAGTAAAATCTCAACAACTGCATGTAATGTTTATTTTGACGTTATACTTTATAACAGTCTGTAAATTGCATTTAATTTAGGAAGATGGAAGAGAAAACTTAAAATCTGCTCATTACAGGTACATCGCAAAAAATTAGAATATCATGAAAAAGTTCAATATTTTTTGTCACTTATTTCAGAAAGTGAAACCCATATATTATATAGATTTATTACAGAGAGTGATATATTTCACGTTTATTTATTTCAATTTTGATGATTATGGCTTACAGCCCATGAAAACTCCAAATTCATTTTCTCAAAAAATTAGAATATTACATAAAATTAATTAAAAATAGTTTTTTAATAGAAATGTTGGCCAACTTAAAAGTATGTCCATGTACACACTGAATACTTGGTCGGGGTTCCTTTTGGATTAATTACTGTATCAATGTGGCACGCTATGGAGGTGATCAGCCTGTGTTACTGCTGAGGTGTTATGAAGGTCCAGGTTGCTTTGATAGTGACCTTCAGCTCGTCTGCATTGTTGGGTCTGGTGTCTCTCATCTTCCTCTTGACAATACTCCATAGATTCTCTATGGGGTTTAGGTCAGGAGAGTTTGCTGGCCAGTCAAACAGTGATGCCATGATCAATAAACCAGGTTTTGATACTTTTGGCAGTGTGTGTGTGTGTGGCGGGGGGTGCCAAGTCCTGCTGGAAAAAGAAATCAGCTTCTCCATAAAGCTTGTCAGCAGAGGGAAGCATGAAGTGCTCTAAAATTTCCTGGTAGACGACTGCGCTGACTTTGGTCTTGATAAAACACAGTGAACAACCACCAGCAGATGACCTCTGTTCAGATGAAGGTAAATGTTGCATTTCATTTGTAAATCAAAGTCCCAGAGTGTGGCAAAAGAGTGGAGAGGCACAGAATCTAAGCTGCTTGAGGTTGAGTGTGAAGTTTCCACAGTCAGTGATAATTTGAGGAACCATGTCATCTGCTGGTGTTTGTCCACTGTGTTTTATCAAGACCAAAGTTAGCACAGTCGTTTACCAGGAAGTTTGAGAGCACTTCATGCTTCCCTCTGCTGACAAGCTTTATGGAGAAGCTGATTTCTTTTCGCAGCAGGACTTCGCATCCTCCCCCCACACTGCCAAAAGTATCATAACCTGGTTTAATGACCATGGCATCACTGTGTTTGATTGGCCAGCAAACTCTCCTGACCTAAACCCCATAGAGAATCTATGGAGTATTGTCACAAGGAAGATGAGAGACACAAGACCCAACAATGCAGACGAGCTGAAGGTCACTATCAAAGCAACCTGGACCTTCATAACACCTCAGCAGTGCCACAGGCTGGTCACCTCCATGCCATGCCGCATTGATACAGTAATTAATCCAAAAGGAGCCCCGACCAAGTATTGAGTGTGTACATGGACATACTTTATTTTTTCCACAATATTTTTTATTGAACCTTTTTTACAAACACAGCACAAACAATCAAACACTAACACTAAAGCAATTTAAAAAAATTAAAAATTGTACTAAAAAACACCAACAACCACTAACAAAGACAGGTCTTTAACAATGCTCCTCTGTTTAGTCTAGGCAATCCATTACATAAGTATACATATTATACATTCACCAGTTTGGAATTTACAAGGTCCACACACATAATTCACCTTCTTCTTCAAAAATTATGTTTAAATTCTTTACATAATCAATGAAAGGTCTCCATATATTCTCAAACACAATTTCCTTTGATTTCAGTATGTATGTTATTCTTTCTAGTGGAAGGTTTGTTAACATCTGTCTTAACCACTGAGTCACATCTGGTCTATGAGTCTTTTTCCACAGTAGTGCAATACATTTTTTGGTGTTAAGCAAACTGAGGTCTATGAATGCTCTTTCACTCTTATTAAAGCTATGCTTTTCTGGATACAGACCCAACAAAAACAATTTAGGATTCAATATGATTTGTTTTGAAATTATTTTTTCAATTGTTACCCTCACCAGTTCCCAAAACATTCTAATTTTTCTACATTCCCATAAACAATGAAATAGGGTTCCTTTACTTTCCATACATTTTGTGCACGTATCTGGTATGTTTTTGTTATATCTATTTAACTCCACCGGTGTAACATACATCCGCATTAACCATTTAAAATGTATCAATTTAAGACGTACGTTTATTGATTTGGTTTGAGCTTCTGTACAAGCCAATTCCCATTGTTCCTCTGAGATTTCAGTTTGCAGGTCTTCTTTCCAATAGTTCAATCTTTTCTGTGAGTTTTCACTTGAGAATAGTGTCAATGAGTTATAAAACTCTGAAATAATACCCTTTCTCTCACTATCTTTCGTCAAAATTTTTTCCAAGGATGAATAAGTAGGTCGGATGAGAGCATTATTTTGATTTGATCGAATAAAGTTCCTAAGCTGAAGATATTTAAAAAAAATGTGTTCTATTAAGATTAAATTTGATCCTCAGTTCTTCAAAAGACATTATGTTATCTGAACATGACAGATATAAGTCTTGAATCTTTTGAATCCCTTTTAAATTCCATACTTTAAATACAGCATCCGCTCTCCCAGGTTTAAAATATTGATTACCCCATATTGGGCTAAATTGTGACAGTAAGTGTGGTTCTTTTAAATATTTTGTGGTTTCACACCATATTTTGATCATATGCTTTACAAATGGATTTTTAACTTGTTTCTGTAATTTTTTTGCCGAGTCTGAGTATATGAATATGGGAAGAGGTAAAGGTAAATTGTATGATTCCATTTCAGTCCAGTGAGGGAGATCTTTTGATGAAAAGTAATATGTCATAGACCTCAGTTGTGCTGACCAGCAATACAACATCAAGTTTGGACATTTCAGACCTCCACGATCAAATGGTAAATATAGTAAGGACAGACGTAATCTAGCCTTCCTATTGTTCCATAAAAATTCCACTAACTTTTTTTTAATTCTTGAGAATAGATCTGAAGGTGGTGGTAAAGGAATGTATTGAAATAAGTAAAGTATTTTGGGTAAAATATTAATTTTAAGTATATTGATTCTCCCGATCATCGACATTGGTAATGACATCCATCTCTGAAGTAACTCATTAATGTCTGTCATAAGGGCTTCATAGTTGGTACTGGCGACTGATTCTAGCTTAGGCACAATTTGGATTCCTAAATATTTAAACTGATTTACAGCATTGAATTGATTTACCTCAGGAGCTGGGTGATTACTCTGGGTCTCATTTAGCATTAATATTGAAGATTTAGTTTTATTTATTTTATATCCTGATATTTCCCCAAAATTCTTTATTAAATTCAACAAGGTCGGAATTGATTTTTTTAAGATTTCACATAAACAAAATTATGTCATCGGCATACAGGGAGATTTTATGTTCTGTTGGTCCTACTTTAATTCCATATATTTGCGGATGTAAACGTACTGCCATCGCTAAAGGTTCAATTGCCATAGTAAACAGTAAAGGTGAAAGTGGGCAGCCTTGTCGACATCCTCTATTGATATTTATTGATTTAGAAATATTGCTGTTTGTTAGGATTTCTGCTGTAGCATTATTGTATATTATGTGAACCCATTTTATGAAATTATTTCCAATTCCAAACCTTTTTAAAACTTCAAAAAGAAAGGGCCATTCGACCCTATCAAAGGCCTTTTCGGCGTCCAATGATAGGAGAGCTGTATCCGGTGCTTCTTTATTAGAATAGATAATATTAAATAGTCTTCTTACATTATGGAAGCCTTGTCTTCCCTTTATAAAGCCATTCTGATCTCGGTTAATAATATTTGGTAATATTTCTTGTAGTCGTCTTGCTATAATTTTACAGATTATCTTAAGATCAGCATTTAATAGGCTTATTGGTCTCATATTTTCACATTTATTAGAGGGTTTACCTGGTTTTGGCAACAGTATAATTAAGGCATTATTCATGTATGGTGGTAAATTACTATTTTGAAATGCTTCTAAAACCATTTCCAAAAATGGTTTTATTAATTTATTCTTAAATTTTTTATAGAGGTCAACTGGAAGACCATCTGGTCCTTCACTTTTTCCTGGTTTCATATTATCAATGGCTAACCCAACTTCTTCTTGACTAATTTTAGACTCCAGTATCTCCCTGTTTTCATTTGGAATACACGGTATAGATAATCCGTCCAAAAACCCATTTAGTTTTGTTAAGTCAGTTTCATTTTTTTGTATTATATAATTTTTCATAATAATCTCTAAAGGCACTATTAATTTCTAAAGGATCTACAACTGGCTGTCCGTTATTTATAATACTGGTAATTGGTGTTTTAAATTCTAATTGTTTAATCTGCCATGCCAATAATTTCCCTGATTTTTCACCTTGTTCATAAAAAGATTGCTTCAATCTTAGAAGACTCGAGGCAGCTCTATTTGCTGATTTTTTTGTCATATTCAGCTCTCAGAATCAGTAATTCGTTCTCTAACTGTGGGTTACTTCCTGCATACACTTTTTCTTGGAGAATTTTTATTTTATGTTCCAACTGGACTCTCTCCTCTCGAGTCTTCTTAGATTTTGAACCTGTATAACTAATAATATGTCCCCTAATAAAAGCTTTGAAAGCCTCCCACTTTATACATACTGATGTTTGTGTAGTATTGATATCAAAGAACTCATCTATCTGTTTTTCTGTGTACTTAACAAATTCCTCATCCTGAAGCCATTTATGCTGAAATTGCCACCTACCTGGTTCCTTTGTCAGTTTCTTATCTACATACTGTATATTAGACAGCAGGGTGCATGATCAGAGACCACAATATTATCATAGAAGCAGTTTTGAATCTTGGACCTTAATTCTGTGGAGATCAAAAAATAGTCAATACGTGAGAATGTCTTGTAGGTATTAGAATAACAAGAATAGGCTTTAACTTGTGGTTTCATTTCTCTCGATATATCTAGCAATCTCAGTTCTTTCATAAAATGATTAATGAACATCCTGCATCCATTGTGCGTACAGTCTAGTCCTGTTGATCTATCTATACCGGGATTCAATGTACAATTAAAATCCCCTGCTATTATATGTTGCCCTGTAAGTGAAGATAAAATAAGGAATAAATTAGTAAAGAAATTTTGATCATCTATATTGGGACCGTATAAGTTCACCAAATTTATATTTTCTAATAACAAAGATCCTTGAATGATTAGATATCTTCCAAATTTGTCTCCAATTACATTTTTCACTTGAAATGGGATTGATTTATGTATGAGAGTCATAACTCCCCTGGCTCGGGATGAAAATGATGAGGTGAATACACTTCCTTGCCATCTTCTCCTAATTCTTTTTACATCCTCCTCTATTAGATGAGTTTCTTGTAAAAACACAATTTTTGAACCCATGTCTTTTATTTTATTCATAACTTGTTTAAGTTTTTTTAAATTTTGTAGACCTCTGCAATTCCATGAGGTTAAATTGAGATTAACACTTTGGTCTATGATCAATAAGGAGTTTGAGATTACCTCGCAATGTAAACATGCTCACATAGAGAAGCAAAAACATGAGTGGTTGAACATTCATCCTACAAACTACACACAAACAAATTCCCCCTTCCCACATTCGTGGTAATCCCCCCCCCCAAAATCAAAAAAAAAAATTCCGTCTCCTGCTATAGCCATTGACTGCTCCACACCCACGAGGATCAGTCAAAACCACTCTTTCTTTCTCCTCTCAATCACCCTGACTCTACTGCTTTTAATGACGTAACATTAACTCTCTTCTGTAGTTTTCCAACTTAACTCCTAAATTTTATAGCAACTTTGTACATCATAGGTTGTTTTTTTTTTTATATATATAATACAATCTATATTTTGTAAACTTGCTATATGCTTCAGATCAGTCAGATGCCTGTGCAAATGCTTAAATATTCTACCTTATATTTTGTTCATGCTTAGCTCCCACCAGTCTCTTCTTGGATCTTCTTGATGAACTCCTGCGCCTCCTCAGGGGTCTTGAAGATGTGGGTTCTGCCCTTATACGTGACCAGCAGTCTTGCAGGATAAAT
Source organism: Pholidichthys leucotaenia (assembly GCA_020510985.1). NCBI lineage: Eukaryota > Metazoa > Chordata > Actinopteri > Cichliformes > Pholidichthyidae > Pholidichthys > Pholidichthys leucotaenia. Next base: position 328,338,868 of record CM035839.1, on the reverse strand, counting down.
CACTCCATGACGAATCCCAAGGTTGCGCAGCTCTTTACGGGCGGGGTCGAACTGTTTCCTTAATTGTTGGATTCCTGTGGCCAAATCTGGGTAGAACCGCACCTGTTGATCCTGGTATTTAATTTCTCCTTTGGCTCGCGCCGCATTGGAGATCGTCATCCTGTCTCTGTAGCTGAGGAACTTCATTATCAGCGTCCTCGGTGATGCCTTCTTATCTCTCGGTGGACCAATTCGGTGTGTGCTTTCTAAGACGACTGATGACTGCAGCTCCGCGTTGTTCAGCGCTTCTGGGATCCACTTTTCCAAAAAGGAACATGGATCCAGACCCTCCGTTCTCTCCGGGAGACCCACCAGCCTCAGGTTGTTCCGTCTCGACCGGGATTCTAAATCCAGAACATTATCTTCCAGACGTTTATTTTTTAATTCCAACGTGCGCACCTTTAATTGTAGGCCGGAGACGTCATCCTCAGCACTGGAAATTCGGAGCTCCACCTGCGAAACTCTTTCCATACAGTCGCTTAACTCCTTTTTCATTCCTTCTATCGCTGCAATAATCCCGTCAAGTTTAGAGGAAAAGTCTGCTCTCATTGAACTAATGGCAGCGAGCACCACACCTGTGCCGTCGCCAGTAGTCACCGCTCCTCCACTAGCTTCCTCCGCCATATTTGGGGATTCTTCTGCTTCGTCACGGACGTGAAAGTCCGTTAACTTGGACTGTTTTGGCGATTCAGTTTTTCCTCCACCTGATTTCCCATCCTTAGGCTTTACCGGCATGTCTTTGCCCAAACGTTGGGATAGGTTTTGTTCCAGTTGAGAGAATTATTTGCCGATTTTTATTTTTATTTTTTTATTTATTTTTATTTTTTTTTAGGAGCAGAGTAGAGTGAAGCACGTCCTTCTACGCGGCGGCCATAACCGGAAGTCACATAGACATACTTTTAAGTCGGCCAATATTTCTATTTAAAACTTTTTTTTTAAAATTAATTTTATGTAATATTCTAATTTTTTTGAGAAACCGAATTTGGGTTTTTCATGGGCTGTAAGTCATAATCATCAAAATTAAAATAAACATTTGAAATATTTCACTCTCTGTGTAATAAATCTATATTATATATGGGTTTCAAATTCTGAAATGAGTGACAAAAAATATTGAACTTTTTCATGATATTCCAATTTTTTGAGCTGCACCTGTATAATCGTGAAGGAGAAGATGATGTATAACAACAAAGTAAAAGACACACATTAAGTTAAGTGCACATTACACATCCATAATCCACTACTCACAAAAAGTTAGGGATATTTGGCTTTCGGATGAAATTTATGGAAAATGTAAAAAGTTCACGCTACAGGAATATTATATTATTAAAGTAGGGCATTTAAATAGAAGCATGCAATGCTGATTTCCTCATCTCAAACAATTAATGAAACAAAAGCCAACAACAGTTGTGGGTATACCACAGCAAAAAATGTCAGTGTCTCAATAACTTGTCATGTGCCCTTGAGCATCAATTACAGCTTGACAACAATGTCTCATGCTGTTCACAAGTTGACTTATTGTCTGCTGAGGCAGGGCATTCTACTCTTTTTGAAGTGTGGTCCTCTGGTCATTGAGGTTATGGGGTGCAGGGTTACGAGCCTCTACACGGCCACTCAGCTGATCCCATAGGTTTTCTATTGGATTCAGGTATGGAGAAAGTGCAGGCCACTCCATTTGAGGTACCCTAGCCTCCATAAGGTGTTCCCTAATGATGCAACCTCGATGATCTGGAGCATTGTTGTCCATGAAGATGAACTTGGGCCTGTGTTGTTCATGCAGGGGCACAACGACTGGATTAATGACGTTATTCAGGTAGTTTTAGCTTGTCACTGTACCAGTCACAAGGTGTAGGGCAGTTCTGTATTGACTAGACACACCTGCTCAGACTGTAACATGGTGACAACAGTGGCTGAAGCGTAGCACTCTCCTTGATGTCTCCAACATTGTTGGCAGCCATCATTTCTGCTCATCGTGAATTGACTTTCATGAGAGAACAGCACTGAGGCTCACTGGTCCCTTGTTCAGCATAAATGCCCCCTGGCCCATGCAAGACAATGACGCCTGTGCCTGATGGTATGGTCAGGTACCATTGCGGGCCATCTAGCACGCAGACCACGCTGATGTAAACGTTTCCAATGGTCTGACATGACACTTGGGTGCCTCTCACCTCCCTTAAATGTGCCTGGAGTTGAGTAGCATTCATCATCCGATTCTGCAGGGCACTGTTCAGAGTTGAGTGGCCATCAGCGTGGGATGTGGCCAAAGGACATCCACTTCTATGCCTTTCTGTGACTCTTCCAGTCTCTCTGTATCTCTGTTGTAACCTGCTGATGACACTGACACTTTAAGCTCAGTGGCCACTTCCCTCTGAGAACATCTGTTTGAAGCCTCGCAATGGAGAGGTTCTATTGATCAATTGTTAGGTGTCGTCTTGGTCTCATGATGTCAAAATGTGAACAGCATGATGAAGAGGACTGTTTAAATACCAATTCTAATTGAATGAACTAGAAAATGTATTGGTTGATTCATGGATCAAACACCTGTTGTGAATTTTGCTGTTAAGCACCTTGTTAGAGAACAGCAAGTTATGCAGAAAGTAGTGAAACATTGAACAGTTGAACATGTGCATTCAAAAGGTTAGAGAAGGTCAAATTAAGTTCACCTGTAAAGGTTATAGTGCATTTTAGGTGCATCCTGAAATTTCACCCGAAAGCTGAATATCCCTAACTTTTTGTGAGTAGTGTCTATCAAAGTTCACTTAACGCAGAAAATGAGTAAGACCTATTCATTCCTTTTTTCTTAGAAAAGCAACTGCTTAGTTTCAAAATATGTTTATCATTTATTTTTAATAATAAACATATTTCCCCAAAATGAAACATGTTAAACTTACTTGTGTAACTGCAAAGGCAACATTTGGACTGTCCTTTTTTTTAACATCTGATTTTACTAATATAAATGGTCACATTTTAACAGCAGAACTGCCTCAGAGCATGGGCTATATTTAACATCAGATGATGAACTGGCCTCAGCAGCAGCATCTAACTCTCTAAATATGATCAACTTCAGCCTCTTTCATTCACTAAGCATCACAGTTAAAATGTTGTGTAATAAAGTCTACATTTGTTTACAACAGTGACAATTTTATTATTATTTTTGTTTTAGGATGTGATTAGATAGTTGTAGAAGAAGAGTAGAAACACTCTTTAACATAATTGAGTCACCTATATAAAAATAGTTGGAGAAGGAAAGTCTTGTCTCAAACTTTTTATTTTAGTGCCAGTGAACAAAAACCTTTTTTTAAGTTCCAAGAAACACAGGTTTAGTGAACATTTAAAGGGGTCATTGACTGCACTTTTCCCACATTTTAACAGCTCACTCATGTTTGTGACATATTTTGCTCACATTTTCTTTAATTTTTTTTTAAACTATTAAGGCAAATTTTTAAAAAAATTTTCCCAGCTTTCTTGAAACACTGATTTAAAGCCTATCACTTTAAGATAAGATGAACCTCGAAGAAGCATCCTTCAACTATTCAACTGTGTCCTCCCTCTTACATCAGTTAGCCATTAGCTGACGAGCTTTTAGCCTCCTTTTTGCTTGGATGAACAGCGCTGGTTCACTGATCCGCAGTCGTTTGTGTATCTAACGTGACTCCAGCCTATCTCCCAACAACCTCACTGGGATGCCACAACATATTGCCAGCACTGCGCGTCGTGCGACCCACCGATCACTGCAACCCGAGTCTGCTGGCTGAGCTGCTCCGTGGGACTCCGCTCCTCTCCCATGGCTAGCTGGGGAATGCCCCGTCATGAAGCGGCTCCCCTACATTGCCTGCGAGGGTAGAGCGGAGTTGCACGAAGCCCCGGAGGATGATGGGGGGAACTGGCCATGAGAACCAGCAGCCTCGGGTCGTGACGTAGGTGGTTGCTGCGACTGGCATGCTGGTGCCGGTGACCTGCTGTGGAATCACAGTGAAACCACTGAGAGATGGGCCGGAGTGACGTGAGGTATATTGTGGACTGTGCACTGGTGAACCAGGTGGTAACAGGGATGGTTATTAGGGTGACTAAGATCTGAAGAAAATAACAATATAAGCCGTGCTTAGTTTGAGCTTTCTGGTACCAGTGTTTGCTTGGGGGCTAATAGGCTACCTTTAGCACCCCTTCCATCTACATCACAGGTGTCAAACTCATTCCATGGAGGGCCAAGACCCTGCAGGTTTTACTTCCACCCAGTGTCTTCAACAGGTGATTTCTCTGAATTTCTTCCTACTGATTGCTGATCAGTGAAAACACTTGCTGAAGAGACTGGGTGGAAGTAAAACCTGCAGGGTCTTGGCCTTCCCTGGAATGAGTTTGACACCCCTGATCTACATGATGGACAGTTAGGTGGGCCAATAATAAAGCAGTGGTTGGGTCTCAAGGATGGCAGTGGGTTGGCTTTTTCTAATCATGACGTACAGACGTGGACAAAATTGTTGGTACCCCTCTGTTAATGAAAGAAAAACCCACAATGGTCACAGAAATAACTTGAATCTGACAAAAGTGGTAATAAATAAAAATTCTATGAAAATTAACCAATGAAAATCAGACAATGCTTTTGAATTGTGGTTCAACAGAATTATTTTAAAAAACAAACTCATGAAATGGGCCTGGACAAAAATGATGGTACCCTTAACTTAATATTTTGTTGCACAACCTTTTGAGGCAATCACTGCAATCAAACAATTTCTGTAACTGTCAATGAGACTTCTGCACCTCTCAGCAGGTATTTTGGCCCACTCCTCATGAGCAAACTGCTCCAGTTGTCTCATGTTTGAAGGGTGCCTTCTCCAGACAGCATGTTTCAGCTCCTTCTACAGATGTTCCATAGGATTTAGATTAGGGCTCATAGAAGGCCACTTTAGAAATAGTCCAGTGTTTGGCTCTTAGCCATTCTTGAGTGTTTTTAGCTGTGTGTTTTGGGTCATTATCCTGTTGCAAGACCCATGACCTGTGACTGAGACCAAGCTGTCTGACACTGGGCAGCACATTTCTCTCTAGAATACACTGATAGTCTTGAGATTTCATTGTATCCTACACAGATTCAAGACACCCTGTGCCAGATGCAGCAAAGCAGCCCCAGAACGTAACAGAACCTCCTCCATGTTTCACAGTAGGGACAGTGTTCTTTTCTTGGTATGCTTCATTTTTGCGTCTGTGAACATAGCGCTGATGTGCCTTGCCAAAAAGTTCCAGTTTTGTCTCGTCTGTCCATAGGACATTCTCCCAGAAGCTTTGTGGCTTGTCAACATGCAGTTTGGCATATTCCAGTCTGGCTTTTGTATGATTTGTTTTCAACAGTGGTGTCCTCCTTGGTCGTCTCCCATGAAGTCCACTTTGGCTCAAATGACGACGGATGGTGCGATCTGACACTGATGTACCTTGACCTTGGAGTTCACCATGAATGTGTTTAGAGGTTGTTCTGGGCTCTTTTGTTACCATTCTTCATCAAGTTTCCTCCTGCGGCCACGTCCAGGGAGGTTTGCTACAGTCCAGTGGATCTTAAATTTCTGAATAATATGTGCAACTGTAGTCACAGGAACATCAAGCTGCTTGGAGATGGTCTTATAGCCTTTACCTTTAACATGCTTGTTTATAATTTTCTTTCTAATCTCCTGAGACAACGCTCTCCTTTGCTTCCTCTGGTCCACGTTTAGTGTAGTACACACCATGTCACCAAACAGCACAGTGACTACTTGACACCCTTTAAATAGGCCGACGGACTGATTACAAGTTTGTAGACACCTGTGATGTTAATTAGAGGACACATCTTGGTTGAACATGTCGCTATGGTCACATTATTTTCAATCTTTTCTAGGGGTACCATCATTTTTGTCCAGGCCTGTTTCATGAGTTTGTTTTTTAAAATAATTCTGTTGAACCACAATTCAAAAGCATTGTCTGATTTCCATTGGTTAATTTTCATAGAATTTTTACTTATTACCACTTTTGTCAGATTCAAGTTATTTCTGTGACCATTGTGGGTTTTTCTTTCATTAACAGAGGGGTACCAACAATTTTGTCCACGTCTGTATACGATTTTGACAGAAGAATCAAAAAAGTTTCTTGGAAAGAAAATGAGATAAAGGCTGTGTTTTTTTTTTGTTTTTTTTTGTTAAGAGAATTGACTGTTTTGAAATTTTTTTGATAATTAGGTGACCAATAGACTCGTTTCAGACAGTTAAAACCTACAAACACACCAGTCAGTGACCCAGTGGAAAAAGGAGCTTCTGTGCTTCCTCCCCAATCATCTGAAGCTGTAGCAGATGCTTCTCAGTTCAAGGACTTTAAACCCATTAAGAAAAGAGAGTCTGGAGCACACTGTCTAATTTACAGCCTTTAATGGTGCACAGACTGACGTTTCAACACAATCTGTATCTTCTTCAGAGTCACACCAGTCAATGACCCCTTTAACAACCTTGGCAATGAAGATTAAGAGTCATTACTTTTAGTAGGTTAACCTTTCCACAGAATAACTGAAACCACCTCATCATAAGATTCAAAGATCTTATTTATCAATACTTTTATACGTACAGGACATACAGGAAAATTGAAACGTCGTTTTCTTCCTCTTCAGTGGTGTGTGTGCAATATAAGAGGAATAAGGCTGGAAAAACAACAGCAACAGTCTATATACAGTAATGCTACCCGTAGTGCAAATAATGACAAAAGATAAAACCCAGACATCCCATAGTGAAAATAAAGATCAACGATAAAACCCATCAATCCTATATACAGAAAAAGGTAGAGCAGTAATAATCATAGTTGCAAGTTCGACGTGGTTGTATAACTCCCCAAAAAATCAAAGCATGCGATATTAATTAAACGATGATCACAAAGACACTAAATAAAGCCTTCAAATATAAACATTAGCAGCCCCGTGAGTGTGTTTACATCACTGTGTTAAACTGCAATTTAAAGTAAAACCTCTGTGCTCATCAGTTTGTACTTAAAAGGTGTGAATCGCTAAAATTAACAATTCAGAGACTGCAGACTTGACTACCACTGTGATGTTTCCTCATTATGATTTTTTAAAGTATTTGCAGCACAGTTTTTACATTGTGTGCAAACTAATTTTTGTGGATTTATTCATCTTCCCAATTTCAAACTTTTTTCTGTAACTGCAGTGATGAATTAATGTTGAAGTCTTTGAAATGGAAAAATACAACCCACTTTGAGACTACTTTTCACATGGAAAGTTGTCATGGTTTTTCTTCTTACGACTTTGGGTTTGCAACTAATGAGACTTCTTATTTTGGACAGAAAATCAAATAACCTGTATTAGGGGTGGGAATCACCCCTCACATTGTGATTCAGAAGCAACTTAGGGGGCTCTGATGTTCACTGCGTGTTTTTTAATTCAAGCTTTTTTCCTCCCACAAGTAACATAGTCCTTAAGTCAAAAATACACTGGATTTCTAACATAAATACTGGTGCATTCCAAATAAGAGTATAGGTAGGAATAATAGTATAGGGTGGAAAAAACTGAAAATTTTAATAAGAGTATAGGGCGTAATAATAGTATAGGCTGGAAATTTGTTAAAATTTCAATAAAAGTATAGGTGCGCAATAATAGTATAGGGACGCACAATACATACAAAGTTAAATAATGTTCATAATTATGCCTGAGATATTGAAATATCTACAAAACTAAAAGAAACCACCTTCTGAATTGGTTTTATTTCTTTTGAAAATATTGTATGAACAATTTATCAGAGGAACATTAATAGCAATTTAAAATTTACCAAATTTAATGGTGAAGTTTAAACATTTGAAAAAAAAAATAATACAACAAATGTACCAGTATATTCATAATATTGCAAATCAGCTTACAAACCTGCTTTCCCAACTCCTCTTTCTGTTTCATAGAGTATTTCTTCAACTTTAAATCAAAACCGTCAGACACCGGGTCAGACACTTCAGAAGCCATCGTCTGCTGCTCTGCGCATGGCCCCGGGCACATGGCATGACGACATGTAGACTGTTTTGTAAACAACCGGCACGTGTATCCCGAACACAGCCGAGATAATACGGAAATAAAAGAAGTGCCTCCGACAGCTTTTTCAGCCAATTACGAGGAGTGATTTAGTGGCTGTGGGCCTGCTGCATAGTACGCACACACTTGAAAAAATATATACATACGAGTGCCACACTTCAATCGGTAAAGCTTTGAATAAATCTCGAAAAAATGTCCTTCATGTCAAAGCTGGTGCGGACCCCGAAAATGCACACGCTTTGTGCAACGCAACCTTCTGGTTTGGACAGCCACGCTGATGTCCTGATGGCAACGAACGCAGCACCCGGCGGTGATTCTCCGACGACAAGCGAACGCAGCAGCCTGACTGATCTGCTCTCCCTTCCGCTTCAGGGAGACTTACGACGCAGAGTTTCCAGGCGAAACTCTCCGGAGAACACCCACGACTGGGACCTACGTTCAGGTCCACGCGTTCTGATAAGCGTATAGACCCAAATAAAACCGTATAGGGTGACATAGGGCATATCCCAATAAGCGTATAGACCCAAATAAGACTGTATAGGGCTGCATTTTTGGGCGAAATAAATACCCGTACGGGTATTTGGAATGCACCAGTATTAGATTTCTAATAAAAAAAAAATTGGAAGCATGCCTACCCCCTGTCTTTATGGTTCCATGATTTGGTCTAGCTTTGGCTGTGCAGGTTGAGTGACCCGCCCAATTTGTCGTCGGGCCCTGAAGGTGTCTACCACGCAGCAGCGTTTCACACACGTGCTTTAAATGTAATTTATGGTCCACATGTCCACATAGTATGACAGCCACGCTCCAGCAAACTGATTTGAACACCCAGACTTAAATAAAATGAGTTTGTACAACAGAAATGCAACACACAACAAGCGTCTCCATTATGTGTTGTGCCAAAAACCCTCCGGCTGCATGCAGGTGCATGCTAACTTCCGCTTTTTTTGTTCCGTCAAAATATATACATTATTAATTAATATTTAAGAAGCGGAAACTTGACATTTTTGCATTGATTCAGAATTGTTTGCGTCTGCATCACAATGCAGAACCTGTACATTAACTTATGATTTATTTCATTGTATAAAAATTGTATAAAACACATGTTAGATTTAATTCAAATTCAAATTGATATTCCCTGTTCTGTTCAACTCTTAAAATATGAATTTATGACAAATAGGAAAATAAATAGAAATTTTAACTTGGAAACTGTTACAGGAGAATTTTTTTTTTTACATTAGAAATAATAATTTTCCATATGTTGGCAGGTAATTTTTTAATGATTATCAGAACTAATCAGTGATTGAGTGTGTTGAAATGAGTGTTGACTCATTTCAAGTGAAGAATCCTGTGTTTCCCAGAAAGCTTTTGCTCCAGTTGCTGGAAATGATTTCCACTTGCCACACTTGGTCACTGTAAACCGGAGATGTACTGTCTTTTTTTTACTGCAGGGGGAAAATATTAACGACTCACTTTTGATTTCAGCCTGATTTCTGTGTTTCCATTCAGTCAGTCCATTAAATTAGTCGTGCTTGTCATTAATGCCACTTCCATCATTGTGCTTTTGAATATTTTTTTTGTACAACATACATGAGTTTTGTGACAGATTTGTTTGTGTTAAGAAATGTGGTTAGAAAGTCCAACTTTAGTCTTATCTGCTGTCAGTCAGGTGTCACTCACATCAGCTGATGTTTTTTTTTTTTTTTATTTGCTATGAAAGACGTCTGCCTCTCAGTTATTCATGAAACAATCACATCTGCCTGGCTCATCATGTTTCATCTTTCAATTAATGGATTCATTCATCATCTTTCATAGCACCGCTGTGGACTGACACACACACACACACACCCCATGCATTTTCAGCACCTCTTTTTTGTGAATCAGATCAATCATTCACTCATGCTTTCATGCAATTTTACTTTGCACAGTTGCAGTTACAGAAGACCCAGTATTTGCAACTAGGGCAGAATCGTGGACAGTACTATGGAGGCTCACTGCCCAATGTCAATCAGATTGGAAATGGCAACATAGACCTGCCTTTTCAGGTGAGCCCTTAGCCTCTTTTGGCTGGTAAATCAATGGTTTGTTCTAGCCCAGTGTACTTTTTCTCAGCTGATGGCGATATTTTTGGACATACAAAGGTTGCAGGTGTTCCTGGTTCAAATCAGAGAATCTCCTCTGAAGTAATTTGAGAGAATGTGGAGGTTTATTTCAGGCTTAGTGATGAGAAATTGCCTGCTGTCAAAGCTGTGTCATCTATCAGGGGCTTATTTTTTTTTTTTTTTCAAGAGTGAAAGAAGAAATGCAGAAGTTTACTCCTAAAGTGTAATTTGGTCTCTAAATTTTAAATTACACCATTGCTTGTCATGGCTTTCCATTTTTAATGCATTTGCCAACTCAAGCATCGGTATGGGGGGCCCATGGCTTGACTCATTTTGAAATGAACACATTTGCACCATTAATCCTTAGGCATTCCCCAAAGACATAGCTTTGTTTTGTGAGTTAACCTTTTGCCTGGCCTCATTCACCTGATGTGTTCACTTTAGAATTCGGTTCTGGATACCAGTCGGACAACCAGGCACCACGGACTTGTGGATCGTGTTTACCGTGACCGGAACCGTATCACCTCTCCCCACCGCCGGCCACTCACAGTCGATAAACATGGACGTCAGATATCCTTTTGTTATGAAGCGTGTGGTGGGGATCATGTTTTGACCCTATAAGTGATTTAATCTAATTTTGAGTCAAGGCTATTCCACAGTTTTTTAAAATTTTGTTTGCTTGATATTTTAAAAGACAGGAAATGATCTGACTTTTGTTTTCAGTGCACACTTTACATAATTGTAAAGGATGCATTGAGCCAGGTTTTTTTTTTTTTTTTTTTTTTGACCATCAATCCTATACAGATGTCTTGGCTCTGATATCTGCCAATAGCTGATGCTGAACTGATCTGATACCAGTGTACATTTAAAAGTCTAAATCATTCTTCATTGTAAGGAGGAGACTGGGGCTCCTTCAGGAAACATTAGGCCTCACTTAAACATTATTTTCTAAGTTTGTAAAGTTGAACACGAACAAGAAAAGCACTTGGTGTTGTGACTTTCAGGTTCAGGTTACTTTATTTGTTCCCGTAGGTAGATTTGTTTTGCAGTCAGGTGACATCCATATTTACAAACCACAGTTACATTCAACATGAACACAAACACAGGCACACATGTAGCTGACTATACACATGATAAAAGTGCTCAAGGCTCCACCAATCAGGACATAGGACAAAGAGATAAGAGAAAAAAAAACCCAAAGAGATAGGAGAGAAGGGTCATTAAAATGACCCTTGAAATGACTTTGTAACTAATCCTTGAAATCAGTGTTCACACATGGCTATGTCCCATACATACATTCAGATATCTGCAGTGAAGTGTTTCCTTTGTACCATCACCTTGAAGTTTACTGTGTTTGGTAACACGAAATTGGGGCTCCTTTATTCTAACATATGTCGACTGGTGAGACATAGTTGCTGACTAAATACTAGTAGTAGTCCCGTTGCATCGGAGGAACTGTGGGTTAAACTTGGGGAATGTGAAATTTTGTTAAGGGCCATACCTGTAGCTACTCCTCTGATCCGTGGTGCCTCCGTTGTGGTGTGTAGGAGGCCAGAAGTTCCTTCATGATGTAATCATTTGACAGCTTTGAATGTTACGCAGCACACCAAAACAGACAAGCTGCACTGTTTCAGATACATTGAGGTCATACAAAAATGATTATGCAGAAAATGACTATAGGGTGGAGTGCATCTGATCAACCTGTCACCATTGTGGAGAGGAACAGCTGTCTAAACACCATACTCATACGGGGGGGGGGGGGGGGGCATTGCTGTTACTCAGTTATGGTGATCCATACTGTGAATCGCTCATTCATCCTCAGTAGGGAGAGCACGAGCATCCACTGTGCTCCTCAACTGTCATTATGCAAAACTAATGCAAATACTCTTCACTTCTCTCTTTGCATGCCCACACAGCTTGAATATGCTGTATAGTAGGTCTGGGCAGTAAATCAATTTTAAACTGAAATTCAGGTTATTTGGTTTGGACAATGTAAAGAAAATGGATATCATGAAAATTGATTTTCCCATTCACAAGAGTCAATATGGTAGCCTCCAGCTCTAACACACTCCATTCATCCATCCATCCGTCTTCTACCGCTTTTCCAGAGGTCTGGGTCACGGAGGCAACAGCTCAAGCAGAGAAGCCCAGACTTCCCTCTCCCAAGCCACCTGCTTCAGCTCTTGAGAGACGTTCCTAGACCAGCTGGGAGATGTAGTTTCTCCACCGTGTTCAGGGTCTGCCCTGGGGTCTCCTCCCAGTGGGATGTGCCCTAAACACCTCAAGAGGGAGGCATCCTGATCAGATGCCCATACCACCTCAACTGGCTCCTTTCAATGTGGAGGAGCAGCGGTTCTACTCTGAGCCTCTCCTGGATGACTGAACTCCTCGCCCTTTCCCTAAGGGTGAGTCCAGCAATTCTACGGAAAAAGCTCATTTCAGCCGCTTGTATCCGCAATCTCATTCTTTCGGTTATTACCCAAAGCTCATGACCATAGGTGAGGGTAGGACCGGTAAATTGACAGCTTTGCTTTAGAGCTCAGCTTCCTCTTCACCACAACAGACCGGTACAATGTCCGCATCACTGCAGATGCTGCTCCAATCTGTCTGTCAATCTTTGGTTCCATTCTCCCCTCACTTGTGAATAAGATCCCGAGATACTTAAAATCCTCCACTTGGGGCAGGAGCTTGTGCTGATTCTCATCCCAGCCGCTTCACACTCAGCAGCAGACTATGCCCAGCAAGACCTGTAGGTCATTGCTCGATGAAACCAACAGGACATCATCTGCAGGATCATGTGCGCTGTGCCAGTGGCAGCCTGTTTGCTGTAGCTCCTGTTGTTCAGAGTTTTTATCTTACTTTGTGTTTTTATTATGTTTTTAATCAGTGTGATACGAGTCGGAATGTCACCTAAGTGGACCTGCTGATTTCTGCTTGTCTGCTTTTTTCTGGGAGTTTTGTTTGAACTCAAAAGCCATTCTTGCAGTGCAAAGCTGGCTGGTCATATTGTTTATACACGCTATCAGCTGGTTGCTTTCCAGCATGGGTCTAATGCAACTGGTGATAGACTCACAATCCCGAAGGATGTACGGAGAAGATGGCGGGGATGTAGAGCTGGTGTTAAAAAGAATGAAGAGGCTTAAGCTCTACAACCCTGCAGTTATTACGGGCAGTGTGCGGTCCTTGACAAATAAGATGGTCGAACTGGAAGCGCTCATACAGAGTCAGAGGGAATACAGGGAGTGCAGTTTATTGTGCAGACACATGGCTGTACAAGCTCATACCTGACTCAGGTGTGACTGTCCCCAGCTTCCACATTGTTCGAGTTGACAGAGACTTCACTGCGAGTGGCAAGAAGAAAGGCGGGGAGCTTGCTGTGCTAGTCAACACTAGGTGGTGTAATCCGGGACACATCACCGTGAAGGAATGTTTCTGCAGCCCTGACATTGAGCTTTTGACCATCGGACTTTGCCCATACTGTTTGCCAGAGAATTTTACCAGTATTATTGCCACTACTGTTTACAGACTGGGACGTACTCTGTGAACCACATGGGGTGAACATAGACAATATGACCGACTGCATCACAGAAGACTTCAGATTCTGTGAAAACACAACCATGCCAGCCCAGACCGTGTGCTGTTTCCCCAACAACAAACCATGGATCACCAGTGACCTGGAAACACTCCTTAACAAGAAGAGAGTTTTTAGGTATGGAGACAGGGAGGAACTGAGGAGAGTGCAGCATGAACTGAGAGAGATGCTGAGGATATGTAAAGACAATTACAGGAGGAAGTTGGAGGATAAACTCGGGCAAAGCAATGTGAAGGATGTGTGGACGGGAATGAAGAACATCATTGGGTGTAAGGGGAGGGACAGACAGACATTGAAGAGCCTTGAGAGAGCTGATTAGCTGAATCTGTTTTTTAATGGGTTCAACTCACCGTCTGTCACCCCCACAACACAGCCAGACCCCCCCACACCTCTCCCCCCCTCACCTATGGAATGCCATTGTATTCAAAAGTATGCGCAAATTTATGCATCTTTTTGACTGCGGGGGCCAACCACAGACATGCAAATAATGTGTAAATCATGCGTCTTTCACGCGTGATTTACGCATCAAATTTCACATGATTTTGAGTACCTTTGTCACTGTCTGAAGTTTAGCTTCATGTACAGAGCAGTGGTATGTCAGTTTCTATTGGCTGCTGAGCTTTTAGGTTAAACCATTTCCATGAGGCAAGGGTTGTTCAAGCCAGATAATTCCCACATTGGAGCCAGGAGAGGAGCCAGAGACGCACATTCTTTATTTCAATAAAAAGCAGTTATAATAAATAAAAAAATTAATGATTTTATGAAATGTGAATCAAAATAAATATTGAAAGATGTACAATTAAAATGTAATAAATTAAAACAAATAAGCTTTTTTAATCTAAATTTCTTCTTAACTACATCACATTATATAGGTAATGCATGATTTTAAAAATTATCGACTATAATGTCTGATCAGAGTTTGGCATACAGATGAATCTATTACATTTTTGAGGTGATCTGAGAGTGCATACCTCTACCAAGGTCCTCATTTATTTGTGTGTAGCAGGATTATGCAAAAACTAGTAGACAGATTTTGATGAAACTTCCACAAGATGTACAATACTTGGGCTTTGGATGAACTCATTACATTTTGGAGGTGATATGAGAGTGCATACCTCTGCCAAGGCCCTCCTTTATTTGTGTGTAACATCAGGTGCCAAAAAATAATCGGCTGCCAAAAAGTGATCACCCGGGATCAGTTTTATCACGTCTGAAAAATTAGTGTTGACCAAAGTGTTTGCAGTTTGAATAGCCACATGGCTATTCAAACCTCTGGGCTCTGGCTCTGGGCTGTGGCTGGGCCACTCAAGGACATTCACAGAGTTGTTCTGAAGCCACTCCTTTGATATCTTGGCTGTGTGCTTAGGGCCGTTGTCCTGTTGAAAGATGAACTGTTGGCCCAGTCTGAGGTCAAGAGCACTCTGGAGCAGGTTTTCATCCAGGATGTCTCTATACATTGCTGCATTTATCTTTCCCTCTATCCTGACTAGTTTACCAGTTCCTGCCGCTGAAAAACATCCCCACAGCATGATGCTGCCACTACCAAGCTTTACTGTAGGGATGGTATTGGCCTGGTGATGAGCGGTGCCTGGTTTCCTCCAATTATGACGCCTGGCATTCACACCAAAGAGTTCAATCTTAAACTCAGCAGATCAGAGAATTTTGTTTCTCATGGTCTGAGAGTCCTTCAGGTGCCTTTTGGCAAACTCCAGGTGGGCTGCCATGTGCCTTTTACTAAGGAGTGGCTTCTGTCTGGCCACTCTACCATGCAGGCCTGATTGATGGATTGCTGCAGAGATGGTTGTCCTTCTGGAAGGTTCTCCTCTCTCCACAGAGGAATGCTGGAGCTCTGACAGAGTGACCATCGGGTTCTTGGTCACCTCCCTGACTAAGGCCCTTTTCCCCAATCGCTCAGTTTAGACGGCTGGCCAGCTCTAGGAAGAGTCCTGGCGGTTCCGAATTTCTTCCATTTATAGATGATGGAGGCCACTGTGCTCATTGGGACCTTCAAAGCAGCAGAAATTTTTCTGTACCCTTCCCCAGATTTGTGCATTGAGGCAATCCTGTCTTGGAGGTCTACAGACAATTCATTTGACTTCATGCTTGGTTTGTGCTCTGACATGCACTGTCAACTGTGGGACCTTATACTGTATATACAGATGTGTACTTTTCCAGATCATATCCAGTCAACTGAATTTACCACAGGTGGACTCCAGTTAAGCTGTAGCAACATCTCAAGGATGATCAGTGGAAACAGGATGCACCTGAGCTCAATTTTGAGCTTCATGGCAAGGGCTGTGAATGCTTATGTACATGTGATTTCTTATTTTTTTTTAATTATTTTTAATAAATTTGCAAAAATCTCAAAACCCCCCACAACTTTTTTCACATTGTCGTTATTGGGTATTGTGTGTAGATTTTAGGGGAAAAAATAAATTTAATCCATTTTGGAATAAGGCTGTAACATAACAAAATGTGGAAGAAGTGAAGCACTGTAAATACTTTCCAGATGCACTGTGCATCTCTCTTGTACAATGTGTAGTATTTTTATCTTGCTATTTCTTCATGGTTTGCATTCTGCTGCTGTGACAATTTAATTCCCCTCTGGGATTAATAAAGCCATCTAATCTAAACAGCAGAGATGAGATCCTATGGTCACTGAACATGACACCCTCTATTCCTTGGCTGCACCTATAAATCCTGTCTATAAAAATTATAAACAGGATTGGTGACAAAGGGCAGACCTGGTGGAGTCCAACTGTCACTGGAAACGAATTTGAGTGCTGGCAATACGAACCAAACTCTTGCAATGGTCGTATAGGGACCAGGTAGCTTGTAACAACAAGCCCGATACCCCATACTCCCGCAGCACCCCCCACAAGAGACCACGAGGAACGTGGTCGAATGCTTTCTCCAAGTCCACAAAAGACATGTGGACTGGTTGGGCAAACTCCCACGAACCCTCGAGGATTCTCGATGTGTTACGGTCAGGATGAAAACCACATTGCTCCTCTTGAGTCAGAGTTTCGATCAGCTATTGGACTCTCCTCTCCAGTACCCTAGCATAGACCTTCCCAGGGAGGCTGAAAAGTGTGATCCCCCTAAAGTCTGAACACCTAACCCACTCCCTCTCCCTTGAGTTAATTTTTATAAAAGTTAAGTTGGTTTATTAATCAGAAATGTGTGGATTCATCTTTGTTCATTATTAAAAAAGGTTTGGTTTTGTTAAAGCCAGGTATGCATTTTATTCCCAATAGGAAATCCTGTTTCTTTGGGAAAACAAAACTGTTTGAAGTAATTCCTTGTCTTCAATCAAATATATCGGTTAAAATGGAAAAGTCAAATGTGGTATGAAAAAGATCAGGGATTTTATTTTAATAGGAAATATTGCCCAGCCCTTCCATATAGTCGATCTGACTGTTCCTCTATTACAATAATGGTGGCTTTAGTTTTTCGCTATGCTGTTTGTTGGGTGGCTTTTTTGTGCCTCTTTTTGGCTTGTTTTTTATTTTCATGAATTATTTCCAGTTGGCACAGAGCTTATCCTAAGCCCTACTGTTGACTTACTGACTTTGTCCTCTTCGTTCCGTCCGGAACATAAGGCCTTCACTGCAAACTGCCTTCGTTCTCTGTCTTGGTCTGTGTGCTTTGCATCTTCCAGGGATAGTCCAATGGTCTTCAATTCTGTCTGCAGGGTTCTTCTCCCGGCCAGGGTTGGTCTTCCTCTCCTGCCTTTCCCTTGGGGATTCCAGTCTAAGGTGCTTACATGGGATGTTGGTCTGTTCTCTTCCCAGTGTGTGCCCAATCCATCTCCACTTTCTGTTCTGAATGGTGTTGACAATGGGCTCTTGTCTTTTCTGTTGCCAAAGTTCCTTGTTTGAGATCCGCTTTGGCCACCTGACTGTGCAATATCTGGCGGAGGCTGGTGTTAATGAAGACTTGTAGCTTATGATCTAGGTTCTTGGTGCATCTCCAGGTTTTTGATCCATACAGCAACACAGATTTCACATTTGTGTTTAACGATCTCAGCTTGGTGTGTCGGCTGATGTTCTCCTTGCTCCACAAAGGTTTCAGAATGACGAAAGCATGGCGAGCTTTGCTGGTCCTGACTTTTACATCTTCATCTATCCCTCCAAACTTGCTAATAACGCTGCCGAGGTAAGTGAAATGTTCAACGTCCTCTACTGCCTGTCAACTTATGGTGATGGGAGCTTTCTGTAGGGTGCTCACTTGTAAGCTCTTTGTCTTCTCAATGTTGATCTCTAGTCTTGTCATTTTGGCAACAATGTTTCGATTATCTGTCTTTGCTTGCATGCGTCCATGGGTGTGCGTAAGTAGACTAATGTCATCTGCGAAGTCCAAATTCTCCAGTTTTTGGGTAAGGGTCCACTGGATGCCCCTTGGCTGGTTTATTGCAGTTTTCATCACTCAGTCGATCACCAGTGTGAAGATCATGAGAGACAAGAGGCACCCTTGCCTGACACCTGTGTTGACAGTAAATGGAGGTGAGAGGTTGGTGTTTTGTATGATTCTGCAGTTGTTCTCCCTGTACAAGCTCTGAATAATGTGGATAGTCTTCTGGCGAATACCGTAGTGTCTCAGGATTCTCCAGATGGTTGTTCTGTACACCATGTCAAAAGCTTTTTTAAAATCGATGAAATTGACATATAGTGGAGACTGCCATTCCAGGGACTGTTCAATGATGATCCGGAGAGTTGCTATCTGGTCGGTGCATGATATTCCTGTTTGGAATCCTGCTTGTTCCTTTCTCAGCGTGCTGTCTACGGCTGTCCTTATCCTCTCCAGAATCACTCTTGTGAGGACCTTACTTGGAAGCGGTGTTGGACAAGTCACTAAAAAATGGTAACTAATATACAGTTACTAGCTATTTCTTTTCAAAAGTAATTGAGTTACTTTACCAATTACTGCATGATTAAAGTAATTAGTTACTTAGAAAAATAACTTTAACATTACTTTTAAATGCATACTTGTATCATCTTGCACACAGCAAGATAATTTAATTAATGGATGAATGCGTGAAAAAATGCAGGAACACAGCCTTTTGCACCTCAAAAAGAGTAATATAATCAATAATAATGTTTTAATCTGGGGGTAAATACAGACAGCTGCAGTGGTTTGTTTTACCCTGACATTAAAATGCTCATGCTGCTGGCATGCCATGAATACTTGCTATTTAACTTAACACGTACAGACCTTTTCTGACAGTTGTTCTAAATTTTATTGATCTGTATTTTGTGATAATTTAAAAATTAATGCATGCGGAAACTGCTTATATCAAGTCTATATTGTTCCAATGCAGTGCAGCGAATGCAAAAAAAAAAAACTAAACTATTTGATATTTTTCTTAAATCGTTAAGCCTTAGGAAGCAAACTGTTACAATTTTTAATTTATTATTTTACTTAATGCAGCTTTGCATCTGGTGACATATGACATATAAATGTCAGATCTGTGACATTCATACAAATGAAAACATACCTGGTGTTCTTGTGTCAGTACAGCCGTTTTTAGTTTTCAGTGCATGATCTACGCATTGCTGTTGAAGCCACAGATTTAGCTGTGCGTATTTGTGAGGAGCCTCCATTTATACAGTTTATGGCACAACCATGCACAGCGGCAGCAAGTACCAGAATTATGCAAAAACATTCAAAAATAGAAAAACTACAAGAGCTTAAATTAGCTGCCACTTGACTGCAAAACACGCATGTGGACTATACATTAAAATGAATTTGAAAAACTTTTAAAAACTCTATTTTAAATGGCCACTACTCCACTTTTGCTGACTGATTTACTACTTCAGCCTGAAACCAGAAGTTGCCTCATAATCGTTTCTACAGCAGCGCCCTCAGGAATAAGGTGTATATTCATTTATTTGTGCTAAAAATATCTATCCATATTAATAAAATGAGTAACGAGTAATGCATCTGATCAGATTTCAGTAACTGTAATGCATTACTGAATTTTTAAACGGTAATTTCATTACACAGCATGTTACTGCAAAAGTAGTGGCGTTACAAAGTAACGCGTTACTCCCAACACTGCTTGGAAGTGATAAGAGCTGTATGCCTCTCCAGTTTTGGCAATGACTGAGGTCTCCTCTCTTTGATAGCTTCACTATGTAGCCAGTTCGCCATTCTTCAGGGATTTCTTCTTTGTTCCACACCTCCTGAAGCAACTCAATCAGAATGTTCGATGTGGTGCCAGGGTCTGCTTTCAGGGCCTCTGGAGTTATGGAGTCGGGTCCTGGTGCTTTTCCACTCCATCTTGTTGATGGCCTTCACCACCTCCTCCTTGCTGATAGGGCCCAGGTTGATGTCAAAGTTGTCCCCTTCTTCTAATGTAGGTGGGTTCTGTACAGCTGTGCCGTTCAACAGGCGGCTGAAGTAGTCTTTCCATGGAAAGCCCTACGCAGCATTTTCTTTTTTACATCTGCCAAGGAGGTAATGTAATTGGGGTGGTTTGCCTGTCTGTCTGTCCGTCTGTCCATTTGTTAGCAGGATTACACAAAAACTACTGGATGGATTTTGATGAAAATTTAACTAGAAGTAGCCCTTGGGCCAAGGATGAACCCATTAAATTTTGGTGATGATCTGAGAGTGCATACCTCCACCAAGGACCTTGTTTGAATTTGTGCAGCAGGATTACACAGAAACTACTGGAATGATTTGGATGAAATTTTCACCAGAGGAGGTCCTTGGGCTAGAGAGGAACCCATAACATCTTGGTGATGATCCAAGAACGCATACCTCCACCAAGGCTCTTATCTTCTCAGTGTTTTAGCAAGAATACTCCAAAACTGCTGGATGGATTTGGATGAAATTTTTACCAGAGGTGGTCCTTGGCCTAGAGAAGAACCCATAACATTTTGGTGATGATCCAAGAATGCGTACCTCCACCAAGGCTCTTATCTTCTCACAGTGTGTTAGCAAAAATACTCCAAAACTGCTGGATGGATTTGGATGAAATTTTTACGAGAGGTGGCCTGTGGCCTAGAGATTTGTCTGTCTGTCCATTTGTTAGCAGGATTACGCAAAAACTACTGGATAGATTTTAATGAAATTTTCACCAGAGGTGGTCCTCCGCCTAGAGAGGAACCCATAACATTTTGGTGATGATCCAAAATGTTATGGGTTTCATAACATCCAGTAGTTTCATCCGGTGATGAAACATCTGGATAGACTTTGCTGCAATTTTGACCAGAACTGGCTCTTGGCCTACACACAAACCCATCACATTCTGTAGGTGATCCGTGAGGGACGGAAGGAGGCTTGGCAGAGGTAGGCACTCTCTGAGTGCTTTTCTAGGGTTTTTTTTTGGGGGGGGGGGGGGTCACATTGAAGTACCTTCTTGGAGGAAGGAACTTTTTTCAGCCCCTATGATTTTCCCCCCAAATTTCCCTTATGGGGTGGTTCCTTCATAGGTGGCATTGGTGGAGTTCCTGTAAAATTGGTTCCTGCAGTGTAAACGGGGATCATATTTGCAAAAATTTGTCAAAAGTGAATTTTGAGTCTATCAGACGCTGGGTGGGCAGCACATTTCAAATATTGGACCAAAAATATTGGATCAGTGCATCCCCTCTTATGATACAACTTTTTATTTACTGGGGGGTGTTCCAGAAAGCAGGTTGTGTGTATGTTAACCCAGGGATGAGAGAAACTCGGTGCTTGTTAATTCTAGAAAGAGAAATAAGACAAACTTAGGGTCCATCACCATGGTAACTGACTGAAGATAATCTGCTCGCTGGCAGGTTTTCTTTAAGAAACCCTGAGTTTCTGCTTATCTCCTTCCAGTTTAAGTTGCCAGACATGATTTGTCCACGTCTTTGTAATCCAGTAGCAGAATGATTGTGCAATACAGAAAAAGGAAACAAACAAAAAACATTGATTTGGTTCTCTTGATTCTCTACAAGAATGAATGCAAAGTTGGATCTGCAGTCATTTTACCTGTGGCAGTGTCCCCACCTCAACTTGCGATCCAGTTAATTGTTGGTCTGCCTTCCCTGTAATTTGCAGATCAATCTACATCATTTCCTGATGTATGTTATCCATCTTTTTAGTTGGGCCATCCTGTATATAACTCATTTATTGGTAATATAGAAAACAAAAGCCATTGAAATTCTACAGTTGTATATGCAGAGTTATCCTGGTCTGGTACTAGACTGGTACACTTTAAGAAGAAAACAGACTTTTCTTTTCCCAGCAGCTCTTGTGGCTGATGGGAAATGTTTGGGGAAAAAAATCATCTCCTTAGACCAGGGATGTCAAACTCATTCCATGGAGGGCCAAGACCCTGCACATTTTACCTCTAACCAGTCTCTTCAACAGGTGATTACAGTGAGTCTCTCCCAGCTGATTGCTGATCATTGAAAACACCTGCTGAAGAGACTGGGTGGAACAGAAATCATGCAGTGTCCTGGCCCTCCATGGCACGAGTTTGACATCCCTGCCTTAGACTCGCTGTTTACTGTGTTACTGTTGTCAGTCCCTCCAGGATTTCACGATGTTGCGATTGCACGAATTCATGCCATTGTCACATCTTTTCCACGGCCTTGCAACTTTGTCCAGTCAGCGCAGCTTTCACACAATTTTGGCCAGTCCTCGTCAACTTCCCCCAATTATATTTGTCCCTGAGTAGCGCTCAAACCCTCAGTCTAACCAATCAAATGTGTTGCTGCACTGCACTCACTTCTGTGTTTAGAGTGAGTATTAACAGAACACATCAGCAAAAAATGGTGTGTGTGATTTAAAAAAAAAAACAAAAAAACAAACACCTGCGACTTTTCCTTCCTCCGTCTCCCTCGGCCCGCCGGTGAACATTTCCTTGAGTTTCTGTGCTGACCGTGTGCGTGAAGTGCTGAGTTTGTTTTGAAAAATGTCTGCCTGCCTGAAAGCACTCCGTCGCGGGAGTGTGCGTGAGGAGAGATGCTGTAAAACTACAAACAAAAGAGCAAATATAACACTACAGCCAGTGTTTGAACACTTTATACATCTTTAAAGATAAAATCATTACATCTTGTCAATGAGCTTTAAAGCTGTGAATCTCAGGTCTGGACACGGACCAATGTGTGCCCTCAGTAAATTCCCAAGGAGAGCCCCTCCTCCCAGTACGACTGTGTGTTAGGATGCGCAGTAGACACAGGTAGGAGCCAGGCATGGAAAGAGAGAATACTCAGTACACTTTTTTTTTTTCCCAGAACAACACAAACTTTGATAGACAATACAGAGCAACAGAATTAAAAATTTTCTTTTTTTCTCTCCGCTCAGTACCGAGTGGTTGGGGACCACTGCGGTTTTCAAATGAAGGTGCTGCCATAATTTCCAAATCTATACGCTTTAACATGTATTCAGTGCAATATAGCTGTTATAATGGATATTGTGTTAAAGTTTGTATTTGCTGTTGCAAAAGAAGTTTCTGCTTAATTTCTTCTTTTAGATTTGCTTGGCGGTTGGCAACCAGCCTACAGGTGCATTACCGCCACTGACTTGATTATCATCACTCTATAGCTTTGTATCAGGTGCTTTACTGCCACGTACTTCACTCTGTATCATCATTCTATATTTCGATTATCCGTGCCTGGACTCTATATCATCACTCTATATTCAACATCACTCTGTATATCCATGTCATCACTCCACACAAATCACTGTTTAATAGGAAATTTTTGACAATCCTGTGCTTTTCTTGTGGTGTTATATAGAATAGCAGTGCAAAAAACTATGGAAAAAAGCATCTGCTTTAAAATTCGTAATTCTTCCCACAACTTTTAGTGCAAAAAAACCTCTCAAAACATTGTAACTTTTATGGCAACTTTTTTTTAAAAAAATTCCCACAAATTCAGGCTTTTTGAGCTGCAACAATCGTAAAAACATTCCACAAAATCCTGGAGGGACTGTGCTGTACTTGTGTCCAAGGTTCTGTTGCTGGGATATTTGAGTTACAGATAACTTTTGTGCACCATGCGTGTAACTGCAATGGCAGTGATGATTTAAAAAAAAAAAAAAAAAAAGACCCCCTTCTCACACGGTGACTCAATGTATTGGGGCTCCATTGATGATGGCTTTTTATTTTGATCTTAATTCAAGGTGAGCATACTCTGAGTTGATCGAATTAATTGTCATCAGCTTTTCTGGAACATTTTCTAATGCCAGAGTAAGTCAACTTAAAGTTGAGAATCAGAGTTTGTTGAACCTCCTTTCTGGAATACCCCCAGGTGTGTTTTTTATATTTTGAATAGTTTGATATGTAAACTATAGTGAATAATAGCCTATTTTTTTTTATTACTGATGAGTAAGACACATAGAAAGGCTGTATTAGTCCATCATACAGGTTCAGAATCTTACTAATTAGTCCATGTGTGTAACTAACAATTCTAACTGAATGTTTGTCAAATAGGGATTCTAACATATCTCTGGTAATTAACACGAGATCAGTTGCAAGTCCAATTTAATGCAGCATTTCCCATATTCATACTATATTTGGCCTGGCCAAATATGGTTCTCTTCCACCTGCTCCCTATTCTCACTACACATCACAATGTCATCTGCAAACATCATAGTCCATGGAGAATCCTGCCTGACCTTGTGTGTCAGCCTGTCCATCAGTATTGCAAACCAGAAGGGGCTCTGAGCCAATCCCTGATGTAATCCCACGCCCATCTTGAATCCATCTGTCACTCCAACAGCACGATTCAAGATGGGGGTGGGATTACTTCAGGGGCTGGCTCAGAGCCCCTTCTGGTTTGCTATAGTGATGGACAGGCTGAGAGACAAGGTCAGGCAGGATTCTCCATGGACTATGATTTTTGCAAATGACATTGTGATCTGTAGTAAGAGTACGGAGCATGTGGAAGAGAACCTAGAGAGGTGGAGGTATGCACTGGAGAGAAGTGAAATGAAAGTCGGTACAAGCAAGACAGAATACATGTGTGTAAATGAGAGGGAGGCAGGTGCAACAGGTGCACATGATGCAAGGAGTAGAGGTAGTGTTTAAAGGTAGATGAGTTTAAATACCTGGGGTCAACCACAAACCAATGGACAGTGCACAAGATAGGTGAAGAAGAGAGTGTTGGCAGGGTGGAGTGGGTGGAGATGAGTGTCGGGAGTGATTTGTGCCATTAGGATAACGGCAAGAGTGAAAGGAAAGGTTTACAAGATGGTAGTGAGACCTGCTATGATGTATGGTCATTTCATAGGTTTCGTTACCCACTGAAGAAGCAGAGAATTGTTATTAATCTGTTAAATATTGTCGGAAAACAGAATTTTTCATGCTCAGCAGTTTAGATGTATATGTGCACCTTCACTGGCACCTGGACAAACACAAATGAAATCTTATTTTGTTGGAAACACTGAACTTGGTGGTGATGTCTGGGACAGAGTTGGTAGCTGAAGTGCCCCGTTGTAGGCACCCCCTTGTCAAAGCTGATGGAGAATAAATTATTCACAATTTTAATTTAAAGTGTCACTCCTCCCAATTTTTTTTTCTTGTTAACATGTCTATCATGTTTTTTATGACTTAAAAGCCATATCAAGAGCGAAATTGCTCAAATGTCTGGTTTTTTTTTTTCTGTAAAGTTTTACTTAAGCCCCGCCCCCTGCAAAAAGAGGAGCTGAGACAGCGTTTTTGGTGACGTAACTATTCATGGTGCTGGCACGTGGGTAGTGTTGAGCCAATCAGGACTCTGGCCTAACTGGTGTTATCCTCCAGGCTAGCTGGCATTTTTTTACACACTACTTTGAAAACTTGACCCAAATTAAGATGGGTTTTACCGTTAAACTTCTTTTAAGGACTGATGTCGTTTCAGCCATTATCCTGGGCCAGCGTGCATACAAGTGGGCATATCCTTCAGCTGGCAAGTCTTTTTATCACAGGATTTATTCTGATAATGTAGTGCTAGCCACTATTAGCCTTGTGGCTTGTGGTTGGGCTTAGTAATCCCAGATTCTGGCATTTTTTTTGCGGGGGGGTGTGTGTGAAAAGATTTTGACATGAAACCGTAAGACAATGAAAGTTTTTTTTTTTTTTTTAATCAAAAATAGGGCATAAGATACCATTTTAAAAGGTGTAGATTTGTTTTTATAGGGGATTTATATCCACTGCAGTGTGTCTTGAAAAACTAAATGAATACATTCCCTGCTGCGTAATTGCCCTTGACTAAATTTCACATTGACAGCTGTCCTTACAGCTCAGTTTATCTCTCGCCACCACCCGACACTAGCTGGAGAAGGTAAGCCACCTCCTTTCATCCGGTTTCAAAAATGATAACTGGAACACTCAAGAAGAAATACAAGAGTGTTTGTTTCCAAAGAGTAAATCACATGACCCTGTGTTGCCCTGTTGGCGCAAAACATGAAAGTTCAAGCAACCAGAGGCAAGACTATAAAAACCTGTAACTGAGGGTTAAATTTGATTGATGGACATGATGCTGTAGAACTGTCACTTTGCCAATGTCTGTGAATTGACAGTGATCTTGTTATCTCATCCAGGACAAATTCAGACTCTGCCCTACACCAGAGCGCCATGAATCCAAAGCCCCAGGAGGTATTTGCAGGGGTATCACAGGAGCTGCAGCCTAAACGAGGTAAAAGAGGATCCAGTTACAAAGACACAGAGCCGTCTTTATTTATTAATGTGCAGTGTACTAATGCAAGAGGGAAACCTGAAAAGGCATAAAGGCCTGATGTCACCTAGACGTACATCTAGTCTGGAAGTAAAATATTTATAGAGTAAATGGATACTGATCTAAAAAAGTGTTTCATCCCTCTGTTACACTCCTCAGTTAGCTGTAAATAAGTAAGTGAAGCTGGTTCAAGAGCACAAAATCAATAAATAACTGATTATTCATTGATTATGTCTTTTTCTGTGTGAGGCGCTGATAAAATGAAGCCAAGATTAGCTGGCATCCATTCAGTCTGTCTGGTCACCTTGCTATTTTTAGACTGTTGAATCAAGTGTACAGCACCATATTCTGCATAAGTGCCTCAGATATTGATGACTCATTTCTTGCTCCAATTTGAATTGTTACGCGTTTTGTCACAGCAAGCAACTGTGTCCTGCTGTTTCACTAATTAGTACTGCTGCTAACAGTGCCCGGGACGGAGAATTCGGAGCCAAATGCAGACGAGGATGCACAGAAACAGTTGTGGGATGACAAGAAGGTACCAGTGGGAAAGTTAAAGACCACAGAGTTTACACTCATAATGGAAGATTTACAACTTAATTTCATGTTTTCTTCCCAGGAGGATTCATCAAAGCCCAGCACATGTGATGTTCCAGGAATCAAGTGAGTGACTTAAGTACAGTGTTTCATTATTTAAAGTGACAGTACTGGTATACAACTGACAGTCACACATCAAACATAAAATCCTGAATAAAATGCTTGTTATTATTCTCTAAACATCCCAGTAAGCGCCCCCCCACAAAAAAAATAAAAAAAAAATCCTGATCTGGGTTAGGCTGGACATTTTCATGTGTTTGAAAAACTGTCAACTCCATTGCGTGGAGATTGGGGGCAGTTCCTTTGGCATGGCAAACCGGGGTGGTGGTTCCTCTTAAAAAAAGGGGACCGGAGGGTGTGCTCCAGCTTTAGAGGGATCACACTCCTCAGCCTCCCTGGGAAGGTCTATGCCAAGGTACTGGAGAGGAGAGTCCGGCCGTTGGTCGAACCTCGGATTCAGGAGGAGCAATGTGGTTTTCGTCCTGGCCGTGGCACATCGGACCAGCTCTTTACCCTCTCGAGAATTCTCGAGGGTTCGTGGGGAGTTTGCCCAACCAGTTTACATGTGTGTTCTGGACTTGGAGAAGGCATTTGACCGCGTGTCCCTCGTGGTTTTTTGTGGGGGGTGCTTCGGGAGTATGGGGTATCGGGCTTGTTGTTACGAGCTATTCGGTCTCTGTACGACCGTTGTGAGAGTTTGGTTCGTATTGCCAACGCCCGGTTGGACTCATTCCCAGTGAGAGTTGGACTCCGCCAGGGCTGCCCTTTGTCACCGATCCTGTTCATAATTTTTATGGACAGGATTTCTAGGCGCAGCCAGGGAATGGAGGGTGTCATGCTTGGTGACCACAGGATCTCATCTCTGTTGTTTGCAGATGATGTTGTCCTGTTGGCTTCATCCAGCAATGACCTACAGCTCTTGCTGGGACGGTTTGCCGCTGAGTGTGAAGTGGCTGGGATGAGAACCAGCACCAAGTCCCGAGTCCATGGTCCTCAGCCGGAAAAAGGTGGATTGTCCTCTCTGGGATGGGAACAGGCTCCTGCCCCAAGTGGAGGAGTTTAAGTATCTTGGGGTCTTATTCACGAGTGAGGGGAAAATGGAGCAAGAAATTGACAGACGGATTGGAGCAGCATCTGCAGTGATGCGGACGTTGTACTGGTCTGTTGTGGTGAAGAGGGAGCTGAGTTCTAAGGCAAAGCTGTCGATTTACCAGTCAATCTACGTTCCTACTTTCACCTATGGTCACGAGCTTTGGGTAATGACCGAAAGAACAAGATTGCGGATACAAGCGGCTGAAATGAGCTTTCTTCGTAGGATTGCTGGACTCACCCTCAGAGATAGGGTGAGGAGCTCAGTCATCTGGGAGAGGCTCAGAGTAGAACCGCTGCTCCTCCACATTGAAAGGAGTCAATTGAGGTGGTATGGGCATCTGATTAGGATGTCTCCTGGACGCCTCCCGCTTGAGGTGTTTCAGGCACGTCTCACTCAGAGGAGACCCCGGGGCAGACCCAGGACTCGGTGGAGAGACTATGTCTCCCAGCTGGTCTGGGAACGCCTTGGTATCCTCTCTGAAGGGCTGGAGCAGGTGGCTGGGGAGAGGGAAGTCTGCTTGAACTGCTGCCTCCGCGACCCGGACCGCCGGAAAAGCGGTAGAAGATGGATGGATGAAAAACTGTTGCTTGTTTACATAAGTGGATGGAGATTGCATCTGACCTCTTGTGTTTTTGTAAAACCAATCTCATCTTTGAAATCTGCCATTTTATCAGGTTGATTAGATTTCGGTGGTCAAAGATAACCTTTTTTTCCTCACTGTCTGATATTAAATCAGACTAGACTTTTCCTGTTTTAGGTCAGTTAGGGTTACCAAAATTATTTCTATTTGTTAAATAATTTTTACATTTGCTAGATAATTTTTTTATTATTCAAAGTCAGACGCTCACATACATTTTCTTAGTATTTGGTAGTATTGCTATTAAACTGTATGGCTTGGGTCAGATGTTTTGGGTATCCTTCCATAAGCTTCTCACAATAGTTTACTGGAATTTTGGCCATTTCCTCCTGACAGAACTGGTGTAACTGAGTCAGGTTTGTAGGCTGCCTTGCCTGCACACGTCTTTTCAGCTCTGCCCATAAATTTTTTATGGAATTGAGATCAGGGCTTTGTGACAGCCACTCCAAAACATCGACTTTGTTGTCCTTAAGCCAGTTTGTAACTAATTTGGCAGTATGCTTGAGGTCATTGTCCAATTGGAAGACCCATTTGTGCCCAAATTTTAGCTTCCTTGCAGATGTCTTGAGATGCTGCTTCAGTCTTTCCGCATAATGTTTTTTCCTCATGCATGATGCCATCAATTTTGTGAAGTGCACCAGTCCCTCCTGTGGCAAAACACCCCACAGCATGATGCTGCCATCCTCAGACTTCATAGTTGGGATGGCGTTCTCAGGCTTGCAAGCTTTCCCCCCCTTTTCCTCCAAATGTAATGATGGTCATTATGGCCAAACAGTTCAGTTTTAGTTTCATCAGACCACAGGACATGTCTTCAAAAATGAAGGTCTTTGTCCTAATGTGTATTTGCAAACTGTAATGTTTATTTTTTTTAATGTTGCTTTTGGAGTAATGGCTTCTTCCTCGCTGAGTGGCCTTTCAGCCCATGTCAGGACAGGACTCGTTTCACTGTGGATAATGACACTCTTTTAACAGCTTCAGCCAGTGTTTTCACAAGAGCTACATTCTGATCCACAGTGTACGTTAACTGTATTCCCTACTTCATGCTTCGTTCTCAGGGAATATCAGAGTTAAAGATCATGTCCATGACATAATTCAACCAAGACATCATTAGAAAGAAGAACTACTGTGTTTTTATTCTGTGTAGACAAAAAAAATTTAATAAAATTTTGTTTCCATATACTACCATAAATTAACATTGTGATGCAGACAATTGTGATGTTCGGTTTGTCGAAATTGGGTCCAAACGCCGCCGCCATTTTGTGACGTAATGAGGTGAACCAAAGATGTAAACAAGCATGGCTGAGTACACTGAAGCGGAGGAAGTTGTGAGCGATTTCAGCGAAGATTTGAGCAATTTGTCGATAGTTTTTGAGGAAGAAGCAGGATTGAGTGATGAAGAAGAGCGAGTTGGTTCTAACGAAGGACTGTAACCCTATTTATTTGAACCATATCGTTCAGAAAGTGACGTTGACTCGCACGTTTCAGAGGATGAAGGGTCCGACGGTGAAGGGTTAGAGATGGACATCGGTCGCCTCCAAAACACTGAATGGTAATATACAGATAGATCTAAATTTCCTCGATCAGGTGGTCGGGGAAATTTAAATTTAAAAAAATGCTCAGATATTCAGTTTTGGTAGGCAATGGGATTTATAAAAATTAAAACTGAAAAAAGTAATATAACTGTTTTTTTAACACAAAGTTGTTCCATTTGGAGTAAAGTCAACACTCGGCTTCAAAATTCATAGGGGAGGATTTTACTTTTGGCGGAAAAAATATAATAAAATCACTATCTTCTTTTGTGGAAGAAAAATTAATTACACAAACTCTTTTCCGGGCGAGTTTTGACACTGTTGCTTCTCTGCGCTGTTTTCATATGGTGATATCGTCTTGAGCTGTGGGTTTTCATTTGAAAACCGTAGGTATGGCAGTCAGTTTTAGAACTCGTTTGTAATGAACTTTCAAGCCTAAAGATTCCCGTATAGCAGGCGCCTCCTCAAAACTGTCTGCAGTGAAATGATTGCTACAGAGTACTGAAGATGGTGTTGGATGCCATTTGTCCAATGTTCTCTGTACTTGCTTCGCCCATTTTTTAAGAAGATCTGGGTCTTTTGGGAATGCGAACAGGCTTATACATTCACTGGAGCAATTAGACCACCCAGCCGCCACGCAACATTTTGGCATTTCTTCGCTGATATAGAAGCTAAACAGCTTGTTTACATTGACAGCATGCAGATCAGCCGAGAGGAAACTCACCTCATGACGTCATATCCGGAAACGAGGCACGTCTCAGGATATCACGTTTGTGCAACACGGCACTAAATTTGAATTCACTTAGAAATATTTTTCCACTTATTTAGCGTTCGGAGTCAACAGAACCAACTATGTGGATGATTGAAGATAAATTCATACTAAATATTGATCCATAGTTCCTACATCGTGTCACAGACACTTTAACTGCCCTTCACAAAATTTCTCCATTTGAGACACCCTGTAACCGTTGGCTCCCTGCTCTGAGTTACCACCGTAACCATGGACACGTACTGATACTATGGTGGATAATTTACACACTTGGACAAAATTGTTGGTACCCCTCTGTTAATGAAAGAAAAACCCACAGTGGTCACAGAAATAACTTGAATCTGACAAAAGTGGTAATAAATAAAAATTCTATGAAAATTAAGATAAGAGATAAGATAAGATAAGCCTTTATTAGTCCCACAATGGGGAAATTCCAGGATTGCAACAGCACAGGGATAGCAACACTCAGAGCAACAATCAGAAGGCAAGAGAAAAACAAGAGCAGCGAGTATACATATGTACATATAAAAAAAAATATATATATATATATATATAGACACACAGTGCGGAGCATTGTAGCTAGATGGAATAAATATATAAACACAGTGCAGAGCATTGTAGCTAGATGGAATAAATATATGAATATATAAACACAGTGCGGAGCATTGTAGCTAGATGGAATAAATATGTAGATACATAAACACACAGTGCGAAGCATTGTAGCTAGATGGAATAAATATATAAACACAGTGCAGAGCATTGTAGCTAGATGGAATAAATATATGAATATATAAACACAGTGCGGAGCATTGTAGCTAGATGGATAAATATATATGAATATATAAACACACAGTGCGGAGCATTGTAGCTAGATGGAATAAATATATGAATATATAAACACACAGTGCGAAGCATTGTAGCTAGATGGAATAAATATGTAGATACATAAACACACAGTGCGGAGCATTGTAGCTAGATGGAATAAATATATAAACACAGTGCAGAGCATTGTAGCTAGATGGAATAAATATATGAATATATAAACACAGTGCGGAGCATTGTAGCTAGATGGAATAAATATGTAAATATATAAACACACACAGTGTGGAGCATTGTAGCTAGATGGAATAAATATGTAAATATATAAACACACACAGCGTGGGGCATTGTTGCTAGATGGAATAAATATATAAACCAATGAAAATCAGACAATGCTTTTGAATTGTGGTTCAACAGAATTATTTTAAAAAACAATCTCATGAAACAGGCTTGGACAAAAATGATGTACCCCTAGAAATAATGTGACCAATAGGGACATGTTCAACCAAGATGTGTCCTCTAATTAATATCACAGGTGTCTACAAACTTGTAATCAGTCAGTCGGCCTATTTAAAGGGTGACAAGTAGTCACTGTGCTGTTTGGTGACATGGTGTGTACTACGCTAAACATGGACCAGACGAAGCAAAGGAGAGAGTTGTTTCAGGAGATAAGAAAGAAAATTATAGACAAGCATGTTAAAGGTAAAGGCTATAAGACCATCTCCAAGCAGCTTGATGTTCCTATGACTACAGTTGCACATATTATTCAGAAATTTAAGATCCACGGGACTGTAGCCAACCTCCCTGGACGTGGCCGCAGGAGGAAACTTGATGGAAAATGGAAGAGACGGATAATATGAATGGTAACAAAAGGGCCCAAAACAACCTCTAAACACATTCATGGTGAACTCCAAGGTCAAGGTACACTACCGTTCAAAAGTTTGGGGTCACTTAGAAATTTACTTATTTTTGAAAGAAAAGCACTGGTTTGTTTTTTTTTTTTCAATGAAAATAACTTTAAACTAATCAGAAATACACTCTAATATCTAATATACATTGCTAATGTGGTAAATGACTATTCTAGCTGCAAATGTCTGGTTTTTGGTGCAATATCTACATTGGTGTATAGAGGCCTATTTCCAGCAACTATCACTCCAGTGTTCTAATGGTACAGTGTGTTTGCTCATTGCGTCAGAAGGCTAATGGATGATTAGAAAACCCTTGTGCAATCATGTTAGCACAGCTGAAAACAGTTTAGCTGGTTAGAGAAGCTATAAAACTGACCTTCCTTTGAGCAGGTTGAGTATCTGGAAAAAATTATTATTTCAAATACAAATCATTATTTCTAACCTTGTCAATGTCTTGACTATATTTTCTATTCATTTTACAACTCATGGTGGTAAATAAGTGTGACTTATCATGGAAAACACAAAATAACTGTCTGGGTGACCCCAAACTTTTGAACGGTAGTGTACATCAATGTCAGATCGCACCATCCGTCGTCGTTTGAGCCAAAGTGGACTTCATGGGAGACGACCAAGGAGGACGCCACTGTTGAAAACAAATCATAAAAAAGCCAGACTGGAATATGCCAAACTGCATGTTGACAAGCCACAAAGCTTCTGGGAGAATGTCCTATGGACAGACGAGACAAAACTGGAACTTTTTGGCAAGGCACATCAGCGCTATGTTCACAGACGCAAAAATGAAGCATACCAAGAAAAGAACACTGTCCCTACTGTGAAACATGAAGGAGGTTCTGTTATGTTGTGGGGCTGCTTTGCTGCATCTGGCACAGGGTGTCTTGAATCTGTGCAGGGTACAATGAAATCTCAAGACTATCAAGGTATTCTAGAGAGAAATGTGCTGCCCAGTGTCAGACAGCTTGGTCTCAGTCACAGGTCATGGGTCTTGCAACAGGATAATGACCTAAAAAACACAGCTAAAAACACCCAAGAATGGCTAAGAGCCAAACATTGGACTATTCTAAAGTGGCCTTCTATGAGCCCTGATCTAAATCCTATTGAGCATCTGTGGAAGGAGCTGAAACATGCCATCTGGAGAAGGCACCCTTCAGACCTGAGACAACTGGAGCAGTTTGCTGATGAGGAGTAGGCCAGAATACCTGCTGAGAGGTGCAGAAGTCTCATTGACAGTTACAGAAATCGTTTGATTGCAGTGATTGCCTCGAAAGGTTGTGCAACAAAATATTAACCCCTTGCACTCCGGTCAATTTCCCTAAAAACCCCCAAAAATAACGTGCCCAAAGTAAATCGAAAGCTGTTCTTCAACCCTTTGCAGCATCTTCATGGGGTTGGTCTCATTTAAAAGAAAACACTTTGAATTTTTTGGCAAAACAGTCATAATCTTTCTAAGTGCTCCGGCCACTGAGTTACAGTCATCTAAACATAGTGAACTTGAAGAAAGTAAATTTGGACTGGGTGTTTTTTTGGATACAAATGCTTGCAAATAACACACAGCTTCAGATCCGGGCTGGAAAATGCAACAGAAATGTAGAACCAAGTGTTATCCAGCTGAGGTCCAAATTTTGTAACAATACCACAAAAAATGAATATATTACACAGCTTTTTCCTCAGGTAGTTCCCAGGCGTTTTTGAACTGTGCCAAATTGTGCCAAATGGCACAGTTTGGAAAAACGTCTGTAACTTTTGAATGATTCAATATAGAAGCTTCATCTTGGGCTCTAATGAAAGGTGACACTCAGGGCTGTGTGTGTGTGTGTGTGTGGGGGGGGGGTTGTCCCCCCCCTCGCTACAGAGGACGGACATCGCCCGTTGCGCCGCGGTCCGTCATGCAGCGATGACGCACAGCTGTAATTTACTGATCGGTCAAAAGTCATTTTGATTACAGTTTTCAGGGATAAAGAATAATTTAGCTTATAACACTTACCTCTTCACAGCAGAAGCAGAGCTGGCGAACTTCTTCCTCATTGTCAGACGAATGCGACGCTGGTCTCGCGACCCGGTCAAAACATAATTCCATTATTGCGGTTTTGCGCTTCCATGATTGCAGTTTTGGTGAACGATTTTTCAAAACAAATAACAGTAGTAATTAAAAAAAGACTGGCGAACACGTGTGTGTCACTCAGCCTTCGTCGTCGGCCTCCGTCGGTCTATGATGGCCATGGAAGAGAATCCTAAACATCTACTCTGCTGGGAAAAAAAAAAAAAAAAAAAAGAGCACCGCCTGTGGCTGAACAGGCCTATGCGCGAATGCACAGGTCGCACTTGTGGATGGTCTCCGTGCTGCTGGGTCTGTGGGGTTCTTCCTGCGGGTCCTTTTTTCATCTGCTGCTGCAGCAGTCTGTCTTCACCCAGCCTTACACAAAACAGCTTGCGAACTTCTGTGCTTCAATTGGCTCGCTGCATTCACAGCGTTGGTAGGCGGGTCCTTCTTGCTAGGTTTTCAGTCATTGGTTCTTCAAGGTTTCAGAAACCCAATTCAAGGCTCTTATTAGTTGAATGAGAGGTCAATCATATCCGATCTGTTCGCGGCTGTGTCTGTAGTGGAAGAACGGAAATGCAGCTTTTTTTCCCAGTGCGCTCTTAGGACGCAGTGCCCTCGTGCGTCCTAGACCGCACGAGAGCGCCCTCGTGCGCTGTAGGACGCAGAGACCTGCCCGTCCGCGGTACACCGGAGTGCAAGAGGTAAAGTTAAGGGTACCATCATTTTTGTCCAGGCCTGTTTCATGAGTTTGTTTTTTAAAATAATTCTGTTGAACCACAATTCAAAAGCATTGTCTGATTTTCATTGGTTAATTTTCATAGAATTTTTATTTATTACCACTTTTGTCAGATTCAAGTTATTTCTGTGACCATTGTGGGTTTTTCTTTCATTAACAGAGGGGTACCAACAATTTTGTCCATGGCTGTATATTTCTTAAATGTTAATACAAATATATTTTTATTATTATCAGTTGATATAAACAATAACCAACATCAGTTTAGCTTGTTAATAACATAAGCAACAACAGTTTGTTTTACTCATATTTGAGGCACAGTGGCTTATGGGTAACCTTCTTGTCAACTTCCAGTGAAGTGATGTACCGTTGTTGACTTTTTCCCTGCACAGTTCTCAGTTCCCTTTGAACTGAAGACCGTTCGCTCTCTTCGATTTGGAATCTCAGTTAATATGGTGGATACCCTGTGCAGTCCACTTCGGAGTACACTATTGGGCGATCAGAACGCAGCTAAGGTCTTTTGTTCAGGGATTGATGCACATATTTCACACTAAAACACGTTCATCTCTGGGACACAGAACTCTTCTTCCTGAGCAGTATGATAGCTGGACATTGTCATGGTGTTTATACTTGTATATAATTTGAACAGATGAACATGGCACCTTCAGGCAACTGCAAATGTACCCACGGATGAACCAGACTTGTGTGGGTCCACAATTCTCTTCCTGATATCTTGGCTGATTTATTTTGATTTTCGTATGATTACACACAAGGAAGCAGTGTGTTTGAGGTGCGCCTTAAAATAGACTTGCACGTTTGCCTCCAGTTAAATCAAATATTGTCAATTAACCCATCAGAAGCTTCCAAAACCATGACATCATCGTCTGGGCTTTCCCAAATTGTTTAATGGTCAGTCAGAAAGCAACTCATACCGGCTCGGATGTCGCCCGGGTTAACAAGGCGAGGAGTTCCTGGCAGCTGAGGGCAAAGGACAGAGCTACGTGGAGGAATCTGATCAGACCTAAATGAAACAGTCATTAGCCAGGTTTACATGGACACAAGTAACCGGATTAAAAGCCTGATTGGAATAAAATTGGTTCATGTAAACACACCAATCTGAATATTCTGACCCGATCACACTCATTCGGATCAAAATTTCATTCCGGTTGAGACGGGTGGGTTATGCCGATTGTTATTCCGATTGGTGCGCATATAAACACTTATTCCGAAGCTTGGGTCGAAAATATGCTTACTGCGCATGTCTGTACGTGAGCCACACCTCGATGTGACGTATTTCTGCCTTGACAGCAGCTAGCGGAAGACATGACAGGAGTAAAATAAAACTGATCTGTATTGTCCTGCTGTCCCCTTCTGTTCGTCATATGCAGAAGTATGTACTTGTAGCTTCATTACGGAGACCAGCAGAAGCAAAAGTACAGTCTGAAAGCACAGTATGGGTCCATTTCAAAAAGAGAGACACAAAGCGGGGTTTGTTTACACCAGAAGTTGCTTCTTCTTCTTTTTTCAGAATGTTGACGACGTGCGCATGTCAAAATGTTTTAGTCCATTCAAACGTGTGACACATGAAAACACACATCCTAATCAGATCAGCTTTTTCAGGATCCATGTAAACAGTAAAGTTCTAATCTGAATTGTAATCAGATTGAAGAAATTTTGCCCATGTAACCATGGCTACTGTCGCCCTCGACAGACTGCTATGATGATGATGAATCTTGTTGTATGTAAACTTCTGACTTTGAAGAAAGTAATAAAAAATTCTGTAAAAAAAATTATTTTGCGACTTCCGGTCTGGACGCCATGGCGACTGCAGCTTAACACTGAAGCTCTCAGACCCAATCCAGGATAACACCTTGAAAATCAAACTTAACGGATTTTTGGAGGAGTGAAAATCAAAAGACAAAATCAACATGTCTAAAGGAAAACAGAAGAAACTGAAATTCTCCAGGCCAGGACACGTATCGGCCGGAGAATCTGAACTGGAAGATCTCCGTTCAGAAGACGAGGAACTGGTGATAGCTAACAAAAGGGTTAGCCTGAAATCACTATTTGAGGAGCTACGACGATTTCACCGAGATGTTACGGCCGAATTTCGGGAATTCAGAGAAGAATTGAAAAGGACAAACAGCAGAGTGGACCAGGCCGAGAACCGAATCTTGGAAACAGAGGATCGAATAAAAGTGCTCGAAGATTCTGTGCTAGACCTACGCAAAAGACAAGCAGCTATAGAGGCTAAGCTAACCGACCAAGAAGGAAAACAAAGAAGAGACAACATAAGAATTCATGGTCTGATAGAAGGAACCGAAAATGGTTTTAACTCAATGGCAGAATGCGTGGAATCCTTACTAAGAGAGAAATTGGATATTCCACAAACCACCGACTTGAAGATAGAAAAGGCACATCGTTCATTAGCCGCTAGGCCGGCTCGGAAGCGCCCCCACGTTCGGTGTTGGTAAGATTTTCCAATTTCAAAATAAAACAAGAGGTTGTAAGACTGGCCTGGCAGAAAAAAGGATTTATGCACCAGGAGAGAAAAGTCTACGTGGAACACGATTACGCCCCGGAGGTCCTTAAAAAGCGCAGGGAATACAATGACACGAAAAAGGTGTTAAGAGAGAAGAAATTGCGCTTTCAGACACCATTTCCTGCGAAGTTAAGGGTCTTCTACGGCGATGAAACGTGTCTCTATAATTCGGCGGAAGAAGCAACAGCTGACATGGCGAAAAGAGGGCTCCCGGTAACGGTATTTAAACCCGCAGCAGACCCGAGTGAGAAGATCAAAGCGCAAACATGGACAACACAAAGACCCTCAAAATCCACGGACCAGCAGCGGGAAACCCAGCACCAGAGCGTCGCGGATAAACTATCCGTTTTCAGGTTGGAATAGCGACCTTTTTTTTTTTTTTTTTTTTCTTTTCTCTTGAATCAATCCGCACATCCAACCCCCCTCATACAAGGTAACAAACATTAAAGGAGATGCATATTCAGCATGTGGTAAAACATTTCATGGAACAATCATATTATTTGAAACAAATAAGTCTTTGTAATAAAAAAAAAAAAACTTGTTAAAATAGAAATGTGACAATAATCCACATGTTCTCCTCATACTAACAAATACTGTTTTTGCGTGAATGTTTGATGTGATGGGGGTGGGAGGGTGCACACAATTTCACAGGGTTTAGGCATAAAAGGGAAAAAAAAAAAAAAATCATTACAAGTTTGGATTGGGTTCTGAAACTCACGTTAAAAGCATGGGACTACTTTCAGTGGTAAGAGAGGGCCCTCAACACGTAACAGAGTTTGAGGAATTTCCCTCAGAGCCTTCACTCCATCAAGGCTCTTACAGGGTCTTTAAAAAGACCTCAGCTCAGGAAGTTCTTATGACAGCTTTTGTTTTAAAGTTTTTTACACTATGTTCTTAATGTTTTTCTTGTTTTTAATGTTCTTTCAGTTTCTGAGTAGCACAAAAGAGGGCCACCACACAGTTATACTAAACAAAACAACACAATGGAGAAACAGGGTGTAACCAAAATAATTTCATATAATGTAAAAGGAATCCTGAATCCAGTTAAAAGATCCAAGATTCTAGGCAAAATGAAAAAAGACAAAGCAGGAATAATACTTTTACAAGAAACCCACCTAACAGACGTGGAACACAATAAACTCAGTAGACAAGGGTTTAAAATGATCTCTTCATCTTCATATAAATCAGGGAGGAGGAGGGGAGTAGCGACATTGATATCAACCAAAATTATATTTGAAAAAAAATCAGAACACAAAGATAAAGAAGGGAGATACAGTTTGGTAACTGGGCGGCTAGAGGGAGAAGATATCACCCTGCTGAATGTGTATGCTCCCCCAGGGGCTAACTGGAAATTTTATAAAAATGTATTCGACCTAATGATAACTAAAGCTCAAGGTTTAGTGATATGTGGTGGGGACTTCAATCTTAGACTGAATCCATACTGGGATGCTTCTGGTAATTCCCCACATCAAAATAACACCCAAAACAGGAAGACTCGGATGCTACTAAAAGAATTGGGAATCTGTGACGTGTGGAGGGAACTCAACCCCAGTGTAAAAGACTATACATTTTACTCAACTCCACATTCATCTTACTCAAGGATTGACTATTTTTTTATGTTTAATAGAGACATTGGAAGAGTAAAAACATGTAAAATAGGACTGATGGATCTCTCCGACCACAGTCCGATCTACATGGACTTAAATATCCAAAAATGCACAAATAATACATTTTCTTGGAGGTTAAATTCAAATGTCCTGAAAGGACCATTGAAAGATGAATTGGAATCAGATATTCTCAGATATTTGGAAGATAACGATAATGGAGAAGTATCCCCTTTAATACTGTGGGATGCATGTAAAGCTGTAATAAGAGGAAAGATTATTGCAAAACTGGCAACCCAAAAGAAACTAAGACAAGAAAAACTATCCACATTAGAGTCAGAACTTAGGAACCTAGAAAAAGAACACAAAGGCAACACTCATTCTACTGACTCGCTCAAGATTAAGGAAATTAAAAACCAAATAAATGAGATCTACACAATAGAAATCCAGAAGAAACTTACATTTCTGAAACAAAAATACTATGAAGCAGGCAGTAAATCGGCAAAATTGCTAGCCTATAAATTGAGGAAACATCAAACAGAAAGAGCAATCTACAAAATCAGAGACCCAGTATCAAAGGAAATAAAATTCAGAATTCAGGATATTCTTAAAAACTTCGAGAATTACTATAAGAACTTATACTCCCACAAAAAACATAAAAACGCATCCGAGGCATTCCTAAACACATTAGACCTTCCCCAACTTACGGAGTCACAAAATAGAACACTACTGTCAGAAATACATCCTAAAGAATTGGAAAAAGCAATTATGAAACTTAAAGCTAACAAATCCCCAGGAGCTGATGGCTATACAGCAGAGTGGTACAAAACCTTTAAACAGCAACTATCTCCTCTCCTCCTGAAAACATTTAATTATGTCCTCCACACAGGGGAAATCCCCCCCTCCTGGAGAGAAGGGGTCATTGCAGTTATACCTAAACCTGAAAAGGATAAACTAGAGTGCTCCAACTACAGACCAATCAGTGTACTAAATCAGGACTATAAGCTTTTTACCATTATCCTTGCCAAAAGGTTAGAAAATATACTGACAGACCTAATTCATTTAGACCAAACAGGTTTTATAAGACAAAGACAGACACAAGACAACATTCGACGCACTTTACACATAATTCATCATATAAAAAAATATAACTTAAATGCAGTCATATTGGGATTAGATGCTGAAAAAGCATTCGATTCGGTTGACTGGTCTTTTCTATATAGAATCTTATCCAGTTTCAATTTTCATAACAACTTCATTAGAACTATACAGGCATTATATAAAAAACCAACAGCTAAAATAAGGATTAACGGTAATTTATCATCATCTTTTGAACTGGAAAGAGGATGTCGTCAGGGCTGCCCCCTGTCTCCACTGCTCTTTGCAATCTTCATAGAACCTCTGAGCCAATGGATAAGACAAAACCAAAAAAATCAAGGTATTACACTTGGTCAGAAGGAACATAAAATAGCACTCTTTGCTGATGACATTTTAATATACCTAGGGCAGCCGGACACTTCTTTACCAGAACTAACCTCAGTTTTTTCAGAGTATGGAGATTTATCGGGGTACAAATTAAATATGCATAAAACCCAAGTTTTAACATTCAACTATGACCCAAATCATTATTCACTAAGCAAACTCAAAACTAACTGGGAGTCGGAATCTATGAAATATCTGGGGGTCAATATCCTGAAACAACTCAACAAAATTATATCACTAAACTATGATCCACTGGTGACAAAAATAAAATCTGACCTAGCAAGATGGAATATGATACCATTCTTGGGTACTGCACAAAGAATTGAAGCAGTCAAAATGAATATACTTCCACGTCTTCTATACCTTTTCCAAACAATACCGGTAGAACCTCCCAAAAAAACATGGCAGGAGCTGGACAGAAGGATCTCAAGATTCATATGGCAGGGCAAGAGACCTAGAATCAGATATAGAACCCTACAGCTAAACAAAGACAAAGGTGGGCTCGCGCTGCCAAATATCAGGGACTACTTTAAAGCCGCACAAATTAAAACTTTAGTAGAGATATGTAACCCAGTCTACACTGCACAATGGAAGGAGATCGAATGCCAAATAACAAGTGACATCCCCCTACAGGCGATAATAGGGAACAATGCCTTACCTAAGCTTTTGAATAACACTAACCCGTGGATAGAGACCCCGCTAAAAATTTGGTTTAAGATAGTCAGAGAGAATCAAACTAAAGAGCCCTATCGACTTCTGCAATGGATCGCCTATGATCAGGACTTTACTCCTAATAAAACAGACACCAGATTTAAAAAGTGGAAGGAGAAAGGGCTGATAAAATATTACGATTTTTTTAAAGGGCAAATCTTAAGAAGTTTTGAAGATTTGAAAAAACAAGGCCTAATAAATCAAGACCTTTACAGGTTCTTCCAGCTTAGACACCACATAAACAATATACTTAAAAAGGAGGTTTTGGAAAGGGCCCAGTCAGGTGTTCTGAAGGTCTTCTTAATGGCATATAAAGGGATCCCAGGGATCAGATACATTTCTAAAATATACCAAGGTCTTCAAGACTTAAAAGGAGACAACACATCTTATATAAAAGAGAGATGGGAAAAAGAGGGGAATTTCACTTTACAACTGGAAATATGGGAAAAGCTAAATAAACAGCAATGGAAAAGTATGGGAGGAGTTCGGTGAGGCCATGGAACAAGACTTTCGGTCGGCTTCAAAGAGATTCTGGCAAACTGTTCGGCGGCTCAGGAGGGGAAAGCAGCTCCCCGTCCACACTGTGTATGGTGCGGATGGGACACTGTTGACTTCAACTGGGGATATCGTCGGGCGGTGGAAGGA
Source organism: Pholidichthys leucotaenia (assembly GCA_020510985.1). NCBI lineage: Eukaryota > Metazoa > Chordata > Actinopteri > Cichliformes > Pholidichthyidae > Pholidichthys > Pholidichthys leucotaenia. The sequence continues at coordinate 328,296,340 of CM035839.1, read as the reverse complement.
ATACTTCGAGGATCTCCTCAATCCCACTGATACGCCTTCCACAGAGGAAGCAGGGTTTGGGGACAAGGGGGATGACTCGCCTATCACAGGGGCTGAGGTCGCCAAGGTGGTTAAAAATCTCCTTGGTGGCCGGGCCCCAGGGGTGGACGAGATTCGCCCCGAGTACCTCAAGGCCCTGGATGTTGTTGGGTTGTCATGGTTGACACGCCTCTGCAACATTGCGTGGAGGTCGGGGGCAGTGCCTTTGGCATGGCAAACTGGGGTGGTGGTTCCTCTCTTCAAAAAAGGGGACCGGAGGGTGTGCTCCAACTTTAGAGGGATCACACTCCTCAGCCTCCCTGGGAAGGTCTATGCCAAGGTACTGGAGAGGAGAGTCCGGCCGTTGGTCGAACCTCGGATTCAGGAGGAGCAATGTGGTTTTCGTCCTGGCCGTGGCACATCGGACCAGCTCTTTACCCTCTCGAGAATTCTTGAGGGTTCGTGGGAGTTTGCCCAACCAGTTTACATGTGTTTTGTGGACTTGGAGAAGGCATTTGACTGCGTCCCTCGTGGATTTTTGTGGGGGGTGCTTCAGGAGTATGGGGTATCGGGCTTGTTGTTACGAGCTATTCGGTCTCTGTACGACCGTTGTGAGAGTTTAGTTCGTATCGCCAACACTCGGTCGGAGTCAT